>BSBM01000017.1:23570000-23995000 GCA_027924585.1 Larix kaempferi | reverse complement strand
AAACATTGGGTAAGTAATGCTACTTTACCTTGAGGATTGAACCACGGAAGATGGCGATAAACCCAATGAGGATAATCTTTATTTCCATTTTTCTCATCAAGGGAAATATCAGACCTGCGAAATGGAGGCGAAGATGTTGAATTTATAGGATGTTCCATCTTGTGTAGGCACATTGAAAATCAACTAGGGCTACGCCAAGTAAGATGTCATGCCGTATGTGATAGGCTGCATCGTGTGAGGTTGGAGAGGATGAAAGGATTGATATGATACGTCCTCTTCTTTTTCATGGAAAAAATTCGTGGGCACCCTGATTCCCCGTCAATGTAGAGACTTTGAAGAGTATTCATTTGTCTCTTTGCTTAAAAATTGGAATGCACCATTTGCGGATACTGATGTTCTTGAGGGCAGTGGGTTGCTCCATATTTGAAGAAGGCATTTTATAATGGTTAGAGATAGGATTGGGTGGTTCTATACTTTTCATTTCAAATTTAAGGAAACACTGTCATTGTCTATCACATGAAGACCTTTGACGTTGTGTGTTGTGATACTAACCATTTTAATGTTGGGGTTGGAATGCATTTAGACATGTCCTTCACCTGTCCTTCCTTCTCATCATATTTTGTTAAGATGTATTCCTCGTAATTGAAGCTTTTTTTTGTTTTTTCAATAAAAATTACATTTTTATGTATAAATTTAAATTCTTTGCTTTAAATTATGGTAGTAGAACTATAGTAGTAATTGTAATTGTGTAGGGTTCGATTCATTTATGGATGTGGAGAGAGAGTGCAATGCAAGATTAATATGCTCAAACACTGTGTTCCCTCATAAGTTTGAGAGGAGGGGGTGGTGGTGGTGTGGGGAGAGTGCAATGCAAGATTGATATGTTCAAACACTTTGTTTCTTGAGAAGTTTGAGAGTGATGGTGATGATGATGATATGCTCAAACACTTTGTTCCCTGAGAAGTTTTAGAGTGATGATGATGATGACAATATGCTCAAACACTTTGTTCCAAGTTGATAAGTTTGAGAGTGATAATGATGATGAATGTCCACTGAAATCTATTTGGTCTATTAAACCTTAAGAAAGTGGAAAGGAATTATTTGGATTTCTGTAAAATTTGATTCCTATTATAAAAAAGATTAGAAATAAGCGTACCTAGGTCACCATAGTCTTGACAAGTTAGAAGATCATAAACGTTAGAATTGTAACAAAGATTAGGAAACCACAATTGAATGTGGGTGTATGTAGGACACTCTAAAAGAAAGTGATATTCATCATCAACACTCATAGACTCATAGAGTTGGCACATGTATATATAAAGGTAACATAGTCACTATTGAGGAACATGTAAAAAGATTATGTGAATGAGTTGGCGTAATTGGAGAAAGATCTCGTATTCTTTAAGGAGATATTGTGTAACATATCTCTCAGGTATCTATATTGGAGTTGTGCTCCACATTTATGTTGTTGTACATGGTGAGTACTCTTGTCTCTTATGCTATATTAGGATATTGTTTTATAATAGAACTATTATCTACCTCAATCATGTATTTGAATCCAAATACAAGATAGAAGCACACTCATCATTATAATTAAAAGGAGCGGACCTTACCTCAATTGTAGTTCAAACTTAAAGACTAATTGAGGTTATCCAAGTTGAATACCAAGCTCATTGTCAATTGTGTAGTAATCAAGATCCATGTAGGCACATTGTGGATAGTTCCAAGGCCCAAATAAATAGCATGGCATGCCAATCAAACCAAAATAAAATTCACTTAAAATTCAAACTATGACAAAATTTAGGGTTTGGACCCTACCTACAAATGTATTACTAACTTAGCAACTACTATCCAAGATAAAAAAAAAAGTCAATAGTGAATTAAACAACTACTAGAACCCCTTTTAAGCATGTTCACATTAATTTAAAGGCCTAAATCATATACTAGACGTGCCAATCAAGCCCTAACAAATTAAACAAAAGATTATGTAAGTTCAAAACATATGTAGTTACTAAAATGAAAACTAGGAGGAGGATTTCATTGAATTTACATTTGTCTAGTGAAATAAATTTGAACTCTTAAGACTTACCTCAACCATAACAAAGAATCATTGAACCACTACACTCCATAAAAAAATATTTAACAAAATGCAAAGGTGTTCAAACCTAGAAATCAAACAAGATTTTGTGCACTCACGCAACAACAAAGAGGAAAAAATATTGAACAATGAGGAAACTAAAACTAACAATCATAACCAAGATCCAAAAGGAGCAAACAAAGGTCATTGCAAATCCCACACCTAACCCAAAAATCAAACTTAGTTGTATGCATTCACCCGAAATCAAGGAAGGTGAAACCCCAAACACTAGCATAAACTAAAATTATCGATGGATCACTCCAAAGCCCACACCTCACCTAGAAATGGAACTGGATTATATGCATTCACACGAAAGCCAAAACCCAAAAGATTGTTGAAAACCAACACTAAGCCTCACAAAATGTCCGTATTGAATACAAATGCCCAATAAAAGTCGAACCAACCACAAGCACAAAGATAAGTGAAGTGTGGACCTCCAACAAACACTTTGGAAAAGTCAAACAAAATGGAAAGAAAGCACTATGAAGGCCAAAACCAAACACAACAAACTTAAATGAATTCAAAGTGTTTGGTATCATCAAATTCAGAGTGCCAGCTACTAAGACTCCAACCACCATGAATTCCACCCAAAGAGTTCCCTATATAATGAGGTTGTATGTATTCACCAAAAAGATAACACGGTAAAACCCCAAACTAACCAATGCTTAAAAAACTAAACAAAACACAAACACCAAGCTCAAAAAGAAACATTATGAAAAAATAAACCAGCCTCGATCCAAATCCTAGGCTCTATCAAGCACCAAGAGGGATCAAATCTGAATAGCTTCTTGGAGTGCCATACCTGAGCCACCTAATCCTAAACTCTAAAGTCTCCAGTTTAAGTCTCATATTTACTTTTTACTTTGTATTATTCTTTTTTGTTTATGGCCAACATAATATTTATTACTTTTTACTTTGTATTATTATTTTTTATTTATTTACTTTTTACTTTGTATTAAAAGTAAAAAGTAAAGTCTCTAGTTTAAGTCTCATATTTACTTTTTACTTTGTATTATTCTCTTTTGTTTATGGCCGACATAATATTTACCACCTAACCCTAAACTCTAAAGTCTCTAGTTTAAGTCTCATATTTACTTTTTACTTTGTAAATTATTCTTTTTTGTTTATGGCCTACATAATATTTATTACTTTTTACTTTGTAATTTCTTTTTTTGTTTACTTTGTATTATTTTGTTACTCGATAAACTTGACAAACATTGGACTAACAAGATCTCCCCCATATTGGGCTGTAGAGCGCCTCTCCCGCAAAAATATTTTTTTAAATGATATACCAAAAGTAAACCCTTATAAGAACTCCAAACTAACCAATGCTTAAAAAACTAAACAAAACACAAACACGAAGCTCAAAAAGAAACACTATGAAAAAATCAAAAATATTTTTTTAAGTGATATATTAATATTACCTTCATCTACTTAACGTATTTACAAAAATAGAACAAAATTATGTGTGATGGAATAGCTTCTTTATCTATTAAGTATAGGTTAAAAATAACAATAACGATAATGTGAAAGTTCGGATTTTTTCTTTGGAAAAAAATTCCGAATATATTAAATAATAGATCGCATTTTATAGAGATCAATAAAGATATTACAAGAGTAAGAGTATCTTGGCCTAAAGGCCATCTCATGGAAAAAACCATATATAATAGGAGAATAATGGTTGCCTTGAACATAGCCATAGAAAAACAACTTATATTCCAATGAAATGGAATATACATACAAACAAGTTACATATAACAATGAGAGGAGAATTGTAGGTCAGAGTATCCACCTAATTTTCAAAAAATATCCTCATATTAACCAGGATATAAATCTGGGTCGAATGTTAGTTCACCATGATAATATTTGTCCCATCTAGACCAGTAACCCTCCATGACCTGTAAACCCATCTTAGAGAGAGAATCTGCAAGAACATTTCTTTCTCTGTAAATATGTGCAAAAACAACCTCCTATAATTGGTTCCTAAATCGTTGAATCTCTTCATAGATAGAGATTACATGGATATTTTTTGGAGGTATGTTTTCCTTAAACCAATATATGACCAATTTAGAGTCACTGAATACTTGAAGGCTCTACACCCTACATTGAATGGCCAAAATCATAGTTATCTTGAGAGCCATAATTTTTGCACGGTTATTATGATTGGGACCCACCCTTTCTGCAAATTTGTGGAATAATTGATCATTTAAATACAATACTTCTCAACCTCCTCCAATTGGTGGATCCCCTTTTGACGCCCCATCAAATTAACACCATGGATGATTCTTATCAATGTTTTCCACCTCAATGATCCTTGCAATCTTACAAGATTCTGATTGGGAGAAGTGATCCAATATAGTAAGGCCTTTATCAGCATCAACCACTAGATGAGTAAATTTATCCTCAAAAATGGCTTGGTTCCTCGCAATCCAGACACCCCAAGTAAATATCGCATCCATAGCTAAATAGTCCTTAAAGGACACAATATTGGTCCATTGGGATAAAGCTTCATCCAATAAGACCCCATTCCACACAAAGGGGATTCTATAGACCTGAATTGCATCATCCCACACTGTGGAAATAAAAGAGCAAGAAATGAGTAAATGTTCAATACATTCATAATTTACCTAATTTGCATAAAGGGCATCTACTAGGCCCTTTCCATATATTGGTCTTTAGCAGGTCCCATACAGGGATTTTGTTTGACAAAGTGAACCATGAAAATAATTTGCATTTTAGGGGCAATTATATTTTCCACAAGAACTTACGCCACTAAAGAGGCTTTGAAAAAACCTCTTCCTCTCTGATAACTGAGTAGCGAAGATTCAGAATATAAACACCTACCGATAGATTCTTGTACCATACTAGTGAATCCACACAATCCCTAAGTCTAACATGGATTTCCTTAAGATACTTAATGTACCTCTCCAAGGCTTTTCTATCAACGACATCCTCAAGTCCCAAATCATCAAAATTTAACCAATCCTGTGAGATCATAGAAGTGTTTACAATGACATTGATTTGGGATATAGAAGTGAAACCCTATTCTCTTAATATTTCCACCAAAACCAAGGGAAACCTGAAATCATTACCTCCTCCAATCCATGGGTCTTGACCAAGTCTAACACTCCTTCCATTGTCGATTTTCCAAACAAGCCAATCCCCGATAACCTCAAAAGCCTTTTAACATTGTTTTCCACACATTAGAAACTTGTTTGTAGGGTTTATCCTCAATCCTGAACCATTCCTCCACAGTTAGGAGGGCTATGTATTTGAAGTTACAAACCACCTTTTCCCACATCCTTTCTACTTTGAGAATTATCCAAAGACCCTTGGCTGCAAGGGCCTTTGAAAAGAAATAAGGGTCCTTGAAACCCTAACCACCTAGCACCTTTGGTCTGGAAAGTATATTCCATGCACACCAATGAAAATATGAACCATCAATACTCCCATGCCAAAGAAGATTGTAACAAATGTTCTAAATATCTTCCAGAATACCCACAGGAAGGTATGCCATAGAAGACCAATAAAATGGCATTGCTTCCAATACTGATTTGACCAATATAATTCTATCCCCTTTGCTAAGCCATTTATTGCACCATAAATTTAATCTTCCTTCCACCTTCCATATGACCTAGGCCCATTATTTCATTTAATAGTCATTTGGTTTGAGTATGTAGCCCAAATATATCAAGCCTTACTCCAAGTCCACTACAGGGAAGGACATCTGATCACTAATCCACTCAAGATTGGCCTGATCAATGAACAGATAGGATAAAGAGGATTTTTTGACATTATACTCCATACTTGTAGGTTCACCAAAAAGACTAAGAAGACTCTGCAAAATTATCACTTCTCTTCTGGAGCCTTTAGAAAAAATAAGAATATAATAAACGAAAAAATAAATGAGTAGTATGAAGTAAACCACTAGTAGAGATACCTTGCAGATAACCCCTTTTCTTTTCCTATAGAATTAATCAACTTAGCCTTCGACCACTAAGATGAAAAGGAGGGGTTCCAGAGGACACCCCTTCCTAAGACCCCTACCTATTCTTAAAAAAGGGGAAGTTGGTCCATTTATGAGGACTGCAAAGTAAACCAAAGAAACATAAGACATCACCCAATTCACAAACTGCAAATCAAATCCAACCTATAACAATACCAATCTCAAGTATAACCAATTAACTCTATATGATATATGCCTTTGAAATGTCCAACTTGACAATCATTGCAGGAGAATGCTTACTCTTCACCGTGTGAATGATCTCTTGAGTGATGCCTATTGCATCATGTATTTTCCTTCCAGACATGAAGAAAAAAATGTTCTTGAGAAATAGATTCAAATAAATAACCTTTAATCCCATTAGCAATGATTTTTGCAATAATCTTATATAAGAAACTACATAAGGATATAGGACAGAATTCATCCATATAGATGGGATTATTAGTTTTATGAATAAGAGCGATAAAAATTAGCATTGAAAGTTGCTAATATCCATCCATTAACTCTTGACTCCTCAATGACCCTTAAAAGATCCTCTTCGAACACTTCCAGCAAATATGAAAAAGATTTAGAGATCCATCCATCGGGAACTAGGCTCTTCTCCCTTTGCATATAAGATATAACATCCCTTATTTCCTCAGAAGTAAACTGGTTCTTTCATAGAGTTATTCTAGTCCTCATCAATAAAGGAGGGGTATAAAGAAGTAACCGCCAGCATCTGATCAACAATTGCTCTCTGGTATTCCTCATAAAGCTTCTTGAAATGATTAACCCCCAAGTCATAGAGATCCATGTGACCACTTACCACCATACCTTGGTCATTCTGCAATTGCCAAATGGAATCAGTATTTTTCTTATGATTTGCAAAATTATGAAAATACTTAGTGTTATCATCACCGCTCTTAATCCCAATAGCCCTACTCTTGAGATGCCATTGTGCCTCTTTTTCCAAAAATATTTTATGCTTCTCTGCTTCCCAAACCCTATATATGAATCTTCTGATTTAGAGTTCTGAAACCTTCCAGATTTTGAGAGTAATACAAATCCATCTCTTTTTCAATATCAAAAAGTTCATGATGGATAGCAAGTCTCCTGTTGAAAGCTTGAGTCATTGTTTTCGATTTAAGGCTCTTCAAATTGTTGAGAAATTGCAAAGCATTAGAATCCCTCCAATTACCATCATAGGGGACCCACGATTCTTTGACCATATTAGAGTAATTGTCGTCCTCCAACCAACTAGAGAAAAATTTAAAAGGGTTAGGTGGCTTAGAGGGACCCAAAACAATCTCCAAGAGAGTAGGGAAATGATTGAATTCTCCCCTAGATGCCACCCATTGTTGAATGCTAGAAGCCCCATTTAGAATACCTTCATTCACCAAAAATATGTCAATTTTGTTAGCAATATTGTCATCCCCAGACCTCATATTCCTCCAAGTAGGTCGGATTTTAGAAGGCGGAATGTCAATAAAAGAGTTGTCATCTAGCTTCCTGATAAAAAATTCCAATAAAGGATCCTTTAAATATTTTTTTCCCCATATTTATGCTTCCCCTACCAAGAAGTTCAAATCACCACCAATAATGACCCTTTCTTGATCAATAACACGGGGGCTTCACTAGAAGGAAATATAAAATCACGTTCATTCATATTGCGGTATTAAATATTCATGAAAACCTAAAAATTATATTGCTTATATATTAAGGGGCAAAGGTTTTTTTTTATTTAATGTAACAATCCAAAAATACTTTGGGGTTTTTTTTATATGGGCAGGCTGACAAATATCCGCTCAATGGAGATGGAGGGATCACGACCGGATGAGAAATTGGGTTGAGGCAAGGCTCGGGCTTACCAGTATGCAGGGAAATCAAGTCTTGAGGCATGCTTGAGGCCTAGGGTTTCATGGTGAAGTGGGTTTCCAGTCGATCATAGTCAAGAGATAGTGGTCATTGACAGCCAATTGTTACCAATATCACTCAACCAGTTGTTACCAATAGCCTTGGGAGGCTCGAAGCCTCCAGGGCTTGTTATAGGCCCTCGATAGGCCTTGGGGGCTTGGATACCCAACCACTCGTTCCTATTACAGGCCTTGGGAGGTTTAGTCAACCTCCTAGAGCTTGTTACAGGCCCTGGGGGCTTGGATGCCTATCCCACAATAGGCTTAGCCAGCGATTGGGGAACTGCAACATGCAATCTAAATGTTGTACTATGTGCATTGGATCTAGTGACATACAAGAAGTGATCTCCTATCTCTTCATTAGACCATTAGATGTTGCAAATCATAATGATATGTGGTTGAGTAATTGCATTGTGGGTGAAGTAATGTGCATCCATAATATACATCAAAAGAAGCAAGGTGCATTGTAGAATGAATGTGGGGTCATAATAAGGGTATCATATCAATATACTAGGTAGAAATATAAAGGGGTATAAAAAATATTAATGAAAAAATTGATACATACAATATCTAGTGAAAATAGGAGTTTTTTAAAATTGGGAAGGCATATTGGGAGGGGGTTAAAAAAATGATTTTGGAAGGTATTTTCCAATATTTAGTGAAATTAGGGGTATTGTTTCATATGCCACGAACGAACATGCTATGATAGCGGTTTATTGAGTGAAGCCCCCGTGATCAATAACCCCCCCGAATGAAGAAAGAGTCCCAAAAATTGAATCTATTATGGTAAGGGCCATAAATATTAACCATAGTGAATGCATTCCCAAACTTAAAAGAGAACAATGAGACACACATGCCAGAAGGAATGGCCCTGCTATTTAAACATAATAAATCTCTAGTATACCATCCTGTGATCACACCACCATACCTACCTTGAGCATCAATGCAGGCAAAATCCCATCTAGGAAAAAGAGATCTTAAAACATTTAATATGATGTCCCCACATGCAATAGATTTTTGCAAGAATAATACTCCAGGCTTGTATAATTCCACCATTCTCTTGGGGCTTAGCTTTTTCGTGGGAATCCCCAAAGCCCGATAGTTGAAGGAGAGAAATAACATTGAGGAACCTGTTGGGGATTGAGTGCTCTAAGCGTCCCGTAAATGGTCTTTTGTCGACTTGCACATACATCTCGATGTGCTTTATCTCTCATTGAAGCAAGAGTATATCTACATCCTTTGAGTCTATGAGCAGGAGGAATGGACTGATATATACCTCAACCATTTTCTCCTTGATGACTATCTACCAGCCATATCTGAGGCCTAAAAAATATATGGAACCCCCCAACGAAGGAAACATTTCTGAAATAGTATCTCCCTCTGGAGACTCTACAAGCGAAGGTAATAAGTCATAGGTTTTTGTACTAGGAGGAGATCTAGGATCAAAAGAAAAAACCTTTGAAATAAGAGGCCCATAACCAAGGTCTTGTTCAAAAATCCAATTCTCTAGTTGCGAAATTCCTAAAAAGAGAGATATATGAATCAGGTTCACTTGTGGAGGGAGTTTAATAACCGCTTCTTCATTCTAAGGGAAGGTTGTAAATTCACTCATATCCGAAGGGTCAAAAGTTGTATCTTGAACATCAAAAAACATGGAAAAAAGCATATCATCTTCCCCAACAAGGTCCCATGACACCCTTGACTTGTAAATGGATGACGGGGGGTTAAAAAAACCACTCCCCTTTGAGGGGGAGGAAAATTCCAATCCCAAGATAGGACCCAAAAACCAGAGGGGAAACATAGAAAAATTAGCACCCCTATGGAGAAAAGAGTCACTGCTCTGTAGAAGGATATCACCACTTAAATAAACCCTCCCAAAAGAAAACCCAGAGAATAAATCTTTCGCTCGGGACTTTGATAAACAATGCACATACGGGCCATATGAATCTTTAACTTCCAAGAATATAGAGATAGGGACCAAAGAATGAGTTCTAAGACTGATAATAATAGACAAACCACCATATAACAAAGAAGAAGAGCTCTGGGTCATTGACATACCTTTTGATTCTGGGGAGAATCCAAAAGACTTCTAGAATTTGTAACTAAAGCCATGTCGAACTTATGCTTCCCAGTTGATGGAATAAACTCTTCATAGAATGTCATCCCCATAGAGAAACCATCAAGATCTTCTGCGACTAGATATGGTCCAGATAAAGCCTCAGCTAGGTGAGAGAGTGTTTTGCCAAGTGGCCTCGGGTTTTCAACCCCATTTGGATATTACTTTTTCGCTTCGAGGATACTCGAAACCCCTCTTTCAACTGAAAGTTCCCACACGTTCCCTTGAAGTTCATTTGAAAATATCGAAGGAGATGACCATGCGCATGGTACCAAACATAACAGAAAGGGATCCCCACATAGTCCAAAACCTGTAAAAATATTTTCTCACCCACTGGAAGGGTAATTTCCCTGAATAAGCCATGTATTTCAACTAGAATGCGGCCAATAGTGATATTGCTTGATACCCAAAATTTGTAATCGACGTCGACAAACTCCCCAAGGAAATCCCCAATACTGCAAAAAGAAACCGATCTCCAGAACTCAATAGGTAACCCAACTATTTTTACCCACAATTGTTGCATGTATAGCTTCTCGCTTCTGGCATCGAAACATGGTGACCACTTCTTCAACATGAAGGGTTCATGACCCCATAGCCAGCTGCCAGATAATAACATTGTTGTGTCCCGACTAGTGTCTATAAATATAGCCTTCCATCTTATCTGCAAAATGATAATGCTCAGACAATATCCTAATAAGGGCTTCCATATCCCAAAAGCACAATCTTTGAAATGGGATTATCTCATGTTTTTCCCCATAAATATACTAACCAACACCAGTTCAGAGAAACTATAGACCTATTCCATGTCCACATTAGCTCCTAGTGCCAATCTTCATTGGGAGGATTTCAATTTCAAACACCTCATTTTTTCTTAACTGCTTTGGAGGATTCCAAGATAGCCTCCGCATGCACTGGCCGACAGATCTCCTTCAGAATAAACCCTTCTCCCGGTTTTCTTTTTGGGAGGGGACTAGGGTTTATAGGGGTTGAATACTGAGAAACCGATGGAATGCTACCCGTTGTTGATGAAAACCTAGAACTAACTGCCAAAATACGCTTCAGAGGAAAATGGGCCAAATCCTTTGGAGATGGGTTATCACCCGACTCAAGCGAGAACAATGAAGACACTTGGGATATTTACACCAACACGATGATTAAGAATGGAGTGCATGGGGCCCCAACCTAACAGTGATCAAATTTCCATAGAACCCAAGGATGGGACATATAAGGAACAGTAAATCCTGACAAGATGTGGAGCACAAGAACTAATATGAGCAAAAAATCGCATACCACTATAACTAAATGAGAGAGCCAATGCCAAGTAAAAACTCATGGATAGAGTCCCTTGAAAAGCATGTGACCAAGCATAGCATAGACAATCCTCAAAAAACCTGGACACGACCCAGGCTTCATTTGCGTAGTCCCATGAAACTTGGATTTTGAAAAGCATGTATAACATATTAAACAAGATTTTATAGTAGTGATGTCATCTCTAAATTTGATATTCAAATTCTAAGATAAAAGTCAAGGTAGTTTCTACCATAATTGTTTCGATTACATTTTGTGGGTCAGTAAGCACTGGCATAAATTTGGAACAAATAATTTGATCATTAAACTATTTAGCCACCATGGATGTACGTGGAAATTAATGGAAGAAACTTAACACGGAATTTGATCATGAAGATGTGTTAATAGAAATGATTTATAAACCCTTTTTTTGTAAATAAAAACATTATATTACTATATCAGGACAAAGTACATGGCGATATTGCATTGTTCTCTGTTGGCTATCACACAACCCAGCAGCCAGATATTCACTCGAATAAATTTGGAACAAATAATTTGATCATTAAACTATTTAGCCACCATGGATGTACGTGATAATTAATGGAAGAAACTTAACACAGAATTTGATCATGAAGATGTGTTAATAGTAATGATTTATAGACCCTTTTTTTGTAAATAAAAACATTATATTACTATATCAGGACAAAGTACATGGCGATATTGCATTGTGCTTTGTTGGCTATCACACAACCCAACACCCAGATATTCACTACAAATTCCTAGTCTAGTCTTCATATTCCGAGGACTACTCCATTAGAAAAAAAAGGTATTATTGTCCATAGAACCAGACCCATAATTTCTGATAGCCCATTGGTACTTTCAATATTATACAAAAAAGAGTTTAAACTATTGACCCCTATTATTCATATAACATATGAAACATAAACATACTTAAACTGTAGAGCAATAATCCAAGATGATACAGACCCTTCAAGTTCCACTGGATTGTTTGTGTCATGGACCAGGAATCCACAATACAACAATTTTTCCCTTCCTTCATGATCTCTGATAACTCCACCCTACCCATCCGAGCTCGGGTTTCCTTTGGAGGCACCATCGAAATTCAGTTTATACGATCCCACCCGGGGGGGGGGGGGGGGTGTCCAGGAGTTCGGGCTGAACGGGGTCCTCTTTTTAGATTTCCTATTGATGCCAGCTTGGTTTTCTTTGAAAAATCCCAACTCCACCAGAATTCTTTTCTCTGTGTCCCTCACTTCCCAATATTTTTCCTCCCATTGGTTAACTCTCACAGTTTCTGCATGTTTTTTTTTTTTTTTTTTTTTTTTCTCCACACCTCTAGAGGGGATCCTTTTATGCCTTGGAATATCCTTCTATTCCATTGCTTCCAAAGTTCCCACATTAAGAATCTTGGGAGAATAATCCATGTGAAATTAACATAAAATATGGTCCCAGTTTCTGATTGTTTGGTTTGGTTTCCTCCGGGATCAGTTGGATCGACGGAAAATATCGACGCCTTTATCCCATAGGGAAGAAGCAAAAAGACAATAATCTAATAAGTGGTCGATGATTTCCTCTGCACTAGTGCACATAGGTAATTGTGTAGGTCTTATCATTCCTCTCTTTTTTAAATTCCCCCCTGTCAGAATTCTTTTGTCTGTCATCATCCAAATGAAAGTAGCAACCTTGGGCCATGGGTTCATTTTCCACACTTTCTTCCATTTTTCGGGGGCTATAGCTTCTCTGTGATTCATCCATAGATCATAGGCTACCTTGGTGTTGAAAGTTCCTTTGGGATAATGTCATGTCCCAAATTTGGAATTGGGTCACAATGGCCTAATCACATTATCCATATTCATTAGAGTTTGTAAAATTGATGTTAAGGGTCAAATAATTGCCAAGGAGGAAAATTACTAGTTTCCTAGGTTTGGGGTGGAAGCTTTGGGATTTGGAATAAGGGGGATAATAAATGATGTTTAGACATTAGAAGGGCTCAAGTATTTAATAAATAGAGTGAATAAAGAAATTCAAGAGAAATCCTAAGTGACAAATGGTTTTGGAGACATATGGAGGATGTGGGACCCACACTAGCTTGATTTTTCATAATACATGGTATCTCTCTTTTGCAAATTCGAATTAATGGGAATGTGAACACTCTTGGGTGAGTTGGTAAGTCATAAAATATGTCATTGAGCATATTAGGTCGAATTGGGAAGGATTGGTAACCTCCATGGAAGATAAAGAGTCAAAGTGGAAGTTTGTGGACACTTGGGCTAGATTCCCTAGCCCCTATGACACCAATGATGGAGCATCTATGACAACTATGACAAATTGCAGACCTGACCTCTGACATCTGACCACTATGACATGTCAGCCCCAAAAATAGGCTCAAATAAGGCGAATTTGGGAGTTGGAGAAGCCAAAGAGACTCAAAATCGAATTTGGGAGAAGATGGAAGGTTGGAACTAGGAGACAAGTGGCAAATGTGGAATATTTCCTAAATGGAAATCTATTGAATCTATTGAGAGGATTTCGACCCTTAGAAGGCTAATGTTGGTTATAAAATGTAGAAATGAAGTATGAGAATGGCTTTTGATCATTTGTAGAATTTGCAATTGCATTTGTGAAGAGGGAGAGCTAGTGGATGACTAGTTTCTTGCCTTAGCCAATTTCGAGGGTGAAAGATTCCCATCCAAGTTGGAAATTGGAAAGGCCATTCAGACCTTTCATTTGGAGCTTTAATGGAGTCTTTATTTGCAGGTGTAAGCTACAGGGCAGCTCATGGTTTCTTCTATTGCAGCTCACTCCTTCAACCATTTTCGGTTTTGATGGCATATTCTTGATCCTTGAGGGAGGGCGTTTTTGGTGAGCTATTGTACTCTTTGGGGAAGCTTTTAATGCCCAATTTCTTTTGTAATATGAATTAAATACTCTGTTCTTCATCTCCAAAAAGTTTCAGGTCGAAATTCCAAGTAGAAATGTATGAATCTCATTTTTAATGGAAGAACAATGCCATTTCCCCACTACCTTGTTGTGAACCAATGTATTGATGATGATTTCGAATGAATGGATGATTCTCTGATGAATTTGTGATTAATGGACTGCCATGGATGTTTTTTACAAGTTTCATGTACTGTACTTGAGCATTTGAAGTATTTTTACTTAGTTTAATTGCACTGGGAGAAGAAATAGTGCCATTTCCCCAAGGGTCGAATTGGTGATTTTTGCAGTTGAATGGGAGAGGGTTGGAACAGATATAATAATCAATTAATGGTGCACATGAGACCTTAATAACATCCTTAATACATTACCTACCTCTGTTCAGAAATTTGAGTGGCTTTGGAGGCATTTGGGAAGCCATTTTCAATACTTACCCCAAGGGGATTTGAACCCCAAATTACTAGTAAAATTGCATACTTGGTCCAGAATCTTAAGAGAGTTTGCAGAGGTATTTTGGTGGCCATATATCATCCCTGAACATCATATTCAAGTCTTAATATCATTCATACACCTTCCTTGAAGATTTGAAGGCATTTGGAGTCAATTCGAGACATAGAGACCAATACTAGTCAAAGGCAAATTACTAGTAAAGTTACCTACATTGATCAGAATTGAAAGAGGATTTGCAGAAGTATTTTAAAGGTCCAAAGGCATCCCTGAAACACATATTTATGTTCTAATATCATTCATATACCTTCTCAGAAGATTTGGGATCATTTGGGGCAAATTTGGGACCTAGAGATCCAAACTAGTCAAAGGTCGAACTAGGGAAAAAAAGTGGGAAAATTGCAATTTTAATAAAATTCTTAATAAGGGACATTACAGTGGTATCAGAGCATGATCTTGGCACCTGATGTGGTATAATATTCATGAGGACAATAATTCAGGTACCACCATTAGATATTGAAACCAAAAGTGCTTTTGTTGAAGAAAAAAAAAAGTAGGAGAAGAAGAGCAAATTTTTTGAGGAAACTATGACTAGGGATGAAAAGGGAGCCTCATATGATGGTGAGGAGCATATAAAAATTATGAAAACAATATTTGAAGATATGACCAAGCAACTTAAGGAAGGATTTGAATTGTTTTCTATCGAACTTGTGGAAAAAATTATTGATTTTAAGGAAACCAAGGGGCAAAATGCATCAGCTTGCTTGAAGGAGCAAAAGGAAGAGACATCACAAGATCATGAAGAAAATTCTATTGAAAATATGGAAGATCATTTCGAGACACCTTCTAGCTTAGACATGAACCAAAGAGCATCTACTGATGGATGCTTAAACTATGAAGGAGTACCTACTAATGGGTGCTCACACCTCTATGTTGGTGACATAGAGATCACTTTTGAAAGTGTTGCTGCAAGCCCAAGTTCCATTAAGCATGATAATGAAGACCTTGCAGCAGTTGAAGAAGAACCAAGATCAACTTCCCCATCACCACTTGAGCTTCATGAAGTTGGTCCAAGAAAAAATGAAGAAGATAAGGAGGTTCATTTGCAAGAGCCTCATTTTCTTGAAGGGTCCTTAAAGATGAATGAAAAGAAGATCCAAGAGTCCCTCAACATTCTCCATGACACTCAAGCATTGGTGTCAAATTCTTGTTGGAGAGCTACTTCATTGGAGGAAACATCCTTCCTTGAAGACATGGAGAAGATTCAAAGAGCAATGTGCCACATCAAAGGTAATTTCATGTCTTTGCTTTTTGATAGAAACCATTTGTTTGAGCTTAATGAATTGTTACATGATGCATACTTGAAGAATAATGAGGATAAGCATAAGCTCACAATTCAAAATGAGCAACTTCTTGAAAAGTTGCAAGATACTTGTTTTTCCTCCTATGTTTCAGATTGTCAAATGGTAGATTGTTTGGAGGATTCTCATGACATGGTGGATCATGAGAAATGTGGAAATTTGAATGTTCTTGATGTGTTTGAAGATGAACTTGAAGAGATCCAAACACTTGATGTGGTGGAAGAGGAACTTGAATTGTCTCTTGATGAAGGTTATGCAATTTTTAAAGAAGAGCATGATTCCTCTACATTGGAACCAAACTATGACAAAGAGTTCATACTTTTGAAGGAGCTGCATGATACTACCCCTATGGATCCTTACCATGATGAAACTTCTGCACTTTTTTATCATTTGGGTGAGTTAGTTCATTCTCCTACATCCTACAATTCCATGTTTTGCAACATTAGTTTCAATGAAGTATGGGTGAAAGGGTTCTTTTTGATGGTGCCACATGAGGAGTATGGAACTCCTAGATTTAACTTTTATGATGACATGGTTGGAGCACATTCTTATTCACATTTGCAGCAGCATCATTTGTCACTTTATGATGATTCACATCTACATGGATGCACCTATGATATGGATTTGAGTCACTTGAAGACTCATGGTTTTTCTTGCTCAACACTGGGTTTATTTGATGTTAGAGGAACTTCATCCAACACTTGGGTGAATAGATTTATGATGAGAGAACATTTTTGTTGGCAGCCACAAACCTTGTTACATCTTTATTATTCTCACATTCATGGATGTATGGGTGAGACTTCTTTGAGTCATTTGAAGTCTCCTTGTTTTTTCTGCTCATTATTTGGTTCAGATTTTAGTGGAGATTCTTCATTCACTTCTTGGATGAAAGAATACATGGTTGAATATTTTGATGCATATCACATCCTTTTGGAGCAGCATTATAGGACATGGGATCCTCACCTATGTCATTGGAGCAGATTTGATTGGTCAGTTGAAGCTTGTATGCACTTGGAAAATGGTGGTCTACTTGCTTGGAGGTATAAGCACTCTCATGACTCTTTGATGAAGCATATCCTTGATGTACATTTTCATTATGTTGTTATGTACTTTGATGATATATATTTGGTACTCATGATGTTTGGAAAAATGCATACAAGAAAATGGGATCCAGGAATCCTCTTATCTAATGGTGTAGGTTGGAGAGCACTCTTAATTGTTGGGGTGCAATACAAGCAATGGGACCCTGGAATAATTTTTGTCTCATTGGTTTCATTTTTTTTGGGGAAGCAAGCAGTATGGGAGATGGATTCCCCACTTAATAAAGTGATTTTAATCAGAGTAGTGCAGCAGCAAGCATGGCGGTTCCTCTCTAAAATATTCATGGAAACTCAAAGACTCAAGGTTTGGCAATTCAATGGCAACTTCAAAGAATTATACAGAAAGCAGGTTCTTCAACACCCATGTTTGAAATTGCTTGAGGACAAGCAATATTGGGAAGGGAGGATTTGTCATGTCCCAAATTTGGAATTGGGTCACAATGGCCTAATCACATTATCCATATTCATTAGAGTTTGTAAAATTGATGTTAAGGGTCAAATAATTGCCAAGGAGGAAAATTACTAGTTTCCTAGGTTTGGGGTGGAAGCTTTGGGATTTGGAATAAGGGGGATAATAAATGATGTTTAGACATTAGAAGGGCTCAAGTATTTAATAAATAGAGTGAATAAAGAAATTCAAGAGAAATCCTAAGTGACAAATGGTTTTGGAGACATATGGAGGATGTGGGACCCACACTAGCTTGATTTTTCATAATACATGGTATCTCTCTTTTGCAAATTCGAATTAATGGGAATGTGAACACTCTTGGGTGAGTTGGTAAGTCATAAAATATGTCATTGAGCATATTAGGTCGAATTGGGAAGGATTGGTAACCTCCATGGAAGATAAAGAGTCAAAGTGGAAGTTTGTGGACACTTGGGCTAGATTCCCTAGCCCCTATGACACCAATGATGGAGCATCTATGACAACTATGACAAATTGCAGACCTGACCTCTGACATCTGACCACTATGACATGTCAGCCCCAAAAATAGGCTCAAATAAGGCGAATTTGGGAGTTGGAGAAGCCAAAGAGACTCAAAATCGAATTTGGGAGAAGATGGAAGGTTGGAACTAGGAGACAAGTGGCAAATGTGGAATATTTCCTAAATGGAAATCTATTGAATCTATTGAGAGGATTTCGACCCTTAGAAGGCTAATGTTGGTTATAAAATGTAGAAATGAAGTATGAGAATGGCTTTTGATCATTTGTAGAATTTGCAATTGCATTTGTGAAGAGGGAGAGCTAGTGGATGACTAGTTTCTTGCCTTAGCCAATTTCGAGGGTGAAAGATTCCCATCCAAGTTGGAAATTGGAAAGGCCATTCAGACCTTTCATTTGGAGCTTTAATGGAGTCTTTATTTGCAGGTGTAAGCTACAGGGCAGCTCATGGTTTCTTCTATTGCAGCTCACTCCTTCAACCATTTTCGGTTTTGATGGCATATTCTTGATCCTTGAGGGAGGGCGTTTTTGGTGAGCTATTGTACTCTTTGGGGAAGCTTTTAATGCCCAATTTCTTTTGTAATATGAATTAAATACTCTGTTCTTCATCTCCAAAAAGTTTCAGGTCGAAATTCCAAGTAGAAATGTATGAATCTCATTTTTAATGGAAGAACAATGCCATTTCCCCACTACCTTGTTGTGAACCAATGTATTGATGATGATTTCGAATGAATGGATGATTCTCTGATGAATTTGTGATTAATGGACTGCCATGGATGTTTTTTACAAGTTTCATGTACTGTACTTGAGCATTTGAAGTATTTTTACTTAGTTTAATTGCACTGGGAGAAGAAATAGTGCCATTTCCCCAAGGGTCGAATTGGTGATTTTTGCAGTTGAATGGGAGAGGGTTGGAACAGATATAATAATCAATTAATGGTGCACATGAGACCTTAATAACATCCTTAATACATTACCTACCTCTGTTCAGAAATTTGAGTGGCTTTGGAGGCATTTGGGAAGCCATTTTCAATACTTACCCCAAGGGGATTTGAACCCCAAATTACTAGTAAAATTGCATACTTGGTCCAGAATCTTAAGAGAGTTTGCAGAGGTATTTTGGTGGCCATATATCATCCCTGAACATCATATTCAAGTCTTAATATCATTCATACACCTTCCTTGAAGATTTGAAGGCATTTGGAGTCAATTCGAGACATAGAGACCAATACTAGTCAAAGGCAAATTACTAGTAAAGTTACCTACATTGATCAGAATTGAAAGAGGATTTGCAGAAGTATTTTAAAGGTCCAAAGGCATCCCTGAAACACATATTTATGTTCTAATATCATTCATATACCTTCTCAGAAGATTTGGGATCATTTGGGGCAAATTTGGGACCTAGAGATCCAAACTAGTCAAAGGTCGAACTAGGGAAAAAAAGTGGAAAATTGCAATTTTAATAAAATTCTTAATAAGGGACATTACAGTGGTATCAGAGCATGATCTTGGCACCTGATGTGGTATAATATTCATGAGGACAATAATTCAGGTACCACCATTAGATATTGAAACCAAAAGTGCTTTTGTTGAAGAAAAAAAAAAGTAGGAGAAGAAGAGCAAATTTTTTGAGGAAACTATGACTAGGGATGAAAAGGGAGCCTCATATGATGGTGAGGAGCATATAAAAATTATGAAAACAATATTTGAAGATATGACCAAGCAACTTAAGGAAGGATTTGAATTGTTTTCTATCGAACTTGTGGAAAAAATTATTGATTTTAAGGAAACCAAGGGGCAAAATGCATCAGCTTGCTTGAAGGAGCAAAAGGAAGAGACATCACAAGATCATGAAGAAAATTCTATTGAAAATATGGAAGATCATTTCGAGACACCTTCTAGCTTAGACATGAACCAAAGAGCATCTACTGATGGATGCTTAAACTATGAAGGAGTACCTACTAATGGGTGCTCACACCTCTATGTTGGTGACATAGAGATCACTTTTGAAAGTGTTGCTGCAAGCCCAAGTTCCATTAAGCATGATAATGAAGACCTTGCAGCAGTTGAAGAAGAACCAAGATCAACTTCCCCATCACCACTTGAGCTTCATGAAGTTGGTCCAAGAAAAAATGAAGAAGATAAGGAGGTTCATTTGCAAGAGCCTCATTTTCTTGAAGGGTCCTTAAAGATGAATGAAAAGAAGATCCAAGAGTCCCTCAACATTCTCCATGACACTCAAGCATTGGTGTCAAATTCTTGTTGGAGAGCTACTTCATTGGAGGAAACATCCTTCCTTGAAGACATGGAGAAGATTCAAAGAGCAATGTGCCACATCAAAGGTAATTTCATGTCTTTGCTTTTTGATAGAAACCATTTGTTTGAGCTTAATGAATTGTTACATGATGCATACTTGAAGAATAATGAGGATAAGCATAAGCTCACAATTCAAAATGAGCAACTTCTTGAAAAGTTGCAAGATACTTGTTTTTCCTCCTATGTTTCAGATTGTCAAATGGTAGATTGTTTGGAGGATTCTCATGACATGGTGGATCATGAGAAATGTGGAAATTTGAATGTTCTTGATGTGTTTGAAGATGAACTTGAAGAGATCCAAACACTTGATGTGGTGGAAGAGGAACTTGAATTGTCTCTTGATGAAGGTTATGCAATTTTTAAAGAAGAGCATGATTCCTCTACATTGGAACCAAACTATGACAAAGAGTTCATACTTTTGAAGGAGCTGCATGATACTACCCCTATGGATCCTTACCATGATGAAACTTCTGCACTTTTTTATCATTTGGGTGAGTTAGTTCATTCTCCTACATCCTACAATTCCATGTTTTGCAACATTAGTTTCAATGAAGTATGGGTGAAAGGGTTCTTTTTGATGGTGCCACATGAGGAGTATGGAACTCCTAGATTTAACTTTTATGATGACATGGTTGGAGCACATTCTTATTCACATTTGCAGCAGCATCATTTGTCACTTTATGATGATTCACATCTACATGGATGCACCTATGATATGGATTTGAGTCACTTGAAGACTCATGGTTTTTCTTGCTCAACACTGGGTTTATTTGATGTTAGAGGAACTTCATCCAACACTTGGGTGAATAGATTTATGATGAGAGAACATTTTTGTTGGCAGCCACAAACCTTGTTACATCTTTATTATTCTCACATTCATGGATGTATGGGTGAGACTTCTTTGAGTCATTTGAAGTCTCCTTGTTTTTTCTGCTCATTATTTGGTTCAGATTTTAGTGGAGATTCTTCATTCACTTCTTGGATGAAAGAATACATGGTTGAATATTTTGATGCATATCACATCCTTTTGGAGCAGCATTATAGGACATGGGATCCTCACCTATGTCATTGGAGCAGATTTGATTGGTCAGTTGAAGCTTGTATGCACTTGGAAAATGGTGGTCTACTTGCTTGGAGGTATAAGCACTCTCATGACTCTTTGATGAAGCATATCCTTGATGTACATTTTCATTATGTTGTTATGTACTTTGATGATATATATTTGGTACTCATGATGTTTGGAAAAATGCATACAAGAAAATGGGATCCAGGAATCCTCTTATCTAATGGTGTAGGTTGGAGAGCACTCTTAATTGTTGGGGTGCAATACAAGCAATGGGACCCTGGAATAATTTTTGTCTCATTGGTTTCATTTTTTTGGGGGAAGCAAGCAGTATGGGAGATGGATTCCCCACTTAATAAAGTGATTTTAATCAGAGTAGTGCAGCAGCAAGCATGGCGGTTCCTCTCTAAAATATTCATGGAAACTCAAAGACTCAAGGTTTGGCAATTCAATGGCAACTTCAAAGAATTATACAGAAAGCAGGTTCTTCAACACCCATGTTTGAAATTGCTTGAGGACAAGCAATATTGGGAAGGGAGGATTTTTCATGTCCCAAATTTGGAATTGGGTCACAATGGCCTAATCACATTATCCATATTCATTAGAGTTTGTAAAATTGATGTTAAGGGTCAAATAATTGCCAAGGAGGAAAATTACTAGTTTCCTAGGTTTGGGGTGGAAGCTTTGGGATTTGGAATAAGGGGGATAATAAATGATGTTTAGACATTAGAAGGGCTCAAGTATTTAATAAATAGAGTGAATAAAGAAATTCAAGAGAAATCCTAAGTGACAAATGGTTTTGGAGACATATGGAGGATGTGGGACCCACACTAGCTTGATTTTTCATAATACATGGTATCTCTCTTTTGCAAATTCGAATTAATGGGAATGTGAACACTCTTGGGTGAGTTGGTAAGTCATAAAATATGTCATTGAGCATATTAGGTCGAATTGGGAAGGATTGGTAACCTCCATGGAAGATAAAGAGTCAAAGTGGAAGTTTGTGGACACTTGGGCTAGATTCCCTAGCCCCTATGACACCAATGATGGAGCATCTATGACAACTATGACAAATTGCAGACCTGACCTCTGACATCTGACCACTATGACATGTCAGCCCCAAAAATAGGCTCAAATAAGGCGAATTTGGGAGTTGGAGAAGCCAAAGAGACTCAAAATCGAATTTGGGAGAAGATGGAAGGTTGGAACTAGGAGACAAGTGGCAAATGTGGAATATTTCCTAAATGGAAATCTATTGAATCTATTGAGAGGATTTCGACCCTTAGAAGGCTAATGTTGGTTATAAAATGTAGAAATGAAGTATGAGAATGGCTTTTGATCATTTGTAGAATTTGCAATTGCATTTGTGAAGAGGGAGAGCTAGTGGATGACTAGTTTCTTGCCTTAGCCAATTTCGAGGGTGAAAGATTCCCATCCAAGTTGGAAATTGGAAAGGCCATTCAGACCTTTCATTTGGAGCTTTAATGGAGTCTTTATTTGCAGGTGTAAGCTACAGGGCAGCTCATGGTTTCTTCTATTGCAGCTCACTCCTTCAACCATTTTCGGTTTTGATGGCATATTCTTGATCCTTGAGGGAGGGCGTTTTTGGTGAGCTATTGTACTCTTTGGGGAAGCTTTTAATGCCCAATTTCTTTTGTAATATGAATTAAATACTCTGTTCTTCATCTCCAAAAAGTTTCAGGTCGAAATTCCAAGTAGAAATGTATGAATCTCATTTTTAATGGAAGAACAATGCCATTTCCCCACTACCTTGTTGTGAACCAATGTATTGATGATGATTTCGAATGAATGGATGATTCTCTGATGAATTTGTGATTAATGGACTGCCATGGATGTTTTTTACAAGTTTCATGTACTGTACTTGAGCATTTGAAGTATTTTTACTTAGTTTAATTGCACTGGGAGAAGAAATAGTGCCATTTCCCCAAGGGTCGAATTGGTGATTTTTGCAGTTGAATGGGAGAGGGTTGGAACAGATATAATAATCAATTAATGGTGCACATGAGACCTTAATAACATCCTTAATACATTACCTACCTCTGTTCAGAAATTTGAGTGGCTTTGGAGGCATTTGGGAAGCCATTTTCAATACTTACCCCAAGGGGATTTGAACCCCAAATTACTAGTAAAATTGCATACTTGGTCCAGAATCTTAAGAGAGTTTGCAGAGGTATTTTGGTGGCCATATATCATCCCTGAACATCATATTCAAGTCTTAATATCATTCATACACCTTCCTTGAAGATTTGAAGGCATTTGGAGTCAATTCGAGACATAGAGACCAATACTAGTCAAAGGCAAATTACTAGTAAAGTTACCTACATTGATCAGAATTGAAAGAGGATTTGCAGAAGTATTTTAAAGGTCCAAAGGCATCCCTGAAACACATATTTATGTTCTAATATCATTCATATACCTTCTCAGAAGATTTGGGATCATTTGGGGCAAATTTGGGACCTAGAGATCCAAACTAGTCAAAGGTCGAACTAGGGAAAAAAAGTGGAAAATTGCAATTTTAATAAAATTCTTAATAAGGGACATTACAGATAATAGCCCCATCGGAGCTTTTATGTTCCTTGTTGCATTCTTATACATCGCTCTTGGAGAAAGTCCAAAATTTGATTGGTTTCATCTTCCAGGAATCTTTCCACCCACCATTATGGGGGATGCCATTCTTTGAATTCTCCATCCTCTGAACTTTCCTTCCATAATTGCTTAACCTTGAAAAGACTCGGAGCTATGCTTCTATTTTGAATTTCTAGAGTATGAATTTTAAAAGACATTTTGGGGAGTTGTTGCCAAGAATCTTCCCAAAACTTAGCGGCTTCCTCATCTCTTATTTCCCAGAAACAGTGATCTTGAATGATGCTTCTATTCTGATAGGTTGTCCTCCATATGTGAGATCTGGGTTTTTCTTCGTCGAATCTGATGAGATATTTTCTCTGATGATATTGAGCGTACTTTATGTGTCATATCTTGGCCCATGGAACCATGTTATGGGTGATCCAATTCCACCAAATTTTTGCTCCCATAATTTCATTATTTTTTCCAAGATCTCTTAGGTCAAGGACCCCCTGGTCCGTTGGCAAGCAGATTTTATCCCAGCTGATTAAATCCCACTTATGCTTATCCTGAATCCCACCCCATAGAAATGACTTTGGATGCTTTTGATCTCCTTGAGGATGGATTTAGGGGCTTCCACCATTGACAACAATTAGATGGGAATTGCCTATAACACTGATAACATGTTATACAACTTGACGAGAACCCGACATTGTTATCGTTTTTTGGGGGGTCAATTCTAGTAGTTGTTTTGCTCTCCATTTCAAAAAGGGTGTATACTGGTAGCACCATTTTTCATTTTGAGCCTTTTTTTTTAACTTCTTGGTCATAAGAAAATTAGAACTTTTATTTACAAGGGTCATTTTCCAAACTTACAAAAAAATCTACATTGAATAGCTAACTATAGTAAAAAAATACACACATTTTTGAATTTTTGTACAATTTAGAAGCTAGTTAGAACGAAAAATACATGCATTTTCAAAGTTTTTTCATTATTATCTTAAAGAAGTCATTTTTTGGGCAAATTTCTAAACAAAATGAGAAAAAAAGATATTTCAAACCATTTTTCAACGCTATTTGGTGTATAAAAATGATACTCTTTAACATTATTTTCCATAAAGTGATGATTCACATTAACTCAACAAAACGTATACCATATATTTCTAAATAGCATATTAAAAACATAATAGTTATTCTCAAAATAAAATCTTCAATTCAAAACATTACAAAATATCTTATCAAAAAATTGTCAACTTTGACATTTTTCTCTACAATATGAAACTAATCAACAATATCATGCATCCTGAACTCTTCATCGAAATTGACATTTTTTGTTGGTTGGCTCTCTTCCTAGACCTCAATGTGTTCTTCCATTGGGTTCTCTATTTCTGCAAAATGCCCAAAGAGATCTTTTTCCAAACATCTCTTTTAAAGGAGGTTGAAGCTCTTTTGACATCTTTGCCACAAGTGACTCACTAAATTCTCTGTTCTTCAAACCAACTTCCTACATTTCATTCAGAAGAACTTTCATAGCATTAATTCTTTGCTTGATATAATTGCACTGTAGTAGATCATTCTCGATGGATATGCAATTTATTCCTTTTGTAATTAAAAATGTAAATGGTATACTGGTTCTGGTGAGGAGCTCAAGGCCAAGGCCCCATTAGAAAACCTCAAAAGTTTTGTTATTTACTCCTAAGTTGAAAATCTTAGTTCTAGGACTTAGGAGACTGAAGGTTGTGACGCAACTAAACGACGGGCATGAATCTACTAGGGGGGGGGGGATGATAGAGAAACCATGAGATTTAGTTAATGAGGACAGGTGTCGCCTTAGTGCCTCGCACACCAGAAGAAGAGTGACTACTCACTTAAAAATCTAAAATCTAAGGTATTCTCATGAGTTGAAGTAAGTGCGGTTTAGACAAAATCACTAAGTGCCAACTAGAATCTGGAAAAATTCGTTAATATCATTATTTAATGATAACTTGATTATTATAAGTTTAAACAGGATTAAAAATAATTTATCCTAAACTATGGCATTTAATGCCAGAGAGGTTATTATTAGAACCTTTAAATAAAAAGGTAGGATTTATCTTTGTAAAGTGACAAAGTCATAGTCACCATAATAGAAGAAAAATGATCTCATGGAGATTATCTTTGGTAGTTTAGTTTATATATATATATGTATCAAATGATCGTTATAAATACAATGGATAAAGGATACAAAGGTGATAATTAATAATAAAGTGATTAAACATATGTATTTATACAAGAACTTGTGCGTTTATATATATATATATGTATCAAATGATCGTTATAAATACAATGGCTAAAGGATACAGAGGTGATAATTAATAATAAAGTGATTAAACATATGTATTTATACAAGAACTTGTGCGCATCTACAAAAGTAGAGTTCATTATTTAAAAAATATATATATAAAAACCAGCGAGAGTGCATCATTCCTCTTAGAGGAAATCGAGCCGGTTCTTAAGGGATTTAGTTGGCCTCACAAGAACCAAGTCGTGTGACAGAAACCTTTTTCTTGCCACTTGGAAAGGTTAGTTCCTAACTTTTCAAATGGACCTCCAAATGGCAGGAAATCTTTCCAAATCCAAGTGGACTCCCCAGCTCAGGAAAGACTTAAGTATGTGAGGTCGCAGCTGGAAGGGTTCACCCGCCTAGACAGAGATCGTTTGGATTGATTTAACTTGGTTTTACATTACTAAGTTGTGGAGTAAAAGGGGAAAGGACGGCTTCTAAGAAGACTGATCCCAATTTCTTCTGATTGCTGATTATAATTATCTTATAGACAGCGCTAATTACAGGAGTTCGGGGAAAGGGAGAGGGCGATCTCGAGGAAGGAGATTGTTCTCTCACAACGCTCAAGATAAGTAAAACGAAATCGTGTTGGTTGAATGTTTTCTTTTCTCCAAAATTAATCATTGTGTCTCGGTTGTATGGAGGGATGGCTCTCTCGAAGAGACCGAATGCCTCTGGTTTCTTACCGGTAATGAGGGGCGGTCGACTCTTGGTTACAAAACTAATTATAGTACATAAATGCATGGGAGTAGGATAACTCCAGGAAGAATTCGACTCCATTTACTATTGAGATTATTTAATTAATCAACTGATCTAAGGGATAGGACGGCTCCCTCATCCCGATCCCCATCTTATTTTTCTGTTATGGAAGACATATATAAAATATGATGTTAATCTCGGCAGAGAAGTTTGATAGAGTTAAGATGGATATCCCTGCAACGAAGAAGGGATAGGACGGCTCCCTCAGCCCGATCCCCATCTTGTTTTTCTGTTATGAAATGCATATATCCATATATGTTTTGTCTCTATGTATAAGCGGGGGTGATGGATCGAGCCAAGCCTTATACTGTTTGCACTTTTGGTTGGTTTGTCTTAGAGCTGCGAATGGTTTATTGTGACTCCTCCCGAGGAAGAGAGCGTGGCTCTCTGAGGTTACCGTCTCGCCATTATAAAATTCATATGCTGAGAATCTGTCGAGAAGAAAGAGAGCATAGATCCATCTTACCTTCGTGGGTATTGGGGATTGTCTCCTTTCCTCGTTAGCAGCTTTCTCGGAAAT
Source organism: Larix kaempferi (assembly GCA_027924585.1). Classification (NCBI taxonomy): domain Eukaryota; kingdom Viridiplantae; phylum Streptophyta; class Pinopsida; order Pinales; family Pinaceae; genus Larix; species Larix kaempferi. The sequence continues at coordinate 23,967,192 of BSBM01000017.1, read as the reverse complement.
TGTTATGTTATTTGACAAAGACATTATTGGAGAGGATCGCATTATGCAAACTCTATACATTTTGTTTAGATAGAATCTTTGCGTTATTATTTTATAGAATTATTACTTTATCGTTTCTCTGCATAAACTCAATCCCATTTCTGTGGGTTTTCTGTTATGTATATGTATTTGATTGGCGTCTTAGGTTGTGTCTTCACGTGGATTAGAGAAGGGTAGCAACCTTTTGAATGCAGAGCATTTTACTTATTGGAATTTTGTTCGTGACATATATTTTGTAAAAGGGAGTGTGATTTCTATTACCTTTCCTCATATATATATATATATATATATATATATCATTCTCTGTATGGGAGCGATTTTTGTATATTAATTGACAGAGTATTATCTCTGTATCATTTTGCTTTCTGGTTACCTCGAAGGCCAAGGGGCGTAGCCTGAGATTTCGTTTTACCTAAATCCTTTATTTGTATAATTCAGAGTTATTATAATAGGTCGCAGCCTGTGATAACCCATCCCCTCGTCTCGGTTTAAAGTTGTTGTGAGATATACTTTATTCACAAGGCAATAGGATTGCGGCCGTGGGTTTCTTCATAGAATGGAAATTAAGAACTCTTAGATCATGTTATGAGAATTTCAGATGACTATTTCTCTAGTGGATTCACGGACAACTGGGTGTGGCTTCTTGGTGGCAGTAATATACATCGGATAGAGTGTTAGATAATCTGGAGGAAAGTTGCAGTCGCATCTTTAGTCTCCTTAGTCTATGTCCCTCATAAATATATTTTTTAATTTGGTATTGTTGTTTGATGATGCTAAATTTATATATACTAGCAAGCCATATTAATAATTAATATGGCTTATATACGCCGATCGGCGTATATCAACCATGGCTACACATTTAAATACGGTTGATATACGCCGATCGACGTATATAAGCCATATTAATTATTAATATGGCTTGCTAGTTGACGGTCGGCCTGCCGGAAAGAATTATTCAATTTTAATTTTTATATATTATAAAAAAATATTATTTTTATTATTACAAATGTTAATAGTATAATTATTAATAATATTATTAATATTATGATTGTAATGATTAGTATATAATAATAATAATAATAATTTTTTATTATTATTACTATAATTTTTTGTTTTTATTATTATTAGTAATATTATAATATTGATTATGTATATTGATATTTACTAAATAATTACTATAATAGTAATAATACTAACTAACATTATTAATATTTATTATAAAAAAAATATTATAATTATTATAATTATTGTAATTATAATTATTATAATTCTTATTATTAGTATTAGTATTTAAAATAATATTATTATAAATACAATTGTAATTATAATAATTATAATTATTATTATTATAACAATTAGTATTATAATAATATTTATAATAACAATAATGATAAATTATAATAATTACAATTATTATTATTATAACAATTAGTATTATAATAATATTTATAATAACAATAATGATAATTATAATTATTATTATAATTATAAATAAAATTAAAATTAGTATCATATCTATAATTATTAGTAGAAATATAAATTTAATAATAAAAAATATTAATTGAATAATAAGTAATATAAATTATAATTATTATAATTAATTTTAATAGTTTTAAAAATAATAATTATTTTTTGTAACTTTTAATATTAATATTATGGTTGTAAAAATAATAATAATAATAATTATTTAATTAAAATTGTTTTATTATAATAATATATAATAAAAACTATTTAATTATAATAATAATATCATCTCTTATTATTATTATTATTATAATAAATAATAAATATTGAAATATATTATAATAATAATAATTGTGTACACATATACTTATGGTAAACAATACATCCTAATATGGCATATGTTTTTTATAATAATAATAATAATATCTTTTATTATTATTATTATTATTATTAAAAAAAATTATTATTATTAAAGTTGTCAATTCTCATTATAAAATATTTTCATTTATTATTGTTATAACTATATTTTCTTATTTTCATTTTCAATTATCTTAAGTAATTATTAATAATAATAAAATATTTATTATTTATTATTATTATTTTCTTGTTTTCATTCATAATTATTATAATTATATTTTTATATTTGTAATTATTATAAAATATCTTAAAACCAAAGAAAATAATAATAAAAATATTTATTATTATTATTATAAAATATTTAAAAATAATAATAACAATAATAATAAAAATAATTGATATTATTTAAAATAATAATATTAATAATAATAATAATTATTAAAATTGTCAATTCTCATTACAAATTATTTTCATTTATTATTATTATAAATATATTTTCTTATTTTTATTTACAATTATTTTAATTAATAATTATTTATTATTATTATTGCTATTATTAATTTCTTATTTTCATTTATAATTATTATAATTATATTTTGTTATTGTTGATAAATAGGATTATTAATAATATATTATTTATAATTAATTAATTAATTAATAAAGTTATTAATATTTTATAATATAATTATTGAACAATGTTTCCCGTTTATATATATATATAAGTAAGTGTTAATCAATACATCATATAACTTTTGTATAATTAAATTTTTAATATGAAATATTCTTTTTGTTTCTAAATATACATTTTCTTTATTATTTTAATATTCTTTTTCTTTATAAATATATTTTCTTATTTTCATTTACAGTTATTTTAATTAATAATTTTCATTTACAGTTATTTTAATTAATAATTAATAATAATTAATTAATTAATAATTTTCATTTACAATTATTTTAATTAATAATTAATAATAATTAATTAATTAATAATTATTTATTATTATTATGTGGTTGTTGTTGTTTTTATTATTATTATTAATTTCATATTTTTATTTATAATTATTATAATTATATTTTTTTTAGAAATATATTTATAATTATAAATATTTAAGAAATACAAATAATAAAATTATTATTATTATTATTATTATTATAAAATATTTAAAAATAATAATAACAATAATTATTATTATTTAAAATAATAATAACAGTAACAATAATTATTAGTATTTAAAATAATAATAACAATAACAACAACAATAACAATAATAATAATAATAATAATTATTATTATTATTATTATTAAATAGCAATTTTTATAATATTTTATAATAATAAAATTAATTATAAAAATAAATTATAATAATTTTAAATGAAAATAAGAAATTAATTAAAATAATAAAAATATTAATAAATAATAATTATTAATTTACTTTAAATTATTAATTTACTATTAATTATTAATTATTAATTAAAATAATTGTAAATGAAAATAAGAAAATATAATTATAACAATAATAAATGAAAATAATTTATAATGAGGATTGACAACTTTAATAATAATAATAATAACAACAACGATAATAATAATAACAAAAGTAAAAGCCTTGATGCTCACGAGCTAACTTGTGGTTGACTATGGTTGACCATGCTTGAATTTGGTTGACCATGGTTAATTATGGTTGACTTTGGTTGACCGTCGTTGACAATAGTTGAACATTGTTGACTTTGAATGTTCATGGTTGACTATGGTTGAAAATCCTTGAGCATGGTTGAACAGCGTTGACTTTGGTTGACCTTAGATGACTTTTGTAAACCATGGTTGGTTTTGGTTGACTATGGTCGTCTATGGTTGACCATGGTTGACTTTGGTTGAACATCATTGACCATGGGTAACTTTGGTCAACCATTGTTGTTCTTTGTTGACCACGGTTGACTTTGCTTAACCATGCTTGGATTTGGTTGACTTGTCTATGGTTTACCATGGTCGATGATTGCTGACCATGGTTGAGCATGGGGAACTTTGGTTGACCATGGTTGACTTAGATTTACCATGGTTGACTTTAGTTGACCATGGGTTACTATGGTTGGCTATGGTTGACCATGGTTGCTCATGGTTGACTATGTTTGATAATGGTTAACCATGGTTGACTTTGGTTGATCATGGCCAACCATTGGTTGACTATGGTTGAGAATGGTTGACTGCGACATAATAGGTTTTGTGACAATTTGGCTGTCAAAAATTGACTTTGGTTGAATTTTGGCTGATCGTGGTTGACTTTGGTTGACCCATGGTTGACTTTGGTTTACTATGGTTGAGATCGATTCACATTGGTTGACCATAGTTAACTTTTGGTTGACTTTTGCTTAACCATGGTTGACCATGGTTGACATTTGGTGGATTTTGGTTTACCTTAGTTAAATTTGGTTTACTTTGGCTTATTTTTTATTGATAATGGTTGACTATGGTTGACCAAGATTGACCATGGTTGACTTTTGGCTAACCATGGTTCAATATGGATGACCATGGTTGACTTTGGTTGATTTTGGTTGATCATGGTTGACTTTTGGTTGACTTTGTTTGATTTTGCTTGACTATGGTTAACCATGGTTAACTTTTGGTCTAAAATGGTTGATTTTGGTTTACCATGGTTTACTTTGGTTGACAATGGTTGACTTTTTGTAAACCATGCTTGACTTATGGTTGACCATGGTTGCCTTTCGTTCACCATGGTTAACTTTGGTTGAGCTTGGATGACTTTTGGTTAAACATGGTTGAGTTTGGTTTACTTTTGGTTGACTATGGTTGACCATGGTTAACTTTGTTTGACTTTTGGTTGACTTTAATTGACTATGGTTGAGAAAGGTTGACCACAGTTGACTATGGTTGACCATGATTGACCATGGTTGTTCATGGCTAACCTTGGTTGGCCATGCTTGACTTTTGATGACCATGTATGAGTTTTGTTGACCATGGTCTAGGGTTGGTTGACTTTAGTTGACCACAGTTGAATTTTGGTTGGCTTAAGCTGACTATGGTTGATCATGGTTGACTTTTGATTGACTATGGCTCACAATGGTTGACTTTAGTTCACATTTGGTTAATCATGGTTGAATTTGGTTGACTTTGGTGCACTATGCTTTACCATGGTTGACTTTGTTTAATCATCGTTGACTTTTGGTTGACCATTGTTGACTTTGGTTTACCATGGTTGACTATTCCTCACCAAGGTTAACAATGGTGGACTTTGGTTAACCATGGATTGACTTTTGGTTTACTTTGGTTGGTTATGGTTGACCATTGGTTGAATATGGTTACTTTGGTTGGCCGTGGTTCACTTTGGATTTGGTTGACCATGGTTGACGTATGGTTAAATTTTTTGTTGATCATGGTGAAATTTTTGGTTGACCATGGATGAATTTTGGCTAACCATGGTTGACATTGTTTAACCACGGTTCACCTTTTTTTACCTTGGTTGACTTTTTTTTACCATGGTTGACTTGGTGGTAGACTTTAGTTGTACATGGTTGACCGTGGAAGAGCATGGTTGACAACAATTAGACTTTAGTTGACTGTGTTAGAGCATGGTTTAAAAAAGTTGAGTTTGGTAGACCATGGTTGACTATGGTTGACTTTAGCTTGATTTGTGGTTGACCATGGGTGACATTGGTTGACCATGGGTAACATTGGTTGACCATGGGTGACATTGGTTGACCATGATTGACATTGGTTGGATTTTGGTTCCCTTTAGTTGACTTTGCTTGGCTTTGGTTGACTATGATTGACTTTAGTTGTTTGGCTGACTTTGGTAGTTTGTATTGACCATGTTTATTTTGGTTTGGTTGACTTTGGTTGTTCGACCATGGTTGACTTTGGTTGGGTTTGGCTTACATTGGTTGGGCATGGGTGACTCTTATTGTTTGGGCATTGATGACTTTGGTTGTTTGGTCGACTTTGGTTTTTGGGAATGGTTGACTTTGGTTGTTCATGGATGGTTGGTTTTAGTTGTTTGGGAATGTTTGACTTTGGTTGATCATGGTTGACTTTGGTAAACCATGGTTGATTAGAAGTACACATGGAGAACAAGTAACACATAACCTATTTGTGGTACTTGTGGCCTATTGGTGTTCACACACCACAAGTCAAGTGGTTGTTTTTCTAAGTATGTTTTTAATGAAACACATTTCATTGTGCTATTGATTATTAAATATCAATGAAAATAGTTATATATATGTGGTATTGATTATTAAATATCAATTAAAATAGTTACATATATGTGGTATTGATTATTAAATATCAATTAAAATAGTTACATATATGTGGTATTGATTATTAAATATCAATTAAAATAGTTATATATATATGTAAGTTCTTTAGTTTTGGTGATGTGGTTTAATAGGGGAATTTTAATGATAAATATATCCAAATTCAAATTTCAAGGGCATGATCGATACTCATGCCCATTTGTTGTAGTAGTACTAAAACTATAGCATTAATAATATTGATATATTGTTATAAATGTTATTATCAATGTTAATATACGTATTAATGTTAATGTTAATATTAATATTGTTAATATTTTGAAAATTAATATTATTAACTTTATTAGTTATATCAATTATGTTATTAATGCTTTACTTTTATTAACGATATAGTTATTATTAATAACATTTTAATGTTGTTAATTTTATTAATAATAATTCTAGTAATCTTATTATGAATGTATTAATATTCATTTTAATATGTTCTTAACTTTATTAATATTGTTAATGTTTTGAAAATTAATATAATTAATTTTATTAAAAATATTAATTATGTTTACTTTTATTAATGATATAGTTATTATTAATAACATTTTAATGTTGTTAATTTTATAAATAATAATTTTATTGATCTTATTATTAATGTATTAATATTCATTTTAATATGTTCTTAACTTTATTAATATTGTTAATGTTTTAAAAATTAATATTATTAACTTTATTAATTATATTATTAATATAATTATAATATTTTAACTATATTAATATTAAAAAATTACTTTTTGTTATTGATATAACTATATTATAATATTATAGCCATATTATTAACCATTAATATTATTAAAAATAACATTATATTCACATTATAAAAATGGTAGTCATGGGAACGAAATTTGAAAAGTAATTATTCATTTATCTCAGACTTCATCGCACGAAGGCATTATAGAAGTGATAATCCAATTTTAATCAACTATAAGGTCAATTTCCATGCAAAACTTTCACAAAATTTGCAAAAACATAGAAGCAGAACGGGCCATATTCTGAATACAATAAACATTTAATACAACATTTAGATAGTGGACTCGTTCAAGGGTTCGCGTCATATAACAATGGCGGCAGTGTACAAATGACAGACAGTACATACATCATAACTCTGTACATTCCTACAATCATCAGCTTTTGCAATCATAGTGACTTCTCTAATTATTGATTTCATTGTTAACAGTACCTAAGCGGTTCTTGGGCCATAATCCAAATTGAAATGTTAGTTTCGAGATGTTTCTTTTATATTTCGTTGACTGAAAGGGATGCCCATGTTTTGAATTTATTTGAATTTCACACTGCGTAAAGATGAACTATTATTTAAAGGCAATTTCCATATCCAAGAACTTTTTTGTCCCCTATCAATATCAATGACCATTATATATCATAAAAATATGTAGTGTAATTATCTTTGCTTGATGTGCCTAGTCACCAACTGAATCTCAGCTCTCATTATGCTTTTCAGATTCCGTTTTCAGGAGTAGGTCCATTGAACCGTTAGGTCTCCCCTCTGTGAAGAAGGTAGAACATAAGCCTTATTTCTATTTGACATTTGGCACAGTTTCATCATTAGAATTTGTTCCATTCGATAAAATGACCAATACGACCAAAATTGGGTACATCTTGATAATAATTATCATGATCGAAAATGATCGAGATGGGATTGTAGATTTTATATCTCCTGTACATACTTAATATAAGGTGGATCAGAAACACTCCTGATTAAGCTGCAGGCGGAGTAGATGCGTTGCTGGTAATGGAGGCTGTTGGTATGGCAGATCCCAACGGCTTACTTCTCTGTTCCTTAAAATCTATAGAGATGAATCGTTGTAAATATCCCACCATTTGTCTGCTCTATGCATGTTTGACTCCTTGATGTCTCCTCTATGCATGTTTGCCTCCTTGCCAGTGAACCTCCACAGTTTTGATCCCTGCACCACCACGGTGTCCATATAGGCACAATAATCCTATGGAAAAACTGTAAACTATAATTAAGAGCTCAATTGAAATAAAGCAAAAAAGAACTTAAGTCGACACAGTAATGAACGACATTGGTTTTGTGGATGTCCACTCTTTCTGGGTGTCGCCACAGCATAGCCATTACCAGATTAGACTCATGAGGCCAGTGGCTTGTATACTTTACCGAAAAACAATTTCTGAAGAGAATTTACCATGTAATTACCAAAACGTTGCAGCCCATAATATATAGCTATTTTCTACATTAACAGAATTTGATTATTACCACGGTTGCCTCAGAACTTGTCGTGGATACGATCTGGATTGAATATATACAAAATCAAAAGGCAAACACCACTAAGAAAGTTGGAAACCCATGAACCCGAGGCGTACATTCTAAAGTGATTCCAAAAATGTGCAGTAAAATCGCCCGATTGTGTGCCCACCTGGATTCATCGAGTAACCAACAAATTAATACACAAGTTATTAAATCCAAGAAATGATTGTAACAATGAAAAATGGATTGTTTTAAGTCCTGTGGCGAAATGAAAAAGTGGATTGGCAAAATTATAGAAGTGATATACACAGCAAACGTAGTTCAGAAGTTTTAAAAATGAGAATCCATGGACATGGGATATTGGCAGGATTGTACGCAATTGCCCAAATGACCACATTTTCCAAAAGAGATCTATTATTTTATTTAGCATAGCTTTATATTAAGCTAATGGATCAAACTGTAGATTTAAATTACCATCAATTTTAGCTTAATGGAGAGTGGAGAAAAGGTAAATAATGGATTCTTAGGTTTCTAGTGTAAATTCATTTAATCTAGGGATAATAACAATAAACATAAATCTTAATACCCACCCTTTCTCACCGTCCTTCGGAAGCCTTGACAGCAAATAATGGTCGTACAAGTTCCCACCCATGCCAATAACAAAGAGTATAATACCCAGTGGTATCAAATCCATAGTTGGCGATGGCAAGCCCTCAGATATTTGCATATCATACAGGAAAATGACAGCTGAAAAATTGTAAACAAAGGAAATAGAAATGGTAGTGTTCATGGCTATCACTCCAGAATAGCGGTGAATAAACAGAACCTGCACACAACCAAAATATAATCAAGAAAAGGTTGGATAGAGAAACTGAAGGATTAACCGGATAGAGAATTCCTCGAAAACCCTCCTGAAGGAATGAAGGGCTAGTGCCAGCGTTCAATGAACATGAATTCAATCCATCTGATTATCAATGGTAGTCATAATAATAAATGATGGGCACCAGACTGTGCACTGCCACAGACAGTGTCGTCAGTAGCCAAACAATTAAATGCAAAACCATCATCGCCGTGGCCACTACAACTGCAACCCACATTCTCTGCTGCTCCAATATCTTCCTCTCTATCCCAAAACAAACAAATTAAACACGCCATTCATTAAATCTAAGAAGATAAAACGCAATAAAGAATCCACAAGGAAGCACTATTTTTCCTTTTGGGAATACGATATCGAAGCCTATCCCTGGTTTTTTACTCTTCTGAACCATTATACTCGCCGTGCAGGAGAAGGATTCAATCCCTTCAAGCCCAGTATGTTCAAGCCATGCATGAGAGGATTCAAGCTTCAATCAGGGGTGAATCGACTGGCCCTCCCAAAGAACAATTTAAGGACCGTAGGTTAGGGAAGTGAAAAGAGAATTGGAATGGGTGGTGAACGTGGCTAAGAGATGGCGCATCTAGCATATGAATGTGAAACTAATACACTACCGTTACAATCTGCCCCTTGTTACTGGATCTGTTTTCATCTTCTACGCCATAACAGGTGCCAACACCACGTCTTAATGGTGAATAGTCTATTAAGAACACTTTAATGGACAAAGATACAGTAATTAAAATTATTCACAAAAGTTCTTGTAACCGATTAACCGATTATTCACAAAGATACAGTAATTAAAATTATTCACAAAAGTTCATTGTAACCGAGTGCACAACAGTTCTTTATCCTGTTTCATTTATCAAACAGTCGGAGGGACGGAGCATCATTGGGCATTGGAATTAACTGAGAACCACTTGGCATTTGAATTAAATTATAATTAAATTATTTTAGCCAGGGGGTGTCGATTCAATTTAAACATGCATCTGAGTTAAACTTATTAAATCTGGATGCTTCATTTGGGTGTAAGACGAAGCATATTCTGGGATCAAGCAAATCTGACCATTGGTTATTAAAAAAATAATAAATCACCCACCCAGCCCTCACCCCCAAAAGTTAAAATAAAATGCCTATCGGCGTAATTATTATGCTTTGGTAAGTGTTTTTTATTCAATGGATAAATGTTTCATTATTATAACGTGTTGTTCCATTTGATGATATGGATGTATATAGAGATTGATGCTTGTACATTTTTAGATTGCCCATTAAGGTACATTGTGTAAAATGAAATGTCTTGCATTTTGCCTGTTAGTTGTTCCTTCAGTATGACTCGTTACTTAAAGATGTCAAGTTCGTAAGAAATGTAAATATTATTCAGGAGTTGTTGTTGTTAATAATTTCACTCAATAATAAGAATGATGCTTTCTTGTATTGAAATATCTATTGTGAAATGTATATAAACATCATGTGTGTAGATGACTTATAAAATATGTGCTTTGGCATTATGAGGATCGGGTTTTTGCCTTATAAAGGATCCACCATCATATTGATTGATTTTCATCTTTTGAGGTTTGTGTGATCCACCATCATATTGATTGATTTTCATTTTTTGAGGTTTGTGTAAATGCATCACTTGGATATAAATATTATATACTCAATAAATCTTATGGTTTTTAGGTTCCTTATTTATAATTAATAAGATTGCTTAATTACAGGTTGATGTAATGTGTATGCATTAGTATGTCATGTTAGGAGTTGTGAAGTGGTAAATGCTGTGAACTATTGCAAAGAATGAATTATAATTAAGGTTATGTGTTTGAAGGTTTACTTTATGAGATCAAAAAGAAGTATTATGCTCTTTAATGGATAACCATATGAGTATACTTTATCAAGGATAATATCTAAATATCTCTTCAGGGAATAACCTTAGATGAAGAGTTTTCGAGATTAATAAGTCTATATGTAAATAATGAGAACGTTTTAATCAGTATTATGAAACTAACATGTTCAGTTATAGGATGATTTAAAAAAGAGTAAAGATTATACCCCAGATCGCATCGAGGACAGTGGGTATCTTACAAGAAAACTTAGAAGCTAAAACAACCATAGCATCTACTTGTGTATTTTGTTCTCTTGGATAACCAAAAATATAAAAATGTCTCAAGAATCTCAATAAAATCCCAAACTATATTCATATAATGTTTGGGCCTTTTTTTAATTTAAAACATTTAGTTTTTACCTGCTAAAATATTATATCTAAATCTCTAAATACATTCAACATCTTTATTCCTATCTATCTTTCCAACTTAAGCCCAAGTAATAATGAAACATATTTACCAACACTGTGCAAACAAAGTAAAGCCAATATGAAAAACGAATGGGATGACTAAGAGGGGAAGTAAGGATAACACCTGTACCTCCACCATACCTTGCTCTAGACCCATCAAAGTGAATCATGTAAAAGGATTGAGTAACCTTTTATTTATGAGTCACAATTGATTCAACCAGAAAAGTTATTTCATGACAAACAACTTGCCACAAAGTAAGCAAAGTGATCCGTGGACGACCTGGCATTGGTTATTGCTTAGATGATCAATGTTCAAATTGTTGGACATAAATCCAAAAAGGTTCTCCTCATGGCTAGCACTCCCTCAACCATTGTGTAGTAAGTAAAATGGCAATTAAAACGGAGCTACAAATTTTAACCCTCTATGGGATTCAGGTATCAAGCCCTGGAGGATGCACACAAGTTGTTCAAACCTCTCTATTCATCCTGGACAATGCCAATGACCTCAGTGTTTTTATTATCCCTACCAAAATTGTTGTTCTTCAGCCTATTTTAGGAAACCATATTTTAACTTTCCCACTAATACTTACATTCCACAAGTGCAAAGCCACAATAGTTAGTCTTCAACAAGAGGAGTACAAACAAATAATTCTATGTTGCTAAAATGATCACTTAGGTCTAACATGACTTGATCAGTATAAGGATAAATTAATGTATTGCAGTCGATGTGGATGTCAATGTAAAATCCTCTCTGTTGATTTATTTATTACATTATTTGCATAGTGATGATTGATACGTTCCCATATGAAACTATCTTCATGAAAATTATCTCTTTGATTCATTTAGGAAAACAATTTTTATAGCAGACCTCCCAAACCATGGTTAGAAAGGTCCATAGCATATCATCCAAGCAACAGTTTGAATGTGGGTGCTGAATAAGCATGGAATTAGGCTTGAGCCCTAAGCTTTGCTTACCCAGTTTAGTTTCAAGATGAAATTCATGAAAAATCAATGAAATTAAGAGGGTACGAGAAAAACCAACATAGTCCATGTATTGAAGACAAATATTTTCCCCATGTCATTTATTTTCCTTCAAGCTTATTTATGTACATTTAAGGAGTGTTAAATATATAGTCCGCTGCGGAAACGTGTCATTAAATTTCTGGATAATAGGAGCTTTTGCTGCCCCGCTCTATTCAGACCTCCATTTTTCACAGTTATGTCTGTTTCAAAGTGTTCTTTAAACATTAATATAATGTGCCAGGGAAATGAAATAAGGCAGCTTCCTTCCGGGCTACTAGCGCTTACACACTCAAAGCAAAAGCCTTAATTTCTTATTTTATTTATGTCTATGTCGGGACGGTTTAGGAAGGCATAAATTAGAAAAAAATTACCATTTTGGGGAATAAGATGACCATATCCAGCAATTGTAGCAGCGGAGTGATGATTCCTGCTCTAGACAGAGTTTCACGAGACGCTATAGACCTGACTCTATGATTGGTATGAGGGATGTATGTGGAAAAAACAAGCTTGTAACGAGAAAGCAAGATATACCCTTATTACCAGCAGCTCCCAACTCTGTGACATCTTCTACAATGTCCAGGAACAAGTTTTACTATACATATTTAAGGGGCAAGTTTGGTTTGCCCTACGAACAATATACACCATTGTTACATAGAAGTCTCTCATTTCATCTATGTTTATACACTGAAAAGGAAATTGATAAAGGAGGCGAAGCACCTATATATGATGCTATTTTATCTTTCCCATTTACTGATAAGCAAAAACTTTGTAAGGATTGGTTAAAACTATCCAACTACTTGGACAGACATAAGTGCTTAGTGCTCCAAATTTCCCTCATCGGTTCCTGACACATTCCTTTGTTATCCTTTTGCTAAAGGGAAATAATGAAGAGCTTCATGAAGCCCCTCGTTTCTACAAATGCTTCTGGTGTGCTAGCAGAGTGCCTTCTCTCATTCATTATTTCGGGGTCAAAAACTACTTTCTTCATTCTTCTAATATCTAATTCCACTTGCAGCTTTTAGGAACATTATTAAGAACCAAATTTTGAGGGATCTGTGAGCTTTCAAATATAGCGGAATCTGGCACCAAATACAATGAACTACTTCTGGATAATGCAGAGCTTTTCCACTTGAACTTTTGAATCTGGACATGGAAGACTTTAAGGCATATTCAGATGCTTTTTAGAACAATTTGAACCTTTAGTAAATTCTTCCCTTGATGCACTGGGATGTTGAACTATCACCACCATTGGCCTGTTAACATTCCCACATCGAGACAGTGAAGTATGCTGCAAAAAATACATTCTCTCTATTATCCAAGCAACAAAATAAAACCCATTTTCAATGTGCATGCAATTTACAAAGGAAACTTAGGAATGAAATTTTGGTTGGCAGCATGGGAGATGGGAACGTATCATTCTCAGCAAAATCTAGAAAAATATTTCATTTCGTACACAAAACTCTTCACAACTTGAAAGCAAACATGGGAACCACGTCTACGGCTGAGTGTTTACTCATGCCCAGAGATACCAAATATAATTCATCACTCTATGAGAATGGAACTTTAGACACTCGCAACACCATTGCAAAAGAAAATTGAATGACAATCGCAAATATTGCATACCCTTTGCATCAGGAACATGAATAACTTCCACATTCACAACTAGAAGATCTATAAATTATCCCAATCTAATTCCCAATTATTTGATCATGCAACATACAATTACCTGCAGGGAATCCATCGAATCTATTTTAATGTGTAGCCTTTCACTTGAAGTCTAAGTCGGTTCATAACCTCCAAAGACATAACATTATTATAAGTACCATAATAAAACGTACAATTGTGCGGCAATAAATCACTGACCATCAATTTTATGTCTAATGGTAGTGAATTATCCATTTTGGTTACTTGAATCATTTCATCATAAGATTTATTTTAGTAATATTGAATCAATTACCTAAAAGTTAAGACATGGAATGTTGAGCTTGCCAATAAATAACACTCATGACAAGTGGAATAGGATACCTAAGCTAGCGTTTTCTTTTATGTGAAATATGTCGTCAAAGAAGGGTTGTAGTTATTAGGTGCATCACTAACACTTAACACGTCTACGTGGTCTCTAAGTCGTAGATAGCCAACGAAAGAAGATTGATGTTTGCACATTGACGGTTGAATGAACTATACTCTTAAGCATCCAGAGTTGTGCGATGTATATAGCTTTAAAAAGTTAAAAGTTGACAGAGTATACAGGACTTTGATCGGGGTTGAAGAGCCCAAAGTGACGCTCCGTCTCAGCCCCAGGCTTCTTCTTCTCGTTGAAGAGAGCAAAAATATAGGTCTCTATGCTCGTTCCCGGCATCTTGGGTGTTCCTGCATTCGATAATACATGTTGAATGAGATTATTGTTATAAGCCTGAGCATTCTCAACTGTGGCCACATCGTCTCCAGCAGAAGGCCATCCAGTTTCAGTAATGACGAGTGAGATTTTGGAATATCCCAAGGCTTCCATGGCCGTGAGAAGAGTATCAACCATGGCATCGAACAAGTTGGTGTATCCCCTATCTCCGTCTACCATCGAAGAAGTGGCCTTAAACAGAGCGTAGTCCAGATCAATGGAATCCCTGCTGCTGGTGTAGCTGATGTATGGATACACATTGGCCATGAACGGAGCTCTGTTATCTGACAGAAATTTAAGTATAGAGCTCATGGTGTCCTTCGCATCTTCGCTGAAGGTTCCCTGAGAAGGCGCGGAGTTGTGAGCTACCAGGAAATTGAATAAAGAGCTCATGGTGTCCTTCACATCGTCGCTAAGGGCACCCTTGGACAGGGGAAAGGAATTGCCAGTTATAACACTCATGGAATGGATGGTGGAGACGAGGCTTCAAATTTGAAGGCTTCAGAGGTCATTTTACACGTCATAGAAGGCCACTTCAAATTTTACCAAAAAAATTTAATTTCATGGTAAGCCCTTCAATAATTAAATTAACCACTACTGTTTAAAATTGCAAGAGAAGGGTAGCTTCAAATTTCACCCATCAACAGTTTTTAGTGGGAAATTGGGAATGCGGCTACTAGCTAGGTGACTTGGGAGTGGGACTCGGTTACTCTCCAATATCCACGTGTTCGATCATCCATGGATCATGGACCATTGGGCCTCTAATAATATCATTGAGCAACTTACGTGGACGGGCTTACACTGAGCAGCCCATGGCTTGAACGCTTCGAAGTTCTCATGTTTGTAGCGAGAACTTACGTGTTTAACACATTTAATGGCATCAACAAAATTATTAAACCTGGTAGGTGGCTCATACGTGTTGTTGCTAGCGGGCTTACCAAGTTACAAGTTATCACATACCAATTCGTGAATGCTTACTCCGTGAGTTAATTGAGTATTCAATGTATAATATACTAGCAAGCCATATTAATATTAATAATATGGCTTATATACGCCGATCGGCGTATATCTACTACATTTAAGCCATATTGATATACGCCGATCGGCATATATAAGCCATATTATTAATATTAATATGGCTTGCTAGTTGACGGTCGGCCTACGAGGAGGAAGGATTGTTCAATTTTAATTATTATTTATTATAATTATTATTACAATAATAATTATTATAATTATTATTACAATAATAATTATTATTATAATAATAATTATTTATTATAATATTATTATTATAATATTGATTATTTATTATAATATTTAGTGTAATATTTATTATTTAATTAATATTTATTATAGTATTTATTATTTAATTTTTAATTATAATAAATATTATTTTTATTATAATAATAATAATAATAATAATAATAATAAAATATTAATATACTACAGTTAAAATTATGTTATTATTATTTTTATAACAAATATTATTAAGAGATAATAATTATTTAATATTAATATATATAATTATTTATAAATATATAATAATAATAAACCAGTTATAAATAAGTAAATAAAAAGTTGTTAATATTTATTTTTTAAATAAAAATAAATAATTAATAAGCAATATTTCTTCTCGTTTCTAAATTAATATTAATTAATATTATATATATATATATAACTAACATTGGTGGTTATAATATACTAACAAAAATTAATGTGTGAAGGTTTCATAAATAATATATTAATAATAAGGTATTTTATATTATATATATTAATATTATAATATAATATAATATAATATTTATATTTGTGTTAGTAATGAATATTGATAACATTAATTTTAGATATCATACATGTTATTATTAAAAATGTTTAATAATGACAACATTACAAATAGTATTATTAAAATTAGGAAACATTATTAATATTAATGTTACCAATATTAATAGGTTGAATATTATTCTTAACATTAAACTTTTTAATAGTTGACATTAATATTAATGAGGTTAATATTAATGTTAATTATGACAATATTAGTATTAATTATGTTAAAATTAGTATTAAATGGGTTATAATTTATATATGATTGAATTTATAATATCATATGGCTTATAATATTGTGCTTGTAGACTATGGTCTATTTTTCAAGAATAATCAAGAATAAATGGCCATTTGACGATGGTTGTCTCTTTGTTGTGCATGTTTGATCAAGGTTGACTTGTGGTTGCAAATGTTTGACCATAGTTGACTACAGGTTGACCATGTTTTCACATGTTTGACTTATGGTTCTCTATGTTTACGCATGGTTGACTTTTGGTTCTCAAAGATTGCGCAAGTGTGACAATGGTTAACTTTTGCTTCTTTATGGTTGCGCATGTTTGACTCTCGTTGTCTATGGTTGAGCATGGTTCTCTATGGTTGCGCATATTTGACCATGGTTGAATTTTGGTTTACATTGCTCTACCATGGTTGACTTTTGGTTTAGAATAGTCGGCCATTCTTCCTCATGTTTAACCATGGTTGCAAAGGTTTGATAATGGTTGACTTTGGTTCTTTATTTTTGCACATGTTTGACTATGGTAGACGATCGTTTGGCATGGTCATCTATGGTTGAACATGGTTTACTTTGATAGACAACAATGGTTGAATTTTTGTTGACCATGGTTGAATTTTTGTCGACCATGGTTGAATTTTTGTCGACAACCATTGAAAACCACGGTTGTGCATGTTTGACCATGGTTGGTTTTTGGTTAACAATGGTTGATCATGGTTATTAATATTAATATTGCTACCTTTGGTTGACAAAGTTATTATAGTTCATTACAGTTGACTTTGGTTGACCATAGTTGACTATGGTTGACTTTAGTAGACAACCATGTTTGACCATAGTTGACTTTTTGTTGAAATCGATGTTTGACCATGGTTAAATTTTTGTTGGCAATTGTTGACAACCATGGTTGTGCATGTTTAGCCATGGTTGACTACGGTTAACCATGTTTGACTTTGGTTAACCACGGTTAGCTATGGTTGACCATGGTTAACTTTGGTTGACCCTATTTGACTTTTTTACTATGGTTGACTTTTGACTATGGTTGATTAAATTATGGTTGAATATGGTTCGCTAAATGAGTATGGTTGACAATGGTTGCTTATGGTTGACAATGGGTGACTATGTTTGGTTGTATTTGACTTTTTGGTTGACCTTGTTTGACTTTTAACTATGGTTAATTAATCGAATATGGTTGACCATGGTTGACTTTGTTTGTATGTAAATGACTATTGTTTGACTTTCGACTTTGGTTGACTATTGTTGACTTTGGTTAACTATGGTTGACTTTGGTTGGGTTTGGTTAACTATGGTTGACTTTGGTTGAGAATGGTTCACGAAGGCTGATCATGGTTGAGAATGGTTGACCATGGGTTACTATGGCTGATTATGGTTAGATTTGGTTGAACATGGTTGACTATGGTTAATTGTGGTTGACCATGGTTGACTTTAGTTAACTATGGTTGACTTTTGTAATTGACTTTTGTTTACCATGGTTAACCATGTTTGACTATGGTTGACCATGGATCACTCTCATTAACCATGGTTGACTTTGGTTCAGCCATGGTTAACTACGATTGACCCTAGTTGCCTTTGGTTGACCATGGTTGACTTTGGTTGTCCATGGCTGAACATGGTTTACTATGGTTACCATGGTTGAATTTGGTTGACCATTATTAATTATGATTTACCATGGTTGACCATGGTTTTCCCTAGTTGTCTTTGGTTGACTATGGATGATTATGGGTGACCATGGTTGACGATAGTTGACTTTGGTTAGTAGACCATGATTGACTTTGGTTGAACATGGATGAACATGGTTGAACGTGGTTGACCATGGTTGACTTTGGCTAACCATGGTTGACTCAGGTAGACCATGGGTGGCTCTGGTTGACCATGTTTGACTTTTGTTGACCATGGTTAACCACGATTGATTATGGTTGACAATGGTCGACAATCCTTGACCATGGTTGACTATCGTTGACCGAGGTTAAATTCGATTGACTATGGTTGAACATGGTTGAATTTTGTTGGCCAAGATTCAGCATGGTTGACTTTGGTTGACTATGGATTATTATGGTTGACCATGGTTTATTATGGTTGACCATGGTAGATGATGGTTGACCATAGTTGACTTCCACTAACCAGTGTTTAACATGGTTCACCATCGTTGAATTTGGTTGAACATGGCTCAACATGGTTAACCATGAGTGGATATGGTTGACTATAGTTGACTTTGGATGACATGGGTGACTTGGCTAACCATGGTTTACCATGGCTAACTTTGGTTGACAATGGTTGTCTATGGTCCACTTTAGTTGATCGTGGTCGACCATGGCTAACTCTGGTTTATTGTGGTTGACTTTGGTTGACCATGGTTTCCGTGGTTGACTGAATGACTATGGTTGAATGATTGACTATGCTTAGCAATGGTCAACCATGGTTGACTATGGTTAACTTTGTTTTGCCATAATTTACTTGATTTGGCTTGTTTGACTTTTGACTTTGGTTTCCTTTAGTTAACTATGGTATAATTTGCTTAACTATGGTTGACTATGGTTGGATTTGGTTGACTATGGATGACCATGGCTTACTATGGTTGGATATGGTTAACCATGGTTGGTGATGGTTGACCTTAATTGATTTTAATATAATATGGTTGACTTGTTGTCTAGGTTGTGGGTAACATAAGGGTTGACATTAGAATCATATGGTTGATTATAATTCCACTGTTGTTTGACTATTGTTGAATATGGTTGACCATGGTTGACTATGGTTTACTTTGGTTGAGAATGGTTGACCATGGGTTACTATGGCTGATTATGGTTGGATTTGATTGAACAGGGTTGACTATAGTTAATTGTGGTTGACCATGGTTGACTTTAGTTAACTATGGATGATTTTTGTATACTTTGTTTGACCATGGTTAACTTCTGGTTGACTTTGGTTGACCATGGTTAACCTTGGTTGTCTATGTTTGACTATGGTTGCCATGGTTTACTATGGTTGACCATGGTTGACTTTTGTTGACCATGGGTTACTATGGTTGATTATGGTTGACCATGGTTGACTTTGATTGACCATGTGTGACTTTTGTAGACTTTGGTTGGCCAAGGTTGACCATAGCTAACTAAGGGTTAATATGGATGACTATGATTGGATTTGATTGACCATTGTTGACGATGGTTGACTTTGGTTAACCATGCTTGACTTATTGTAGACATTAGTTGTCCATGGTTGATTTTTGGTTGACCATGGCTGAATTTGGTTGACTATGGATGAACATAGTTTACTTTAGTTGACCATGGCTGACTATGTTTAACATTCGTTAACTTTGGTTGAGCATGGTTGACAATGGTTGAAGATGGTTGACATTGGTTTACCATGG
Organism: Larix kaempferi; assembly: GCA_027924585.1. Taxonomy (NCBI): domain Eukaryota; kingdom Viridiplantae; phylum Streptophyta; class Pinopsida; order Pinales; family Pinaceae; genus Larix; species Larix kaempferi. The sequence continues at coordinate 23,946,780 of BSBM01000017.1, read as the reverse complement.
TTGACTTTAATGCAAGGTTGATTGAATTGAAGGTTGACTTGAAATGAAGACATTCTGTGGTTGACTTGAATTGAAGACATACCGTGGTTGGTTAGCTATGGTTGACTATGGTTGACCATGGTTGGCTTTGTTTCACTATGGTTGAGTTTGGTTGGCCAATTCACTATGGTCAACTATTATTCACCATGGTTCACTATGATTGACCATGGTTGACTATGGTTGATATGTTATTAACATTAATGTTCTTAGCTTCAATGTTCTTAACATTAATTTGTTCATAATAATCTTGTTAGTGTTATTATTAATATTAATAATATTATTAATGTTAATATTATTCATATGTTATATAGCAATAATTAAGAAGCAATAATGTAGAAATAAGACATTTAATAAGTAATTATGTAAACATAATATTTCAATTTGATGTCAAAATGTGAAAGTTATGAATAATAATTTTATAGGATTGTCTTTAATATTTCATTAACACTAATGGTAATGGATTAAGGATTTGGATTTGATCTATCATCTTTTAATGATTTTTTGTTTTAAAGAGAATGAGATTAAAGAAAATAGCATATCTATCTCCCATCCAACTTAGACATAAAACATCATACAGCATTATCACACAATTAAATCAAAATGAGTTATATGTATGTTTTGATATATAATAGAATTGTAAACTAAATAGTATCAATATTACCTAATAAGTTATATTCAATGGTCAAGTTTGAATAAGGAATGTTTAATGTTGCACTATGCTTGTATTGTGTTGGTGGAGAAATCATAGATGATTCTATGGAGATCTATTTTTTATTTTTTAATATTTGTGGCAATTATTGTCAAATTTATTTTAGTTGAGCTAAAAATTTTGAAAATTAAATTTATTTTCTATAATTATTTTAATATAGCATTATAAATAATTATTTTAATTTTTAAAAGTATTTTTTAAAAATTATATTTAAAAAAAGAAATATTTATAATAAGATGTATATGAAATGATAATGAAGTGCATTAATGTTAACATTAATCTTAATTAATATTATTAATATTGTAAACATTATGTTAATTATTAATAATAACATATTGATATTAACATTAATCTTAACCTTAATATTAATCTTAATCTTAATTATTATTATTATTATTTAATTGTTTTTGTCCATAAAATTATTTAGATAACATGAAATTGTATCAATTGAAACCAATTTTCTTTATATATATAGATATATATATATATTTTTTGTAATGTTTGTAAAAATGTGAATATATTTTGTTAATATTACTATTATAATTATTAATATTAAAATTAATATTATGAATAATAATTAATTTTTTTATTTATTTAATCGATTTTGATTAAATAATTGGATAATAGAAAAATGAATAATAATTTTTTTTCATTTACTTTTGCTTATAAAAATAATTAGATAATAAAAAATTATATTCATTGACAAAACTTTATATATATAACACTAATATTAATATAAAGATGATATATATATAACAAAGACACACATTTAATAATAATTTGAGGGTCAGTGCAAGCTAATGAGGGTCACTTTTGGCACGTTAGATGCAATAGAAAACTGAAAAAGCAGGCATCCCTCAACTTACTTGGATTTTTTGATTTACTTACGGAAAATATCTTGCATTGAGTAAAAAAGATGAAATGTAGGAAATTGAATCACGTTTCTGAATATATAACTTTTATGTATTGAAAATTTGCATAGCTATGTCAAGTTTCAGTTTTCCTAACAGACACTTTTTATTTTTCAGGCAAATGATAAGGTATATGTTTTTGTGGGTAGAGCCTTTGAGGGCCTAAATGATGGAATCAAGCTACAAAAATCGGCATGCATGTAGAGAACACATAGCACTTGTGCGCCATTATTTTTCGAAAATTAAATTAGTAATTTTATAATTTTTTTATAATTGTCTAAGTGATCAAACCTCAAAAATAGTACATCTTTTGTGGGTAGAGCCTTTGAAGGTCTTAATGCAAAATTCTTGAAATGGGTTTTTCATAGAACGTGGAGGTTAGTGTCCTCTTGTGCACCATACAATTTTTTTTTGAAATGATTGAGAATTGAAAAAGCTATGGAAGAAACACTAACAATGTGTTTCACGAGTTAAGGAGGTAGGACAGAAAAGAAATTGAAAGAAAATAGGAAAAATTAATATTTCAAAATAAAAGTTACATATTTGGAATCTGCAGAAAAAATGCTATTTGTGTCTAAGATTTCGTCAAAAATGACTCTGTGTAGCATATTGTAACGAGTGGCTAAGCACAGGATTCTCCAGAAACTGGAAGAAATACCCAATTAGCTTTGGTTTTTCATTAACATAGCACAGGTTTGGAATTACCGAAGCAAACTCCAAAGCATACACATAGGATTATTGTTGACATGTGAGCATGTGACTCGGCCTGTTTAAATTCAAAAATATTGCCGCGCTTTTAGATTTAAATAACGCGTACGCGTTATATAACTAAATAACGCGTGCGCGTTATATCAATAATTAACGCGTACGCGTTATATAACTACATAACACGTACGCGTTATATAGTTACAAAACGCGCTCGCGTTATTCAAATCATAAAATACATGTTTAATACTTGAGAAAGAGGGGGTGTAGAAGTCAAGGGAAATTTTGTTTAATATTTGAGAAGGGGTGGGGAAGGGTCAAGGGAATCTATGGTTAATATTTAATAGGGGTGGGAAAGGGTCAAGGGCTTAGAAGGATGTTGGAAGCTTGAGTGGGGAGAGATGAAGGGAATGAGAACATGATGGGCTACAGGGGGTGAAGGGAAGTGGAGCTTGAGAGCACTATTAGGAGTAGAATAGGTTCTGAAGAGGTATAGGGTTAGAAGTTGAAAGTGAGACTTGAGTGACAAGGGGGAATGGATGGAGGCAAGGGGTATGTGAGAGAGAAATAAATAATACAAGGGGGGGAGAGACATAGAGCGAGGGAGGGAGAGGGACAATGGGGAGGAATGGATTTGGAGGGAGTGAGATATAGATGGGGATAGAACGAAATAAGAGATAGGAAGGGAGGGACAGAAAGTGTTGGTGGGAGACATGCAGAGAGTGGTGGCGATGGAGAGAGAGGGAGTGATGGAGAGATTGCGATAGGTTGAGGGAAAGATGAGGGAGGGATAGAAGGTGAGAGACAGGCGATGAGAGAGGGAGGGAGAGACGGTAGGGTGAGGGATGGAGGGAGAAAGTTGGAGATAGATATGGATGGAGGGGGTATGGGTTTGAGAATGGAAAGTGACATAATGTGTGTGTATGTGTGTGTGTTTGAGAGAGAGAGAGAGACAGAGAGAGAGAGAGAGAGAGAGAGATTGATGGTTGGGGAGAGAGAGACTAGAGGGAGTTGTGAGCATCATATTCTCCATCAGCATCATATTCTTCATCATCATCATCTTCATGACCATCATCGTCATCATCAACATCTTCATCATCATCACCATCATCATCATCATCATCATATTCCTCATCAAATCAAAATCTCCATCATCATTATCATCATCATCATCATCATCTAAACATCACCATCACCATCATCATCAACATCTTCATCATCATCACCATCACCATCATCATCAAAATCTTCATCATCATCACCATCACCATCACCATATTCATCATCATTGTCATCTCTAGGTTCCCCATCAACATCAACATCTCCATCATCATCATCTTCTTCATCATCATCATCTTCATCACCATCATCATCATCATCAACATCTTCATCATCATCACCATCATCATCATCATCATTATCTTCCTTGAATCAGATCAACATATCCATCATGTCACCATCATCTTCTGAACATCATCATCTAAACATCACCATCACCATCACCATCATCATCATCATCATCATCTTCATCATCATTACCATCACCATCATCATCAACATCTTCATTGTCATCACCATCATCATCATCATCATCATTGGCATTTGTAGGTTCCTCATCAACATCTCCATCATTATCATCTTCTCCATCATCATCATCTTCATCACCATCATCATCAGCATCAACATCTTCATCATCATCACCATAATCATCATCTTCATCGTCATCAGGTCAACATCTCCATCATCATCATCTTCTTCATCATCTTCACCATCATCATCATCATCATCATCTTCATCGCCATCTCCATCATCTCCATCATCTCCATCATCATCACCATCACCATCATCATCATCTTCATGACCATAAACATCTTCATCATCATTGTCATCTCCCCCTTCCTCATCAACATCTCCATCATCATCATCATCATCATCATCATCACCATCTGAACATCACCATCGCCATCATCGTCAACATCTTCATCATCATCATCATCATCAGCAGCATCATCATCAGCATCAGCATCATCATCAAAATCTTCATCGTCATCACCATCACCATCTTCATCATCATTGTCATCTCTAGGTTCCCCATCAACACATCTCCATCATCGTCATCTTCTTCATCATCATCATCTTCATCACCATCATCATCGTCATCTTCTTCATCATCATCATCTTCATCACCATCATCATCGTCATCAACATCTTCATCATCATCACCACCATCATCATCATCATCTTCCTCATCAGATCAACATCTCCATCATGTCACCATCATCTTCATCTTCATCATCATCATCATCATCATCATCATCATTACCAACACCATCATCATCAACATCTTCATCATCATCACCATCATCATTGGCATCTGTAGGTTCCTCATCAACATCTCCATCATCGTCATCATTGGCATCTGCAGGTTCCTCATCAACATATCCATCATCGTCATTTTCTCCATCATCATCACCATCATCACCATCATGATCTTCTGAACATCATCATGATCATCATCTAAACATCACCATCACCATCATCGTCAACATCTTCATCATCATCGCCATCAGCATCATCATCAAAATCTTCATCGTCATCACCGTCACCATCTTCATCATCATTGTCATCTCTAGGTTCCCCATCAACACATCTCCATCATCATCATCTTCTTCATCATCATCATCTTCATCACCATCATCATCGTCATCAACATCTTCATCATCATCACCATCATCATCATCATCATCTTCCTCATCAGATCAACATCTCCATCATGTCACCATCATCTTCGTCATCATCATCATCATCATCATTACCAGCACCATCATCATCAACATCTTCATCGTCATCACCATCATCATTGGCATCTGTAGGTTCCTCATCAACATCTCCATCATCATCATCATTGGCATCTGCAGGTTCCTCATCAACATATCCATCATTGTCATTTTCTCCATCATCATCACCATCATCACCATCATGATCTTCTGAACATCATCATGATCATCATCTCAACATCACCATCACCATCATCGTCAACATCTTCATCATCATCACCATCAGCATCATCATCAAAATCTTCATCGTCATCACCATCACCATCACCATCACCATCACCATCTTCATCATCATTGTCATCTCTAGGTTCCCCATCAACACAACATCTCCATCATCATCATCTTCTTCATCATCATCATCTTCATCTCCATCATCGTCCTCATCAACATCTTCATCATCATCACCATCATCACCATCATCATCATCATCTTCCTCATCAGATCAACATCTCCATCATGTCACCATCATCTTCATCACCATCATCATCACCATCATCATCACCATCATCATCAACATCTTCATCACCATCATCATCAACATCTTCTTCATCAACATTATCATCTTTATCATCTTCATCTGCATCATGATCATCTTCATTGTCATCACCCTCCTCCTCCTCATCATCTTTATCATCTTCATCTACATCATGATCATCTTCATTGTCATCACCCTCCTCCTCCTCATCATCTTGTGCACTTATGCACTTAGGGATTAATATTTAGAAGAGGGTCTAAAGGCCTTTATGGGGGAGGGGATCTAGGAACAAGGTAAGACAGAGAGGGCAGGGGGGAGGGATAAAGGCGTAGAGGGTTAGTGATTAAGGGAGAAGAAGGGAGAGAGTGCTATAGGGAGGGATAATGACGAAGATAAAGAGAAGGTGGAGAGATGGAGAGTGGGGTGGTAGAGACATGGCTGAAGGGAGAGAAAGAAACATGAAAGAAACATGTAGGGAGAATGAGGGACAGATATTTAGAAAGAGATAGGGGGTATCTAGGGATTATTGGGAGAGAGCTAGGGGGTATTAAACCATACAAAACATTTGTTTTGTATGCAATCATATAAATTATTAGTGATCTTTGATTTTGTTCGTTGCCCTAGCCGTGCACCTAACCTATTTATTGTGCTTGACTATATCGCGTTCGCGTTTTTTCACTACATATCGCGCACGCGTTTTATATTTATATAACGCGTACGCGTTTTGGAACTCCAGAAATAATGGACTGTTGCTGTCCGAGAGCAACTTCACTCTGTCCGAACGAAAGCAACAATCCCGCGATTTTTCGAACAGCACGAGCCCGCATCTGAAAATTTTCACATTCTACACCAACTCCATCATTTTTTTTTATGCAGGTGCAGCATTGAGGACATATTTCATGGTTGCTCACTGTGGTGTTGGGTTATATGGCCATATTTGAAGAAAATAATTAGCAAGCTTGAAGAATCTCCAATTGAAGAACACCAAAGATAAGGCCTTTGAAAGATTCATTTTGCCTATATTTGAGGAGCACACAAGGTAAGATATCAAGCTTCAAGACCAACAAGGAAGAACTTCCATTTGCTTATTATTGAAGAGCTTGTAATTGAGGAGCAACAAAAACAAACTATATTGAATTGATCATTGTGGTGATGGGGAATGCACGTAACCGAGTAAACAAATCAACAAGGAAGAAGAGACCTCAAGAAGTCATTGAAGAAGAGAAAGAAAAGAAAAGAATATACATGATGAATCGGAGGCTTTCTTTGGAAACTAATCCAAATCCAATTGTAGAGGATACCATGGTTCATCCTATTAATCCACGACAAGAGGGACCTTCAATTTCCACAATAGTTGTTGAACAAGCACCCCATGGAAGTAATCAAGAAGCAAAACGTAGGTGCTCATTAGGGGATGTTTCAATTCCCACTTCAAGTCAAAGTGATAAGTTACCATCTCAAGATGAAGCTCACGAAGAAACACTCAATTTGCTATCCGGATGTGGTTATACAAGCGATGAAGTCAGAGAGGCGTTGGACATTTTGCCTACTGTTGAAGAAGAGAATGTTATCCACACCATCGATGAGGATGTTGGACTTCCACAAGGGGATGTTGGACTTCCACAGACCATGGATGAGGATGTTGGACTTCCACCATCCAACTACCAGGAAGAGAATGAAGGACACCAAGCTACTACTGAAACGCCAGAGCGTCTTGGTGATGCGCTACATGGTACAATTCCAACCCCCTTACCTCCATTAGCAAGCACACGTCGAAGAACTCCGAAGCGTATACAAGTTGATGAAAGACTTATGAATTCCATTGAAGGTACGCTATCTAAACGTAGTATTGCTTATCAAACTCAACAGATACTTGATAAATATTTTGTTTCTAAATGTGATGGAGATAAATGTAGATTATTTTTATCATTGTTAAAATCTAGGAGCATGAATGTTGTTAGGAAAAAGTTAGGGATAAAGATGATAAAGAATTCTGAACCAAGTTCTCATATAGTTAAAAGCCTAGTAGATGCATTTGGTAAAATTGGTAAGAACACACGTTCAAAGGACTGCAATGCTGCTCGTCGTGTGTTGTCACAATCAATTGCAGATAAGAACACCAGGGCCCTTCGTATTCTCAGGCCTACATCGAAACTAGTTAATTTGAATGTAAAAACCCTCCGTAGGTATTCTATTAGAAGAGAACATCTTGACACAACCGATCAGACAGATTTTTGGGCCTTTGTTGGTCGGTTGCCACGTCGTGACATGAAGCTAGTTGATGCAGTAAAGGGACTAGTGCATAGTTTTTGGCATGATCACACAAGGCCTTCTTCAAACCGAAAGGATGTACTAAAACTAAGAAGGGGTTCAAAGGATCGTGAGCCACATACTAAGCATCTTCTTGATATAACACAGACAGAGCTTTACGAAAAATTTAAGATTGAGCATAGACAATTGAACTTGGGGCAAAGATCTTTTGAGAAATGTAAGCCATGGTATGTTAGAATAAATACTCTTCGTAACACTTGTTGTTGTAGATACCATGTAGAATATGAATATTACTATGAAACATTTTTGTACATTCGTCGTGTGTTGCATACTAACATTGTGCAGGATTGCTCCATGACAATACCACCGACTTCATCATGGGAATTCATTCATAGCATCATGTGCAATAGGCCCGAGGGGCAAACATACTATGCAAAATCTTGTTTGGATGGAACATGCTCCAACTGTGCTGGAATGGCATTATTGAGCCAATGTATGCACGAGAATGGAGACAGTGAATTTGGGAAAATGGTTACAGACATGAAAAGTTTCAAATATATCAACTATGAAATAGTCCCAGGGAAAGAAAGCAAAAAAATACAATTGGTGACATCTCAGGTATGCATTTATATCTATAAAATTATGTTGTAACGGTTACATTTCAATCCTTACTTACAACAAAAAACTGACATTGAGATCATTTTGTGTCACCAGGTACAAGTTAGTGACTTCATCAAGGAATTTATTGAAAAGACACATCAATATGTTCAGCATGTCCACGTGGCACGATGGCAGGATGAGAAGTTTAGAATATGCAGAGATACATTTCCCCTTGGTACTATACTTTCAGTTGTTGATTTTGCCGAGAACTACACTCTGCAACCTCAAAATGAGATCCAAAGTCAGTATTATCACTCTGAGCAGGTTTCCTTGATGGTCCATATCACATACAGGCATGGCCCAAATAGCACTGAAGAGCAAAGAGAAATTCTGAAGGAATATCACTTCTACATAAGTGATGATAGGTGCCACGACTTCCACTATGTACGTCATTGCCTCATCATGTTCTATGATCACTTGAAGGGAAGGAACATACAGATGGACCGACACTGGATTTGGTCTGATGGGTGTGCTGGTCAGTTCAAAAATGCACGCATATTTCAGTGGTTGTGTTCATTGCATAAAAACTACAAAGTGCCACATATGTGGAACTATTTTGAGACTGGGCATGGTAAAGGAGAGCATGATGGAGCCGGAGCATGTGTCAAAACAGCCCTACGAAGAGAGGAATTGAAAGTATCTACAGAATCTACTATTCTAAATGCTCAATCTATAGTCAGGTGGTGCACGTCAGTAATGGGAGAGGAATCAACTATGCGAGTAGAATCCACAAGAAAGAGACATGTGGAGAGATTTTTTTGGGAGGTGGTAGACATAGATCGTTCACATGCATGGGAATGCAAGACTGTGCCTGGGACTCGTGGCTTTCATTCGGTTCGAAGCTCTGATAACCCAGTATTTGAAATTTGGACCAGAAAACTTGCTTGTTTTTGCCCGCCTTGTTGTGATGGTGACTGGGATGGGTGTGAATCATTGGATTGGGTTGATGGATGGGATCGCATATCACTTCCACTTGATCAGCGTGCAATTTTTGAGTTAACTCCGTTGGAAGAAGACCAATCATCTATTTCTGCAGATTTTGATCATGTCTCAGACCTTGTACAACCCGGTATGATGCATTTCCTTAACATTTTTTGTTTGTTTACGTAGTCTTCAAATGCACATTAATGGCCTTGTATCGCACAAAAAATATTTTGATCATATACCTACAATCATATAATGCAGGGCACATATACGCAGTGGTTGCCTCAAAAGATACTGAATGGGGTGATGAATACTGGTTGGCACGCTGTATAGATGGAAAGCAAACCCTCATTGTGTCCATGACTGACGATGAAAACAACCACTTTCCAACTGGTTCTATGGTTGTTAAAGGTGAATACTTGACACGGGACAACAATGGAAGAAAGAAGGGTGGATATGTTTACAGGGATTACAAACCAGGTGCAAGTGTATATCACTTTACCAACTTAATCATTGGCACAAACCTTCAGGTACGAACAATGCCTAGTCGAAATACATCGAAGGTACGCTACTTCTTACCGGATACAGAGCACGAGAGACTAATGGAGACCATCAGTATAAGAGATGATCCGGAGGGCTTGGTTGTATGATAATAGGTGGGATCTAGCATGATGAGGTACGTTACATACTTTTAATACTATACTATTTTCACTATTTGTAATTGAATATTGATATATGCTCAATTTTCACATGTATGTTTCATATGAATATGTCAATTTTGCGTTCTTGATATGCCAAATTTACAAGAGATGGATTAAAATTATATTATGTTCATATGATCAGTAAACCATATATTAATCATGTTTGAGAGGTTGCTTAGCTAACTTTAAGGGCATTTAAGCTCTATGTTAAGCCCAACTAAATCCTTATGAATCACTAGACAATCGAATTGGTTCCTTGAGTAATTCAAATTTCTTTATGTAAAACCATTTTTCATTCATTTTAGTATGAAATCAAGTTTTTAGTATTTTTTTCTCTTTACTGGCTCTATTCTAGTTTCCTTTGAAAAATTGCTCAAAGTATTGTTGTTCTTAGTTTTATGAACCTATTTGTGATCTCTTTCATGTGATCATAAGATTTTACACATCACTGCCGTAACCACTAGACAATTGTACACTATACAACTATGAAAGTCTCTCTTAATCTAGCGACAACCACCTTTTACCCATTTCTATAGAATTTATTTTCTTTAATAATTTTCTAATCCAAATTTTAATAGCTATTACATTTTCACTATACAACTATGAAAGTCTCTAGTGACAACCACCTTTTACCCATTTTTATTATACATCTCTAAGTTATCCACACAAAAACACACACATATATATATAATAATTATTGTTTATTCATAGTCAAAACTAAAAAATATATGGATTAAAGTGGATAAACATTATAAAATTATAATAATTGTGTTTTTTAATCCATTTTTTACATATGATCAGTAAACCCTAAAATTATATTATGTTCATCATGTTGGTTATTGGCTTCACCCAACAAAATTAATTCAATTCATGCTCACTATATTAAACAATACACTTATATTAAATTTAATTCATGTCTTGTTAAATATTTCATAATGAATTAGCTAGTTGAGAGCACCACCTTAGACCAAGCCATCATCATCAACATCTTCATCATCATCATGGACCTGCAAAACCCTAGTTTCCAAAGTGTCTAGGCAGGTTCGGGCTAGGAACACTAGCCATACCCGCCCGGTGGATGATTTTCCAAAGTTGACCGCCGTGTGCAAAAATTGCACACTCCCACACTGAGCAAAACCCTAGTTTCAAAGATGGACCTGCAAGGTGACACATGGGCCACCGGGTAGGAGGGGAGGGGCACCCCTGGCACTATCCCGGTGTGCTGAATCCAACGGAGTCGACGGTTCGTCGATCCGAGCCACGGTCTTCATTCTATGGCTCGTCCCGTCTCACTACCAGAAGGCCTTCAGGGACACCTGCTGGATACCTACCGGGGGCATAGAACTCCAACCATGCAACAAAACCGAGTTCTGGGGAGACCTGCAGGTGTGTCTAGACAGGTTCGGGCTAGGAACACTAGCCATACTTGCCCGGTGGATGATTTTCCAAAGTTGACCCCCGTGTGCAAAAATTGCACACTCCCACACTGAGCAAAACCCTAGTTTCCAAGATGGACCTGCAAGGTGACACATGGGCCACCGGGTAGGAGGGGAGGGGCATCCCTGGCACTATCCCGGTGTGTTGAATCCAACAGAGTCGACGGTTCGTCGATCCGAGCCACGGTCTTCATTCTATGGCTCGTCCCGTCTCACTACCAGAAGGCCTTCAGGGACACCTGCTGGATACCTACCGGGGGCATAGAACTCCAACCATGCAACAAAACCGGGTTTTGGGGAGTCCTGCAGGTGTGTCTAGATAGGTTCGGTCTAGGAACACTAGCCATACTTGCCCGGTGGATGATTTTCCAAAGTTGACCCCTGTGTGCAAAAATTGCACACTCCCACACTGAGCAAAACCCTAGTTTACGAAATGAATGCACAATGAAGCCACTGGGCCATGGGGAGATGAGGGAGAGGGCCCCCTAGAGGTAATCGCACGCCAGGAGACCAATGGAGTCGACGGTTCGTCAGTCCGACGTCCGGTTTCCGAGTTATGTCGAGTTGCAAGTCGCATGAAAATGCCGTTCAGGGACACTTGGTGAATTTCCGTCCGGGAGCCAAAAAGCAAACGGAGCAGGAAAATTGCGTGTCGTTGGCTCCCGCAAGTGTGTGTGGGCAATGCCGACGTGGGAACACTGCCGGGAGCCATAAATCCATGATAGTAAATTAATTCATGACAAAAAAAAACTGAATTATTCCTTTCAATGGATGTGGTTTTCAATTTCCTATGTTGTTAGGTCAATTTGGCACATTCATTGAAAGAAATTGTAGACTTTAATGATGATCACAACAAGTGTGTTTGTTAAAACCTTGTGAAATAGAGCATCAAAAGACCTACATTGTAGGCCATATAATTGTGTTTGTTTACCTTTTGTTTGATGGACCATGCACAATAAGTAATAAAATAATTTTTGAAGTAGGTCATTTCATTTTTCTGATTTTTTCTTTGGTGGTGTTGAAAAAGACCATTGTTCTTATTGATGGGATTTCATGTCCAGTTTCCGAGTTATGTCGAGTTGCAAGTCGCATGAAAATGCCGTTCAGGGACACTTGGTGAATTTCCGCCCATTTTATAATTTAAGCCACTTTTAAATATTTGAACTTCCATATTATTTTTGAAAGAGTATAATATTTCAAAACTCCTAAAGAGACAAAAACACATGATCAAAACTCCTAAGGCTGTAATTTAGAGTAGTAATAATGGGGGGTGATGGAGTTGAATTTGATCCTATGGAAGATAATGATACTAATATTATTGAGAATAAAGGGATAATAGGTTGATCCATGACACCTTTGTTTGCATGGATGAGGATGCACCTATGTATGAGACCTATGATAATATTCATGATGTACATCTTATTGATAAGGCACACAAAGGCCTATACAAGAGATCAAAGATGGGTCACTTTGTCTACTAATTTGATGTTGATAAAATTGAAGGTATTGAATGACATTTCAAACAATGGTATGACAAAGATCCTAATGTATACACAAGGTTAATATATAAGGTGCCCCATAAGGTTCTTTGTCATATCCCTATAATTCTAGGTTTTTGATGATTGTTTAGGTTAAAAAACATAGCACATTATATGGATTATCATGTACAAAGATAAGTGAAGATGGTATTATATGAGTGGCTACAAATGGTTCTCAATTTACGATCATCAAGGAAATATTACCCATTTTTTAAGAAGAACCTCATAATGTTAGACTTTCATTGGTAGTTGATGGCAATGGGTGTGCATGAGTGAGTTCGTTGAAACCTTGAAAACATTGTATTGCATTTAGTTTGATTAAATTACACGAGCAAGAACTTTGACATAACTTGTAATGATCATCCAAAATCACAAATTTTAATTAGATACCAATTAGTGCATGCATGTAGTGAATTCGTTGAAACCTTTGAATATAATAGTTTGTTCTTTTGACATAGTGCATTCATGAGTAATAGATAATCCACACAAATCAACACATTAGAATGACACAAGTACATGTATCCAAAAGTACATATATATCCAAAAGTGCATGTCTCCAAAAGTACATGTATATCCAAAAGTCTCCAAAAGTGCATGTCTCCAAAAGTACATGTATATCCAAAAGTATCGAAAAGTACATGTATCCAATGAAGTCAATGTACATGTCTCCAAAAGTACATGCACAATAAAGTCAATGTACATGTCTCCAAAACTGAATGTATCGAAAAGTACATATATATACAAAAGTATCCAAAAGCACATGTGTCCAAAACTATCCAAAACTATCAAAACTCAAGCTTTCTCTTGTTCTTTCCCGACGTTGATCCTCTAGGCACATCCCTAGGATCAATGTGCATCCCTGGATCCTGCAAATTAAATATCAATTGTTAAATTCAACTAACTATGTACACTAATACATTATCTCAACAATTATCAACTGGTGCATGGAAAGTGCATGAAACACTTGGTCACTGAAGGACATCTCACCTCAACTGACAAAGGAGATTGTGTTGCTTGTGTAGCAGATGGAGCCATCGGTTGAACATCCAGGATGGTTGAACCAGGGGGGGCAGGCACTGCTCCTGCTGGTGGTGGCTACAATGAAAAAATGTTGAAATAGTTAGAAATGCATGAATAAACAATAGGTCCAACAATAATAAACTATGTAAAGATAATGTTGAAATAGTTACATACCTGTGTGTGATCAGTCGCCACTGCAGATGCGGCACTAACTGCTGCATCAACCATCGATGCAAGGTTCTCAGCAGACAACTCGGGTTCCTGTTGCAGTAAACATGCAATTCAAACATTAACAAAAACGATTTATGCACTGGATTTCAAGTTAAACAACAAATATCATCGAAGGATATACATTACCGTGGTGTGAATAAGCCCATGGTCGTGGGCAGCTGGAGTCTTTCTCAAAGTAGAACGCCTCACATACACACGACCCTTGTTCACGAATGGCCTGGAGGGAGATGCAAATACAGGCAATGGGCCAGATGTGTCGGATGGTGCCTACAGTCAGCAAGTGTTCATGTAGTTAGACATGCATGATTCAACAAACAAACATGTATTTAAAAAATGTCATTTTTAATTGTTTACCTAGAGCCCAGACGTTTCAGGGGACGGTATGACCATGGGCACTACCTCCACATTACCTTGCCCCTGTGAAGGATCTGCCATCTGCAAGTTTAATAATTGTAAATATTAGACTGTATATAGCATTAATGAACTAAAATGTAAAGTATGTGGAAATTAACAAATTAACAAGTATTAAAAAACTGAAATTTTAAAATGTTTACCTCGGTGTGAGATACGGCAATAGGTGGTATATAAGATGGGCCTGCCGAATGGGTAGCATCATGCCCCCCTGTCGAGTCTGGAACATCCGGCTCTGGGGCGTCACTGCCGGTAATCATCATCAACTGCAAGTTCACAAAATTAATATATTAGCTCAAACTATATATATGTGTACAAAGACGAAAATAAATGAAGAATTTATTACAATTAACCATCAAGATACCTCCTTCAAAAAGCCACTGAAGGCAACATCTGATGCAATACCATAGCAGGGACGACCACATGACGTGCACTCGTGAGGATCAGTACTAGGATGGGGAATAGCTGATGGTCCTCCACTAGTGGATGGTCCTGATGGTCCTGCAGTAGTGGATGGTCCTGATGGTCCTGCATGGTGACGAGCTGGTGTATGTACCACACCAGGGACAGATGTCCCTTCCTCACCCATATGTTGAACCATCCTGCCATGGCGAACAACCATCCGTGCCAAACTCAAAAATGCATCCCGTGTCTGCGGAATAATGCGATGTGCTGGTGGGACATCTGGCCCAGGCAACTGCCTGCGAGGTGCAGGGATAGGGCGATCCTGGTCTCGAAGCCTGGCATTGGGTCGGTTTTGGGGCATCCCCCCACCGATCCCCTGGAACTGTAAGATGTCAAAATAGTTAACGTGTTTATGCAACACGAACTCTGCATACATCTTTCGAAGGAAATATAAGGGAATTTCCCTGTTGTTGTGTGGTGGCATATCAAAAACCATGTACCATCTGTCCATCCAGTTATCAACAAATGGTTGAAACGTGCACCACTCAATGGAGATATGCGGCTTGCTTGCATTAGGGATTTCCCCCGTCCGAGGGTCCCTAAACAATGCAAATATAACCTCTTTGGATATTTTTAGCTTTTTTACTGCATTGTAATCTAGTCCATCAGCATATTGTTGTCTTTTTCTTTCTCTGTAAGATGCAATATCATACAGGACATTCGTAGATTGTGAAATTGTGTCCACAATTGCATCCAAGGTTGATGCAAGTGAACGGAGAATCCTGTCGCCACCACTAAAAGCTTCACTTATGCCCCTCAATTGGGCAAGCTCAATCAATATTTCGGCATTGGCATCCATAGCCGCAACTGCAATAAAGACATTAATACGAAAATCATTAGAAACATATACATGGTATATAATGACGTCTCTTCAAAATTGAACATGTATTAAATCAAACTCACATAAGCAATTTAATGGCATTTACTTACATACATTTAAAACTTAAAATTAAACATTTGACAATTAAAAAGTAAGTTAGTCAGATTGGCAGAGAGGAGGAGGAGGAGGATCAAGGCAGTGATGAGTTTGTTGATTCAGGCATGGAGGAGGAGGATCAAGGCAGTGATGAGTTTGCATCTATGTGTCTCAATGTCTCATTGTGTTTTGTGATTGTGAATGACAAATGTGTTGTGATTTGTGAATGATCTAATTTCTATTGAATATTTCATATTTGTAATTGTAAATGTAATTTCTATTGAATATTTGTAATTGTAAATGTTAAATTTTATTGGATGATCTATATGTCTATATTTTTAAATTTTAATATATTTTAAAAATATATTAATTCCGGGGGTCACCGTGTCCTACGTGTCATAATTCCGGGGGTCACCGTGTCTAGTGGGGACCAGGGATCAAATTTGAAGGGTGGGGTCCCATTTCACTATGAAGGGCTATGAGATATTGAACACTATTGAAGGGCTATGAGAAATTTATTAATATTTATTCTATGTGTATATATGGATGTGTTCATGTTGTATGGATTGGATTCTAGGTTAACCGAGGCCTTTTTAGAGCAAAGAATGGGGTAATTACTATTTGGGAACAAGTTTTTTATCAAATGTAAATTGCGGTGATGGAAGATATTGAGGGTGCCACATGTTGTGGAGAAAGTAGTATTGATTCCTATGACGTAATAGGGAGTTCAAAAAGTCTGGTTTCAAGTATTGTCATGCGTAGCTCGATTGATTTTTCTCGCGCTAGGGTTGTAGCAACTGTTATGGCCATTACTGTTAAAAGGATTGATGGGGTGGAATCCCGTGAAACGATGAGTTCTTTTGTTAAGACGTAGATTCAGTGAAATTTGGTGGGAGTCTTATGTTCATTTTATGCACAAAATTCGATTACTTGATTTTGTTGCATTGTTAACTCTCCTCCTAGTCATAGCTACAATCTCTTATATAATTGTGAAGGTTGTCAATCCACTCAATATATTAAAGTTGTAGTAGGCCAAAATCATCCACATATTTATTGTACTCACAAATGTTGACATTCCAATTTCTATGTAGAGCGCCCATTAACATTAGATTGTATGGGACATGTTTTTGAGGCATGATGTCATTATCTCATAACAACAAGCTTTTTATCCATAAATATTTCATCTACAAGCCAACGGAATTGTTCCTAATCCTTTATAAAACTTTGTCATAATTATATCAATACCAACATCCCTACCTATTGACTTAGCTTAGAAGATATTACACCTTCGGATAACCAAACCTGATTCCAAGGTTGGTAATCATAAACGTAAAAGCATCATCATAAGGAAATAGCATGTTGTGTTGAGGAAATTCCTTTTTTTCCATTTCCTTCTCAGTATAATATTTGGTTGTGGATCATTTAAAATGTATAATTTATTTTAATATAATTGGGAAGCTAAATTCAAATTCATTAATATATTAATATGATTTGATTTTTTTATTAATAATAAGTTATTCTTTTCATTTGAAAATGTAATAGTACATCAAAATTTCAATGTTTACTAATGTAGTAAAGTTGAGAGGCTTTATTTTTCAGTGGATATAGCAGACCTGTAAATTCATAGGATGTCAAAAATCTAGTCAGCCTTGAAGTTGAGCTCCTCAAAGAAAACGAATTTCTTTAAATATGTTTATGGCAGGCTGGCATTGCCAGCTTCGCTCCGCAAACTATCCTGGAGGACTGGAGGAGATAGGGTAGGTGGAACTTGGAAGTAGCTCAACCACAGTGGAATAGGGGTATAAGAAAAAGCTTGTTTCTATTCATGCAATATGGTCGGAGCCATGGAAGCATGGAATTCCAGCATTGACTGGATACAACAAAGAAAACAAAAGGTGGAACTTGGGAGCTGCAGGATTGACTTGATACAACAAAGAAAACACAGAGTGTGAGGCTGGGAGCCGTAGATGGTAGGATTAACTTGATACAACAAAGAAAACACAGGTCTATAGGTAGGGGCCACGGGCAGGAGCAACAACCTGCAACATTACAAGAAGTTTATGGATTGTGGATTTTGTCTGAAATGCCAAATTCGCGTGGGCATATTAACATAATATATTATACATTGAATACTCAATTAACTCACGGAGTCAGCATTCACGAATTGGTATGTGATAACTTGTAACTTGGTAAGCCCTCTAGCAACAACACGTATGAGCCACCTTCCAGGTTTAATAATTTTGTTGATGCCATTAAATGTGTTAAACACGTAAGCGCTCGCTACAAACACGAGAACTTCGAAGCGTTCAAGCCATGGGCTACTCAGTGTAAGCCCGTCCACGTAAGTTGCTCAATGATATTATTAGAGGCCCAATGGTCCATGATCCATGGATGATCGAACACGTGGATATTGGAGAGTAAGCGAGTCCCACTCCCAAGTCACCTAGCTAGTAGCCGCATTCCCAATTTCCCACTAAAAATTGTTGATGGGTGAAATTTGAAGCTACCCTTCTGTTGCAATTTTAAACAGTAGTGGTTAATTTAATTATTGAAGGGCTTACCATGAAATTAAATTTTTTTTGCATGGTAAAATTTGAAGTGGCCTTCTATGACGTGTGGGTAAAATTTGAAGTGGCCTGAAGGCTTCAAATTTGAAGCCTGGTGGGGACACTCGTGTCCCGTGTCCTCGTGTCGGGTGACTTAGATGAATACATTGTAGAAAGGGGGGAGTTTTAATTTTTTCAATTTTTGGTTTGATTATGAAGTTTTGAGTTTTTTGAAAAGGGTTTCATTTTGAGGTGTGAATTTAATTACAAATTGGGTTATTCCCAATTTGATCAATATTACAAAACTAGGTTAAACAATAAAAAAATAGTAATTGGGATTAAAAAATCACAAAAAAATTGTTTGGGTGAATAAATTACCTGAATAGATGAGAATGCACCGGTGAATTTGTCTCCTCTCCAGCTAAATCGAGCAACACGGATAGTTGAGTGGGCCACAAAGCGTCCTCGTCCAGGGTCAATTTCGCCTCTATTCGCGTTTCTGATGCGTGAGTGTCGCGGGTGGTCGGCAATCGGCCGACTGTGTTTTTAAATTCATTTTTAGTTTTACATATCGCGTACGCGATTTGTAAATACATAACGCGTACGCGTTTTTTAACTACATAACGCGTACGCGTTATTGTTACCTAGCCTACATGTCCAATGACATGTTAGGCTCGGGTCTTACCATGGCAGGTGGTAAATATCATAAACGCGTTATGTTTTAGGTATCAGGAACGAGATTTGAAAAAAGTAGCATTGCATCTAAAGTGACCCTCATCTTCTTGCACACACCCTTGACAAAATTTAAAAAGAATATCATGAAATGAATTTGAAAAGAATCTCACATAATAAATAAATGTGAATGAAATGAATTTGAAAAGAATCTCCCGTAATAAATAAATTTGAACATAACATTTAGATATTTTAATTAATTTTAAAAGGATTCAAATCTTTCTGGTTTATTCGTAGGAGAGTAAATAATCATTTTAAATAAAAAATTATATTTTAGTAAATAATCACTTTATGCTAAGGCTGTTCAAAATAATAGAGACGTTTATCCACTGAGTGCATGGTTATATTTTAAAATTACTGCGACATCGACCTATTGATATTATTCTACCCAATAGAGATTATATTTTAAAATAAAATTACTCCTGGATTATACTACACTTAGTCTAGAGCAGCATTCAATCTAGTTCCTGTTTTCACATTTGCAATGGCCACATCTCTTAGGTAGATTTTGTTATACATATTTTTACTTGTGCCGGTTTTTGGGAATAATAATCCAAATTCATCATTATTACCATGAAAGTTTCCATAGTGTACAAGGATTTGTGTTCGATTTTTTTCTGAACTTCTAAACAGTGAAATTCCAGAAACGTTCTTAACACAAATTCATCATTTATGGATTATACTTATTATTGAGTTATAATGCATGCTAACTGTTTGATATTGGAATGGAAAGCTATCCATGATGCTCAATAAACTTGGGTTTTTTTTGCTAGACTGGAAAAAGTTAATATCAGAAGTTTCAGAGGACAAGCAAACGTACTTGGCACAGTTATATGTGTCGGTGTTGCAATGGTCATGGCGTTATACAAAGGTCATGCTCTTAAATTTTTATCACTTGGTGTAAAAAGCAATGGAATTTCATACCATTATAAACATACTATTATTCTGGGATCCATCTTGGTCTTTGGGGGCGTTGGGCTTTGGTCTGCATGTATTACTTTTCAGGTGGTATTCATCACCATCATGTATATTTTCAATTATGCCTGTTCCATCTAATAATGCCTTTATAGTTATAATTCTTTAAGAGTTGACTGTATGATGGATGGAATGGAATTCAGGCACCTGTTTTGAAGAGGTATCCTGTTCAATTATCATTAACAACTCTCACCAGTCTTATTGTATAGCAGCAGAATCTGCTCTAATTGGTGTAATCTGCGAGCATAGGAAAAAGAATATCTGGGCTATAGGATGGATTATTGATCTTCTGAGCGTTCGATATGCGGTCAGCATATCAGCTTTGAATAAAAATTATATTTTTTTGTGGCGTTACACATTGAATACAACTACGACAAGATATTAATTGCAATGAAAACCTTCACCTTATTGATCGATAAACATATTGTATCTTCCAGGGTATAATATGCTCTTGACTCAGGATGTTTTTGCAAATTTGGTGTATAAGCAAAAAAAGGGCCTATATTCATGGTCATTTTGGAGCTTATCTTTCTTCATGTGTATCTTCCTGTTGGAAGGTAAGTAATCAGATTATGCAGTATAGCTTGGTTTGTTCCTTTCAAAATCATTCGGCAATTGATGTATTTCTTAAAAGCTACATGGTGTTGTACATTAAGTTGTCTAATTTTTTAAATAGAAATCCACATGCTTTCTTGATATTTTTATGTTGAAGATAACAGTGTGAAGAAACCCGAGTGTATGAGTTATATCATAAGGCACCATAAGTTTGACATTGACAGACAGAAAGAACCATGTACACATGATTTATATTCATTTTACATTGATAGATAGAAATAACTATACACGGGATTCAATTCCCTAAACCCAAATAGACCTCTGCAAAAAATAGAAAACGGCAAGCCATACCATTTTACGACATTTTTTGGGGGCGGACAACCGATATGAAAGCGCTCCTTCCAGGTCCATTGATTTGGGAGGCAAAAATGAATGTGTAAGCACGGACACAATAATAATAATAATAGGGTTTTAACCCTAGAAATTGAAACAATAGGGTTTAAAAGAAGATCACAACCACCTTCAAGAGATCACTATGCTTGGCGTTCGGAGATCCTGCATGGGAAGAGAGCGACCAAAGCTTCCAAATGATAAAGACGGTCTCCTCCGTGCGTACAACAGGCTTCAAATCAGGCTCCATATAAAAGGCTCGGCTCCTTCGTGCTTGCAACAGGGTCGAATTCAACCCACAAATTCCTTAGACTCCATAAAAAAGGCTCCGCTCCTTCGTGCTTGCAACAGTCTCGAATTCAACCCACAAATTCCTTAGACTCTTTTCGGCAGCTGCTAAATCCCCAAATCGATGCATAACCTCCTTTAATGAATATAGCTCAACGCTGCACCATACAACATTATTCCATATTACCTCAGCTTTGAGAAAAGAAGGATGAACAAAATCCATGTGTTCGCCAGTATTGAGACACCGCCATTACTGAGACATTGCTTTTCATCCCAGATACACAGTCTTCCATTTCCATCCACCTGCTCATGCCATGCCATGCCAAAGTACAATAATCACAAAAAATAATATCAAAATAACCCAAAAATTTATAAATACCTTCGAGTCAGCTAGAATCAATACAAACATCCAGACAACCCAGAAATATCTTAATACCTTTGTAGCAGCTAGAATTAATTGCATCCCTTTACAAACTGTAGACACCTTATAGAGTGATCGCAACTCCATTCATTGTCTGATGAACTTCGATACAGGCAACGAACGCATAGTAGACACCTTATAGAGCGATAGCAACTCTGATGAAACTTCAATACTGGCAACTAACGCAGGATTTGAACCTAGTCTACACCCTGCACGCCAATTGTTCAAAGTTCTGCCAATCTCAACGATTTGTGAAACCAATCTCTGAGATTGGGATATATCAAAAGCAAAATTAAAAGTGCTCTAATAGCTAATTTCACAGAGACCTATTTTTTTATGTAAACATAGAATTTCAAAACCAGATCTGACTGAAACCTAGTGCACATGCATTTCTTAGTCTTTTTAAACCTTTGTAGCGCTCCTTTCACAATACTGAAAGCTTTCTGTAGTAATATTTGTACATGTGTTGGAAGCGGAATCGGCATTTGTTGCACTGAAACGGATGCTCTGCAAAACCAACATCGCCGCACATACTGAAACAGATGCTCTGCAAAACCAACATCGCCGCACATACTGCAATGCAACCCATTTGGTATAGGCCAGAGGTTCTAGGCTCAGTCCGGACCACCATTTGAAACACCAAAAGAAATGGTTCTCATGCAAAATAGAAACCGTTCTCATGCACAATAGAAACCGGGTAACGCCTGCACTGAAACCATTAAAAAAACCGAGCGCACATCATTCTTTGTCTGGTTGTCTATTCAATTTACTTTAATTATTTTAAATAAACAAACTGGTGTCGTTTCGATTTAAACCTGCTCGTAGGTTAAGTCATCAAATCTGACGCATTGATCTATGCACCAGACGAAGCATATTCCCTCACCTTCAAAATCCAGCCGTTGATTATTAAATGTACAATAAATCTGCCACCTAGCCCCCACCCCCAAAAGTTAAAAGAATACGCCTATCGGCGTAATTATGTTAATGTGCCCCCGCGAATTTGGCATTTCAAACAAAATCCACAATCCATAAACTTCTTGTAATGTTGCAGGTTGTTGCTCCTGCCCGTGGCCCCTACCTATAGCCATGTGTTTTCTTTGTTGTATCAAGTTAATCCTACCGTCTACGGCTCCCAGCCTCACACCCTGTGTTTTCTTTGTTGTATCAAGTCAATCCTGCAGCTCCCGAGTTCCACCTTTTGTTTTCTTTGTTGTATCAAGTCAATGCTCGAATTCCATGCTTCCATGGCTCCGACCATCAATATATAATATTGCATGAATAGAAACAAGCTTTTTCTTATACCCCTATTCCACTGTGGTTGAGCTACTTCCAAGTTCCACCTACCCTATCTCCTCCAGTCCTCCAGGATAGTTTGCGGAGCGAAGCTGGCAATGCCAGCCTGCCATAAACATATTTAAAATTCGTTTTCTTTGAGGAGCTCAACTTCAAGGCTGACTAGATTTTTGACATCCTATGAATTTACAGGTCTGCTATATCCACTGAAAAATAAAGCCTCTCAACTTTACTACGTCAGTAAACATTGAAATTTTGATGTACTATTACATTTTCAAATGAAAAGAATAACTTATTTTTACCTGGCAGCATTGAAGGGTTCAATATCTCATAGCCCTTCATAGTGAAATGGGACCCCACCCTTCAAATTTGATCCCTGGTGGAGACCTTGATTTTATTCTGCAGTTTGGCATTCCGAATAGCAGTTTGAATGTTAGTCATGGCAGGAACAAGATACGATACGTACTTCGTGCCGGGCAAAACCTCGTTGCCCACTGCAATGTATGTGATATTGGTGGTGGGATAGTAGGGAACGATGTTATCCTTAACCCAACCGTTTGCTGAGTCCTGGCTGGAGGAGATGGCCTGCAATTCGTCATTACCGACTCCCACGGTTACTTTTATCCCAGAATTCGCGAAGGCTTTCATTGCATCTCTGTCTGCTTGGAAAATCCTCGCTTTCCCAATGTTGTTGTTTTTCATCAAAGCGACCACCTCATCTGCAGATGGCAGATTGTCGCCCATCATGCCGTAGTTCACTCCTACCTTATCATCGTCTGTACACAAAGAATGGAATTATAAACTGTCTAATTATATCAATAAGTGTTTAATTAGAAATAAACAGTTATAAATAAAAATATTTATGCTCATACTTGATAATTTGTGACATTTATGGATATTTATCCACCACAAGTTCAAACTTTGTTAATATAATTAAGTTTTGAATAAGAAGGAAAATGTCAAATAATACTATTTTTTCTCTGGAGGAGAAGATGGCAAATTGGCAATAAAGTTATGAACCATTCGTTTGTTCTTTGGAGGCTGTCATATTTCTCACGGGAAATAACAGACTTGAGAAGTGTTCCGTAAGGAGCCGAGGACGTTCGTTTATAAGAAACTCAATTGCAATGCAGAGTTTTCAATATTTACTATTAGGCCAAGTTGGATGATGGATCCCGTGCCGTGTGAAACAGACTGCAGCCTCCGAGCATTGACTGATTGATTATGACAACTTCCTACCTATCTAAAACTTTATGATATTTGACTTATTGATTATGGCAATTTCCTACCAATCTAAAACTTTTTGATATTTGACTGAATGGTTAGGGTAGTCTTTGACCTATCTAAATCTCTGTGATATTTGTCTACACATGTGTAACAACAAGATTGATTAGGGCAGTATTCTTTGACGGAAGAGTCTAACCATTCGACGATTTCGCCAGGCCGGCGACCGTCGAATGTTTAAACTCCGGTGATCCCCATCTCTGACCTTCTTTGTTTCGTCGACTGTTAACAGTTATGACAGCTCCTCCTGCAGTACACAGGCCGTGGATTAGACTGCACTCAATCACACCTCCACTGTTTGAATTTAATGCACCCTCGACCCATCATCCGGCATGGTGCATAGTATACAGATCCATCAGCCATTGTTTGTGATTACTCCATTACCATATCATATGCATCGATGCAAGTCATGCAACCGCACTCATACCCATGAGCCCATCGAGTAATGCATGCATGGATGCAACCGCATTCCTGCCACTAATTTTTGAATTTAGTAAAGGCGGTATATAATTTAAATTTGTCTCCCCGCTCAAAATTTAAATTTGAATTTGAGTACGTATGCCACAGCCAAGCTCATATTTGCTCAGATCTCAGAGCTTGTCAATGAGTATTACAACAATGGGTTTACTTCTAATCTCTCTGGAGGGGCTGATCCTAGTTCTGTTTCTGGCGAATTCTCTGACTAATGAGCAACACAATCAACTGTGAATTCTTTGGGATTGATCTCTGTGCGTCCGTGTCCGCGTTTAATGTGCCAAAAGAGTTATTGGCACTGAAGCCGGAGGCCTACATTCCTCAATCGATTTCCATCGGCCCCTATCACCACGGGAGGTCTGAGCTATGATATGGAAGGCCCAAGCTCTCATTCCCTTGCTCATGGCGGAGGTCTATTGTACAAAAGTCTTCTCGATTACAGCGAAGCTGGAAGTCCTGAATCAGATCATCACGAGCATTATTGCGGAATCTTCTTGTTATTGGGCCGAGAATTTGTTATTAAAGGACCTTATTCCCAACGTTGTTTCGACTCTACAGGAGGCCAGAGAGCACGCAAAGCGTTGCAGAGAGCTTTCGTATAGCGGGAAGCTTATGATGCAGAGCGACTTAGACGTGGTCGTCAACAAACTCAATTGTCATCAGCGCGCTTTGGATATTCTCATAAAGAGCGGATTGTTGAAGGAGCGCAATGATGCCATCGCAGTGTCAAGTCCGGGCCCTGGGGCTAGCAGGGATGCCCCGGTCTTCTTTGTAAAGGGTTTGTTTGCAAGGCTTCAAATTGGTAATACCCAACTCAAAAAAGAGGCTTTGATTTCTCTCGTAAAGTTTCTGCAGGAGGACGACAAGAATATCATCGCTATGGTAGATGAAGGGGTAGAACTAGATATTGGATACTTGGTGCATTTGCTGGATTCGCCTATTGTTACTATCAGAGAACATGCGGCCATTGCAGTGTCGATTCTAACGCAGTCTGATGCCTGCAAGGCTTGTCTTGCTGCAGAGAGTGTTACAGTTATACCACCGTTGATTAGGTTGTTGGAATCTGGAACTTGTTTGGGCAAGGAGAAGGCAGCAGAAGCTCTGCAGGGATTGACGGTTGATTCGGAGGAAGAGAGTGTTAATGTGGAACTAAATCTAATGTTAGGGATCTGCCAATATTGCAATCACGGATGCCATATAAATAAGGAGCATGCCTATGCGGTTTTTGCATATGGTGGACTCTCGGCTTTAGTTGAATTCTGTAGAAATGGGTCTCCAGAAGGGAAGGCTATTAGGTCATCAGTGTTGAGGAACTTGGCCTTTCTGGAGGAAATAAGAGATCCCATTGCAGAGGAAGGAGCAATTCCTGTTTTGATCAATCTTGTGAATTGTGGCACAGCCCTTGCACAGGATTCTTCTGCTGAATGTTTGCATTTGTTGGCTGCCAGTCATGAAAACTTGAGGTAAAAGATTTGCAGAGAAGGTGGGGTTAAATCGCTTGTTCTGTTTTTGGGAAAAGCACCGAGTACCTCCGCTCAAGAAATTGCACTGAGGGCCATCCATAGTCTCTCTGTGTCCATATGCTCTATAAGCCTTTTGATGTCTTCTGGATTTGTTAAGCATCTCATAATCCTTCTGAAATTTGGGTGTTATGAGATTCAAGAATTGGCAGCCTTGTCTGTATGCAATTTATTGCGGACAGATGAAATAAAGAGAGCGCTGAGAGAAGCAGGATGCATTGGTCTTCTTTCAAAGATGTTGGATGGCAAGCCAAGCTTTTCTCAGGAAATTGCTGCAAGGGCACTCTCCAGTCTACTCTCTGTGCAGAGCAACAGAAAAGAATTCATCAAAGATGATGAGAATGTGTCTCGTATGGTGCAGTTATTAGATCCTCAGAATGAAATAGTGGCCAAGTCATTCCCCATTTCTGCACTTCTGGCCCTCTGCCGCAGCAGCAAAGGCAGAAGAAAGATCGCATGTGCAGGAGCTTGCCAATACCTTGAGAAATTGGCAAAGATGGAAGTGGGTGGAGCGAAAAAGATTTTGCATAAAATAACAACGAACTGCAGACTTACTAAGATGTGGAACACAAGACGTGGAACACAAATTGGTCACACTACTCTAATCTAATCTAATCTAATCTGCAGCAGCCTGGGCAGATGCCATTTTTATTCAAACAATACAACTGCAACGTTCTACTTCCTTTAGACTGCACAGATTCAATTCAAACATAGAACGCT
Source organism: Larix kaempferi (assembly GCA_027924585.1). Lineage (NCBI taxonomy): Eukaryota > Viridiplantae > Streptophyta > Pinopsida > Pinales > Pinaceae > Larix > Larix kaempferi. Next base: position 23,919,333 of record BSBM01000017.1, on the reverse strand, counting down.
CTTTGTAAAACCTATCATAGACACAGGCTTTCCGAATATGTTAGCATAGAGGCGAGGACTCCAGATTCTCACCACAGATATTTCTTGGGAGGATGTTGAAATTACATGATGGGTTCAGATAATGAGACATCAAAGCTTACTTACACAATTCTGTCAACAATGTACAGACGAATGTCACTTGCATTGTCGATTTATTACAATGGATATATATTTCTTGACTTTGGCTCATCGTATGGTAGAAAAAGACGGCGTGATTGTTGCTTTCGATATTACCAATGGTTAACAAATAGTTGTGTGCATTGTATTTCACCGAGGTTTTATTCCATCAACTGTTATGGTGTTACGAGACCAACGTTATCCATCTCACAAGGATTCATGAATGGTCGAATGGAAAACCAGTTTATTTCTAATTGAAATTCTAAATCAGGTAAACAAACAACTTTAAAGAATTGATAATGTTTGCATATTATGCTCGGCATGATTATAATGCTTAACTATTTTATTGTTTTGAGTAGTGGCGTATTCTGTTTGGCCAAGATTTTGTAAACATCTTCCTTTTGTAATAGATATAAATCAAATGAACATGCAAGTTGATGGTATTACAAATTTACAATGACTGCACTAGGAAAAAAATACTATATTGGAGAAAAAGATTGAAAGTTCCATAGAAGAAGACATTCAGTCGCAGTCATAGAAAAATTGATTAGAATGATGAAAATAGTGAAACATGCAGAAATGCATGGTAAAAATCAGATCGCAGAGGTTGCAGAAAATATTACAAATGATTGTCCTCTGGCTAACCAAATGCATGATGGAAGGAGGCAAAGAAACACATAAGTAATTGAACTAATTCAATGCTAAGCGAGCTGCTACTCTTACTCTTTGTTCGTAAGAAATACGATCATGCTTGATACCTTACAAGTGACCTGAAGGCGTATAGTGCCAAAACTTAGACTACCAACTAACAAACGCATGCTAGACTCTAACTGGACTGGTGCTGGACTACTAATAATAGAACTGAATTTCTAACTAAGACTCATGGGAGTTAATTATAGTTTCTAATGCTCCCCCTTAATTACTAAGCTACTTGCTTTTAGGATGCCTAAGTTTTCTCTATGAATTTAAAAAATATATCTTGTCAATGGCTTTGTGAATATGTCAACCAATTAATCAATTGATTTACGATACTCTACATGGATTTCACTCTTGTTTACAAGTTCTCTTATGAAATGATATTTGGTATAAGTGTACTTGTTCTTTTGGTGAAATACATGGTTCTTGGACAGGGATATCACTGAATTGTTGTCGCAATAAACTATTGTTGGTCCTTTTTCTCTTTGTTGAAGGCCATCCAAAAATCCGTGTACAACCAAACTGCTTGACACATTGTTGTTGTTGCTGCTACATATTCCGCTTTCGCTGATGAAATCGTCATGATGGGATACTTCTTGGATGCCCATTAAATCACCCGTGAAAGAAGATGAAAAACATGACCTAAAGTGCTCTTCCTGTCATCCAAACTTCCTGCAAAGTCACTATCTGTGTAGCTTGTCAAAGTATCATACTCAAGGCTTGAGTATAAAATGCCATAGCTTGACGTTCCCACAACATATTGTAACATCATTTTTCCAACTTGCCAATGTGAGTCTTTGGGAGACTCCATGAACTTGGAAATCAAGCCGACTGCATACATAATATTTGGTCTTGTTGCTATGAGATACATGAGACTTCCTACGAGTCTCTTATACAGTGTAGTATCTACATTGGGACTTTTATCTTCTTTGATCAACTTTGTACCTATTGCCACTAGTGTAGGTGTTGGTTTGCAATTAACCATTCTTAACTGCATAAGCACATCCTTAGCATATTTTATTTGACATATAAATATACCTTTTTTTTTTTATCTGATTGTTCTACTTCTATTCCAAGAAGGAACTTCATCAAACCTAGATTTGTCATCTCAAACTCTTTCTTCATAGCTTCTTTGAATTCATCTACTGACGAATTACCTGTAAAAATCATATCATCAACATATAAACAAACTATCAATATCTATCCATGTTGATTTATGTTTGTGTATAGTGTTGGTTCATTGTTGCTTATGCTAAATCCATTATTGATCAAATAAGAATCAATTCTATTGTACCAAGCCCTTGGAGCTTGCTTGATCCCATATAGAGATTTCTTCAACTTGTAAACCTTCTCTTCATGTTATTTTATTTCATATCCTTAAGGTTTCTATACATAAATTTATTCTTCTAGAATTCCATTCAGGAATGCTGGTTTGGCATCCATCTGATACACTTTCCATTTGTTCTAAGATGCAATTGATAATATTGCTCTCACCTTGTCCAATCTAGCTATTGGTGCAAAAGTCTTTCCGAAATCAATTCCTGGTTGCTGCAAGAAACCTTTTGCTACTAACATTGCCTTGTACCTATCAATTTCACCTTTTTAATTAAGTTTTGTCTTGTAGACCCACTTCACACCAATATATTTCTTATCTTTAGGAAAGTAAACGTCCATCGCTTTTACCAATGCTCTTCTTTTATTGCCTCTTCAAAGAACATAGGTTGACCAACAAGAAAGGCAAAATTGGAATTTGCATCTAATTCATCATAAATTTCTTGTAAAATTCTAGTCTTTATATTACTGCGATCAGATTCATACCTAATTGAGGACTAGGAGTATGTCAATCTACTGACCTTGAAGCTTCACCTTGAATTGAAATTCTGGGTGTCATTGCTGGAGTACTTGCTACTGTTGATAGTGTTATTGGATCCCGTTGCCCATTCTGTTCAGTTTGTTCCTCTTCTTCTTCATTTTCTAGTAGAGGTATTGTAGCTCCAACAACCTTATCTATGGTTCCGCCCCATGACTCTTGCTCTTTGAATAATACATTTTCTGGTGATGATGACCTTTCTGGTCATATGATTATATAGCTTATAAGATTTAGAGTCTTCACCATATCCAAGAAAGATGCATTTCTCATTCCTGTCACCTAGCTTTCTTCTTATTTCTTTAGGTACATGAGCATAATATACACAACCAAATATTCTAAAATGTGCAACACTACAAGTCGTACCTATCCATGCTTCCTATGGAAATTTTTTCTTCACACTTTTGGTGGGAGATCTGTTCAACACATGAACAACATAAGCCATTGCCTCTCCCCAAAAATCACAAGACAAGTTTCTTCCCTTCAACATGCTCCTAGCCATATTCATAATGGTTCTATTTTTCCATTCTGCTACACCATTTTATCGAGGTGTATACCTTGTCATGAATTTCCTTTTGATTCCATGTTGTTTGCAGCAAGCATGAAAATCCTTTGCATCATACTCTCTCCCCCTATATTATCTCAATAACTTGATTTGTTGACTACTCTAGTTTTTTACCAAAGCTTTGAACTCCTTGAAATTCCCAAAAGTTTCCGACTTCTGACGAAGGAAGTATGCCCATGTTTTCCTGCCGAAATCGTCAATGAAAGTAAGAAAATAAAAACTACCACCAAGCGACTGAGTCTGCATTGGACCCCACATATCAATATGAACTAGCTCTAGGGGTGCATGTGCCCTATGAGACACGCCTTTAGGGAAGCTACCCGTATGTTTCTTTGCAAGAATGCAACACTCACATGTGCTTGTTGGCTCCTTAATAAGGGGTAATCCTTTAACCTTGTCTTTCTGTTGCAACATTTTCAAACCAACAAAGTGAAGATGTCCAAATATAAAATGCTATAACCAAAAATCATCCATGCATGTTGCTTTTTGGGAAAAAAACTTACCTATGTGTTGTAACTCATGACTAGCGGGTACATTCTATTCCTAGTCATCTGTACTTTGGTGATTAACTGCTTACTTGGAGGTTTGTCATATATGCCGCATTATGCTCCTTTGAAGATGACTTTATATCCCTTCTAAGTGAGTTTCCCAACACTAATCAAATTATGCTTCAAACATGGAGCATACACATTTGAGATGGTTTTTTGTTGGCCCTATTTGGTCAATATGTTGACTACTCATTTTCCAAGAAATTTAACTACATAATCGGTGCTGAGTTTAACCTCTTTCTTTACTGACTCATTTAGATATGCAACTAGACCTCTATTACCCGTCATATGGTTGTTGCAACCACTGTCTAAAAGCCAAACATCATTTGGGATTTCATGTGAAACATGGCAAGTAAGAAACAATGAATCTTCATTGTTCTCAGATGTGTTTGTAATGTTGGCATTATGTTTTCCATGATCAACATGCTTCTTTCTGCATTCACTAGAAAAATTGATCCGCACGTGGCCAGGAAGCACGAGGGGGACAACAGTTCGACTGAATAAGTCGGATCTATTATGGCAGAAGCTTAAGAAATAGAATGAGCAAATCAAGAATACACTACCCAGATAACACAAGTACACACAGACAATATGCAGGAATGCAAACTGATCTTCTCTATTACTGGATATAAGTTCATCGATTGATGTATGTTACAATATTATACATGCTTATATAGAATGTTGAGACACTTGGGTGCCTTCCCGTTACGTTCAGTTACAAGAGAAGTTAGAATAGTTTGAAAGTTCAACCGTTACAGTTGACTAGAAGACAAAGAGAAAACCTGTCGTAGTTCGACAGTCGCAAGTCGCAGGTCGACGCTGTATGTCGACGTCGTGAAACTGTTTGAGGTCGCTGTACTTGTTAAAGCTGCTGAGTTTGTCGAAGTTCCTGTTGGGCAAAGTTCCTGTCAGGCACAGTTCCTGGTCATGCACTATTCCCGTCGGGTACAGTTCCTATCGGGCACAGTTCCTGTTGGGAAAAGTTCCTGTCGGGCACAGTTGCTGTCAGGAACAGTTCCTGTCAGGCACGGTTCCTGGCAGGCACAGTTCCTATCATGCAAAGTTCCTGTTGGGAAAAGTTCCTGTCGGGCACAGTTCCTATCGTGCATGATTCCTATCAGGCACGGTTCCTGGAAGGCACAGTTCCTATCATGCACAGTTCCTGTTGAGCAAAGTTCCTATCGGGCACAGTTCCTGTCGGGCACAGTTCCTATTGGGAAAAGTTCCTGTCGGGCACGGTTCCTGTCAGGCACGGTTCCTGTCAGGCACGGTTCTTGGCAGGAACAGTTCCTGTCATGCACAGTTCCTATTGAGCAAAGTTCCTGTTGGGCATAGTTCCTGTCGGGCACAGTTCCTGTCAGGCACAATTCCTATCAAGCACGGTTCCTGGCAGCCACAGTTCCTGTCATGCACAGTTCCTATTGAGCAAATTTCCTGTCGGGCACAGTTCCTGTGTGTTGAGATATTGTAACTTCAAAGAATATTATATTTGTACTTTATTATTCCGGAGATGTTTCATTCCTCCGTGAAGATCTTATTGTATATCCGGAGATGTTTATTCCTCCGTCGGAATGTGGTAACTCGGGTTATTAGACTTCCCTAAGAGGGGTCGGCCCAGTTAGTTGTAGTGGGGTATTTAACCTATTGGTTAAATACGAGCCTACGTGTACTTGTGTAAAATACATATCAGAGTAGTGTATAAATAGAGGAGGTGTGTTCCTCATTATACACTCTTACTCACTTGAGAAAGGCGCATTTGTGGAGGAGAGGTCTGCTATGGAGGAGAAGGAGCTTATGCTCAGGGTTTTGCATCTTTGTATATTGTTGGTCATCTATATTGAGGAAGCTTTGCTGGGTTTTCTACCCCATGAGGGTTTCCCAGGATAAATCTCTGTCTCTTGTGTTTATGCTATGCTTGTTGTTTCTTCAGTGATCCTGTATATGCTATTATTGTGAAATGGAATGTAATGCTGCTATTTTCTGTCTTAGCATATTGAATTTTAACATGGTATCAGAGCTAACCTGAAGGAAGACAAGGTATGGCACTAAAGACACTTGCTTTACTTACGACAATTTGAAGGTTAGGGTTTTACATAGCAAAAACCATTCATCGTAGCACTTTCGCTATAAATCCATTTTGGCGAAGTTTTCGGATCTGAAATTGTTACAGGACGAAGCTAACATCTCCAGGTACCTTGTGTCCAAAGGACAACCTATAATTCGTTGTACTTTGTGATTTATGATCTGTACAATATAGGGTTTCTGCCTCTTCCAGATCTGAGTCAAAATCAGGTGACCTTGGGAAAAAGGTCATATCTTGGGCTAGGAAGATCCAAATGAAATTTCGTAAAAAGTGACAGGTAGTACACAGTCTGCACTATCTCAGAAAACTTTTTCAGAGGCCGAAGTGGAACCAGTGACACGTGGCACTCCGTACAAGTGCGCTCGCCTGTATTATCCCATAAACAGGTCACGTTACGACACTTGGCATAACTCTCTCTCAGAAAATCCAATTGAGGTCAGACCTGTCAGGATGGAAAGATAACAGGCCGAGCTATCTCAGAAAACTTTTTCAGAGGCCGAAGGTCAAACAGTGACACGTGGCACGCCGTACAAGTTCGCTCTCCTGTATTTTCCCAAAACAGGTCACGTTGCGACATTTGGCATAACTCTCTCTCAGAGAATCCAATTGAGGTCAGACCTGTCAGGATGGAAAGATAACAGGTCAGGCTATCTCAGAAAACTTTTTCAGACCCTGTGGATCAAAAATTTCGGAGTTACACCAGAAACAATCAGGTACATATTTCTGTCAAAACAGAATTATTTTTGGTACCTTCATTCATGGCTTCCGGAATTTAGGGCTTTGAAGAAAGTTGGAATTTTTGTAATCGGAGACCACGGCTGGATGCTACTCATCAAAATAGAAATTTAGAGACCAAGATCAGAATTTTTGGTTGGGCAAAAGACCGGGCTTGATTAGACCCTAGTTCGGGACTTTGATCAGAAAAGCGGAAAATTAGGGCTTCTGTAAAAATGAGAATTTTTGAAATCTGTGACCACGGCTGGAAGCTCCTCAGAATAATAGAAGCTTAGAGCTTTGGATCAAACTTTTTGATGGGGCAAAAGAGTGGGCTTCATCAAACCCCAGTTCAGGGTCACGTCCAGTGAATCCGAAAGATTCAAAGGCAAAATTGAGGAGTAAAACTTTGCAGTTTTCAAATTCTAAATATATCAGTTTGATCAGCTCATCAAGGCGCATATTTCTATCCTTTCGGAAGTCTGAAATTCAAAGTTTGAACTTTTGGGGTTTCTCTGACAAACCCATATCCAGCTCCAGGTCCAGTTCTTGCAAATCAAGTGGATAGGGTTAATCCTAGAAGAAGATGGATTGGTCACCTGCATAAGTGAAGGAGTTCCTATTTCAGAGGAAGAAGAGGTTAAGGCTTTACATAAGGAGATTACAAGCGATCTCGATAGGTATGACTCATCGAGGTATGTTTTGAGATTTGTTCATGATTAAGTTTATGGTATGTTTGTCTTCATGTTATTACAGTTAGTACAATCTTGATTTTAGATTTGTTGTATCACCTTAACAAAATTATGAATGCATGATAGAAGATATTCATTGGCTAGGGTGTTGACACCTATGATTGTACTAATGCATTATGGTGTTGTGTGAGGTTGATGTTGTCTGCTAACAAGATACAGGTACATCACAAAAGACAAATCAGGCTCCATGACCATGAAAACATGAAGACAAAGACTCATCCATAATCTTTGTTCTACTTACGAGGTATGTATGACTTTGTTATATTATGCTTGACCTATGAGACATGCAGGTTCTAGCTCAGGATCTCTAAATCATTGAAGAGGTTGTTTAGGTATGTTGTACATAACCAAGTAGGTATACTAATCCAGGTATGTTTCCCATGAATCTTACCTTGTGTTAGGATCCCTTATATAAGTATACTTGGAATGATTGGTTATGCTTATTCATAAAGTTAGTAATCAAGGGATTATGCATATTATATCTTTTATCAATGATATGCATGAGTAAAAGAAGACTTCCCTGAAATCTTGAATACTAATGTTTATTAACTATAATCATGACTATACGTTTTCAAGATTATTTAGTACTATAATGTTTTGATAGCATTTAGAATAAACTAATGAGTGTATGTTTGTGTATGAGATCATGAGGATGACTCTTGAGCATGCACAGTGGTACAGAATGAATAGAAGTTCAAAAGACATACAGAAGATCAAGCGGGAGGCAGCCACACAAACATAAAAGATAAGTATTTGAGTTGCTATTTGAAATAGTAATGATATTGCCTGCATGCATATTTGTATTCCTAGAATATATAATGCTGAGTGTAAACATTCATAGAGCATTGAACAGTATACAACTAATGTGCATATGTTTGGACAAACATTCCATTGTTGCTTGTCTAGAATGAAACCTCTTTGCTGACATGCTGAGAGTTGTGCACACTCTCGATAGTATGTTCTGGTAGAGATGGAAGGCATCTAGATAGCCACTGTATGCATACAGGATATGGGAAAGTGTTGTGCCAAAGTTTTGGTCAAAATAGTTGCATCACTATGTAAATGATATCTGTATGCATAATGGGTTATCTTTTGATGATTATGAAGTATTACTAATCATGTACTTAATTTTGATTTGTAGGAAAGGTCATGAAGAATGATGGACACCGTAAAAGTGGTGGATGTTCAAACAAGAAGATTTACAAATCAAACAAAATATAGAAGGCTCATGGCTAGAAGATTCTCTTAGAAAGGGGAAGAGAATCACGACAAGATGTTTGCTCCAAGTATGGTGTAATTAAAGAAGAAGTATGAATCAGGTTCTGTATAGGTACCTAGGATCGATAATAATTTGATAAGCTTAATGATCACCATGGGTGATGTGGATCTCAACCTTTGCTACAAGGTTGAATATGATACACATATGACATGGATGCAAGAAGGAACTCACCACAGAGTTCGAATGATATTGAGGCTCATTAGACCCATCTAACGAGAGATGGCACAGATAGATATGCAGAAATGAAAAATGAAAGATCTCAATTTGATGCTTTACTTCCTAGGTCTGGAAGTATGGAAAGGCTCAGAAGGAATATTTCTCAACCAGGGAAAGTGTGATGAGAAATATGACTTAAGGTGTTGGAATGGCCACTCTTATGGATTCCAACTTGAAGCTGTTAGGGGATAACTCATTAGAGTTAGTGGATATAACTCTGTACAGTCAATTTATTGGGTCTTTGATATATCTAACATATACTAGGTTAGATATATGCTTTGTTATGAACACCTTGAGTTAGTATCTAGTGGAAACTAGATGTGTTTACCTGATAGTTGCAAAGTATGTGATGAGGCACATAAAGGACACGATAGAATTTGATCTATGCTATCTTGAAGATCATGACTTCAGATGGCTATTCAGATTCTGTTTGGGCAGGAAGTGTATCAGACAAGAAGAACACATCGAGAGGATGTTATTGTCTGGTATTAGCCATGATCTCGTGGTTTAGCTGGAAGCAGTCTAGTGTGGCTCTCAGCACAAGCGGAATATATGGCTGCTTGCTCTGCTAGTTGTGAAGAAGTTTGGCTTTAGGTTTGTTTGACTTAGAGATAGAACCAACTAAGATCCTATGTGATATTTAGAGTGATATCAAGATGACATAGAATCTAGTGTTCCATGATAAGTCAAAGAACATAGGGAACTAACAAGATATGACACAGAAAGGAACTCTAAAAGTTTGAATTTATAACAGGTTACCGTTGTACTAACCAAGCCTCTACGTCAAGTGAAGAAGTTATCAACCAAACCTCCGTCTCGAGTGAAGTTTGAATACTTCCGAGACAAGCTTGGTGTAGTTCAAAAGGACCCTCCTCGAAAGGGGGAGTAGTACAGTCACTACTGATGAGATTGTCTCATCGAACAACAAGGTCGATGATGAGGTAACCTGTTCTCTACACCCAGTTACTTAGAAATATTTAGATTTAGGACTCTCTTACTTAGAATATTTAGTTTTACTTATACATGCTTTTGATGTTAGATGTATTAGTAAGAATACATGCTAGTTGTGATGTATACATGTTTTGATGTACACATGTTTTGATGTGATTAGTGATATGTACACATGTTTTGATGTGATGTGTACATGTTTTGATTAGTGATGTATACATGTTTTGATGTACGCATGTTTTGATGTGATGTGTACATGTTTTGATTAGTGATGTATACATGTTTTGATGTACACATGTTTTGATGTAATGTGTACATGTTTTGATTAGTGATGTATACATGTTTTGATGTACACATGTTTTGATGTGATGTGTACATGTTCTGATTAGTGATGTATACATGTTTTGATGTTTTGATGTGATGTGTACATGGTTTGATGTGATACATGATTGTACCTGTATGGATAAGAATACAGTTGAGGGGATTGGATCATCCCTGGACTTTCAGTCCTAAAGAGAACCGTAGACGTAAGGTCTCCGAGAATGAAGTCCTTAGTGGACAGTTGAGGGGATTGGATCATCCCTGGACTTTCAGTCCTAAAGAGAACCGTAGACGTAAGGTCTCCGAGAATGAAGTCCTTAGTGGACAGTTGAGGGGATTGGATCATCCCTGGACTTTCAGTCCTAAAGAGAACCGTAGACGTAAGGTCTCCGAGAATGAAGTCCTTAGTGGACAGTTGAGGGGATTGGATCATCCCTGGACTTTCAGTCCTAAAGAGAGCCATAGACGTAAGGTCTCCGAGAATGAAGTCCTTGATGGACTTGAGGGGATTGGATCATCCCTGGACTTTCAGTCCTAAAGAGAACCGTAGACGTAAGGTCTCCGAGAATGAAGTCCTTGATGGACTTGAGGGGATTGGATCATCCCTGGACTGTCAGTCCTAAAGAGAGCCGTAGACGCAAGGTCTCCGAGAATGAAGTCCTTGATGGACTTGAGGGGATTGGATCATCCCTGGACTGTCAGTCCTAAAGAGAGCCGTAGACGCAAGGTCTCCGAGAATGAAGTCCTTGATGGACTTGAGGGGATTGGATCATCCCTGGACTGTCAGTCCTAAAGAGAGCCGTAGACGTAAAGTCTTCGAGAATGAATTGAGTGGATTAAATCATCCTTGGACAGTAAATCCAGTAATTCCGAAAGGAAGGATAGTCCTAAATGAATTGTGGTTGGATTAAATCATCCTTGGACAGTAAATCCAGTAATTCCGAAAGGAAGGATAGTCCTAAATGAATTGTGATTGGATTAAATCATCCTTGGACAGTAAATCCAGTAATTCCGAAAGGAAGGATAGTCCTAAATGAATTGTGGTTGGATTAAATCATCCTTGGACAGTAAATCCAGTAATTCCGAAAGGAAGGATAGTCCTAAATGAATTGTGGTGGGATTAAATCATCCTTGGACAGTAAATCCAGTAATTCCGAAAGGAAGGATCGTCCTAAATGAATTGTGGGATTAAATCATCCTTGGACAGTAAATCCAGTAATTCCGAAAGGAAGGATCGTCCTAAATGAATTGTGGGATTAAATCATCCTTGGACAGTAAATCCAGTAATTCCGAAAGGAAGGATCGTCCTAAATGAATTGTGGGATTAAATCATCCTTGGACAGTAAATCCAGTAATTCCAAAAGGAAGGATCGTCCTAAATGAATTGTGGGATTAAATCATCCTTGGACAGTAAATCCAGTAATTCCGAAAGGAAGGATCGTCCTAAATGAATTGTTGGACTAATCATCCTTAGACAGCAAATCCAGGAGGGATAGTCTTAAATATGATTGTGATTGGACTAATCATCCTTAGACAGCAAATCCAGGAGGGATAGTCTTAAATATGATTGTGGTTGGACTAATCATCCTTAGACAGCAAATCCAGGAGGGATAGTCTTAAATATGATTGTGTGATGACGATGCTGCTGATCATATGCTGCTGATCGTGTGATGACGATGCTGTTGATCGTGTGATGACGATGCTGCTGATCGTGTGATGATGATGCTGTTGATCGTGTGATGACGATGCTGCTGATCATATGATGACAATGCTGCTGATCGTGTGATGATGATGCTGCTGATCGTGTGATGACGATGCTGCTGATCGTGTGATGACGATGCTGCTGATCGTGTGATGACGATGCTGCTGATCGTGTGATGACGATGCTGCTGATCGTGTGATGATGATGCTGCTGATCGTGTGATGACGATGCTGCTAATCATGTGATGATGATGCTGCTGATCGTGTGATGACGATGTTGCTGATCGTGTGATGATGATGCTGCTGATCGTGTGATGACGATGCTGCTGATCGTGTGATGACGATGCTGCTGATCGTGTGATGATGATGCTGCTGATCGTGTGATGACGATGCTGCTGATCGTGTGATGACGATGCTGATGATCGTATGATGACGATGCTGATGATCGTGTGATGACGATGCTGATGATCGTGTGATGACGATGTTGATGATCGTATGATGACGATGCTGATCGTGCTGCTGTTGATAGTGTGATGATGATGCTGTTGATCGTGTGATTACGATGCTGATGATCGTAATGCTGATATTGATGTTGACATTGATGTACCAGTAACTGTTTGAGTTACTGATGAAGACAAATTGAAGAAAGCTTCCAATGATTTATAGATGTATCATGTATGATGTTGATGACTCCTTGCTCGTGCAGATGTTGTTATAATATCCTTCTCGTTAAGGGGGAGTGTTGAGATATTGTAACTTCAAAGAATATTATATTTGTACTTTATTATTCCGGAGATGTTTCATTCCTCCGTGAAGATCTTATTGTATATCCGGAGATGTTTATTCCTCCGTCGGAATGTGGTAACTCGGGTTATTAGACTTCCCTAAGAGGGGTCGGCCCAGTTAGTTGTAGTGGGGTATTTAACCTATTGGTTAAATACGAGCCTACGTGTACTTGTGTAAAATACATATCAGAGTAGTGTATAAATAGAGGAGGTGTGTTCCTCATTATACACTCTTACTCACTTGAGAAAGGCGCATTTGTGGAGGAGAGGTCTGCTATGGAGGAGAAGGAGCTTATGCTCAGGGTTTTGCATCTTTGTATATTGTTGGTCATCTATATTGAGGAAGCTTTGCTGGGTTTTCTACCCCATGAGGGTTTCCCAGGATAAATCTCTGTCTCTTGTGTTTATGCTATGCTTGTTGTTTCTTCAGTGATCCTGTATATGCTATTATTGTGAAATGGAATGTAATGCTGCTATTTTCTGTCTTAGCATATTGAATTTTAACACTGTCAAGCACAGTTCCTGTCGGGCATAGTTCATGTCAAGCACAGTTCCTATCAGGCACGATTCCTGGCAGGCACAGTTCCTGTCATGCACAGTTCCTGTCATGCACAGTTCTTGTTGGGAAAAGTTCCTGTTGGGCACAGTTCCTGTTGGGAAAAGTTCCTGTCGGGCACAGTTCCTGTTGGGAAAAGCTCCTGTCGGGCACAGTTCCTATCATGCACAGTTCCTGTTGGGAAAAGTTCCTGTTGGGAATAGCTTGCCAACTATTCCTTCTCAAATCCAAAATAATTTATGTGTAAGGTGAATAATTAATGTTTTAATAGATAATGCAATCACATAATTTGGAATTAGATTGTGCACTGGATGATAAAAAATTAGAATTAGAATCGGTTCATCATTTTCTGCATTGGTTTATAATTGATGTAGTTGAGTGATTGGAATCAGGAGATCTGGATTCATAACTATGGTTAATCAAATGGAGACATGTGCCCACCGTCAACGCTAATTCTTGAGCCTATTTTAATTTTATATTTCTACTTTGTTTTTTGTTTTAGTACATGATAGAGTTATAGTAGCTAAATAGGGGGGAGGGAGCTCATGCCAGGGCACAGGTAGCTCCAAGCTTCAATCGATACTCGATGCATTTAGTTGGAGAGGTAGGAAAACAGACATGATTATCAAGGCTCATATTGGAGCAAGTTCCTTGATCACTTCTCGATCAATATTTACTTCATCATTGAGAAGTGAGACATGGAGATTCATGCTGGTAAACAAGATGGTGGGTCACTTCCACCTTCGTTGGGTTTGTGAATGGTTGATATGGAGACTTGACTCGAAGATTTCATCCATCTATCTTGAATGGATCCATTGGTATTTACACATAGATGAATGTATTGCTCAAAGGCCCCCAAAAGTCGGAGGAAAATGCTTGCCTTATGATTGGATATGACTATCGATGTTTGCAAAAAGCATGATCGGCTAACCTTGTCATTTGGCCTATGAATTAGAATTCAAGGAGAATGGGTTCCTTAAACTATTCCTATCGAAATCACAAGTTCGAATTGGAGTAACTCTTCACCCTTCCTCAGGTGGCTTCCAATATCAAGTTCAATTCTTGTTCAAGTTGTTTCCATAGTCACCATGGACCCCTACTTAGACTACTTCCACCATTTCTTTCCCTAATGACGAAGTGAGACATGGAGATTCATGCTAGTAAACAAGATGGTGGGTCACTTCCACCTTCGTTGGGTTTGTGAATGGTTGATATGGAGACTTGACTTGAAGATTTCATCCATCTATCTTGAATGGCTCCATTGGTATTTACACATAGATGAATGTATTGCTCAAAGGCCCCCAAAAGTCGAAGGAAAATGCTTGCCTTATGATTGGATATGACTATCGATGTTTGAAAAAATCATGATCGGCTAACCTTGTCATTTGGCCTATGAATTAGAATTCAAGGAGAATGGGTTCCTTAAACTATTCCTATCAAAATCACAAGTTCGAATTGGAGTAACTCTTCACCCTTGCTCAGGTGGCTTCCACTATCAAGTTCAATTCTTGTTCAGGTTGTTTCCACAGTCACCATGGACCCCTACTTAGACTACTTCCACCATTTCTTTCCCTATTCATTCATATGGTATATCATACCCTCTTTAAATCCAGGGTCCTTCCTTGAGAGAAGAAAGGACACATTCACCCTAGCACCACCAGTCCACCACCAACATGCATAGTGCAAATCTCCACTAGAGACAAAAAAGACACCTCCCCTAATGATTATTTCCTATAGGGGTGTATGTCTCTTCTTTGGTTCATAGAGCTAAGTGGCTAGAAACATATACAGAGAGATTCCTTCCCTCAATGGAGCGCAATACTGATTGGGTTGTTCATGCCGCTTAATGATTTTCAGGTATGTGCATCACGAGAATATTTTTTTGTTGTGTTATTCTATACGAGAATAGTTTTTTGTTGTGTTATTCTATAAATATTTATTTGCTTCTTCTTCGAAAGGAGTGAAGTTTGTTACTGAAGTGATTCAAGATAATAGCTCTGGTATTCATGAACATATTTTTTAGATTCACTTCTATGTTTATTGGACATTATATAGATTGCAGATCATTTTCATCGAACTTTGATTTTTCTGTTAGATGTTTTAATACTTGCCGACTCAATCTCAAATGGTTATAAATGTTTTTCAATTGATTTCTTTATATTGTCAAATGTTTTTTGTGTTTCAAAAATTTCTTCTATATGGGTTCTTGGGTTATTTGGGTTAGGGATTGCTCATTAAAAAACATAGAGTGGAACAATGGAAATTTTCTCATTATATCAAAGAATTTGGAGAATTTTATTATACATTGCTTTTAATATACAATGAAATTTTGATGTATTTCTACATTTTCAAATAAAAAGAATAGTTTATTTTAAACTGTCATCATTGAAGGTTCTATATATCATAGCCCTTCAAAGTGAAATATGACCCTACCCTTCAAATTTTATCCTTGCGAGGGATGGAGGACAAATCTTTCGTGCTTGTGGCGGTGCTACATTATTGTCTCGTGCTCAACATTTTCATGATGAGGGTTGTTATTTTTGGGGATGTCCATTGCTTCACTCGCGATGCTCCCGATGTTTTCACGAACAAGTGTATTTTGGGGGGATTGATAATTGTATGACATGACCCATAACAAAAAGTTGAATAAGTTGATGACGATGATCAAACATAACTAGTAGAATCAGTTCAAATGGTCCTGGTTAAGGTCATTAATGAAAATCCATCTACCCACATGCAATATTGATTGTCCAATCTTCTTTATTTTCATTGTGGTCTGGTTAGTGACTATAACCAAGAGGGAGCTCAAAAAGTATCCCAACGAAACTAAACATGAGTTCAATGCCATTGACAAGGATATCAACTGTGGAGGAAATTCACTATAGAGGAACTCCACTAGCCCAACTCTAGTAAAAAATTATGCTAAGTTGGACAAGAAAAACTAGGGAACAAGATGAAGTATTGATAGTTTGGTTGCATTAGATCTTCTCCTCGTTTCTACTAAAACTATGACTGTCATGGAACCCGCTGACATGATTAGGCCAAGGCTCGTTCTCTGTCAGGTAGAAAATATTATAGGGTCACCGATCAATTTTCTATTTCCTAGCAAATGACACCAAAAATTAATCATACAGAGGATTTGTGAATAGTAATAGGAGAAGGGGAAGGGTTGCTAGGGAAGCAAGTTGCACGTTGAAACTATTTCCAAAACATGTCAACATAATGATTCCTTGTCGAATTCATAATGTTTGTAGCTGTGGTAGGGCATAGTTCATTGTGCTACTAAATATAGGCAAAATTCTCGTGCATGTTTTCTTCTCTTCAACTTGCTCCACGATGCATGACTGACATTATCATTCAAATAGGCATCAAGCATCCGCAGGATGTAGGTGTTCTGAGTTGGATAAGCCAGGCTCACTATTAAATCTATAAAAATTGAGGTTGAGAGCATCTCAAGGCTCACCAAATCCAAAAATTTGTGGAGATCCCCTTGATGGTGGTAGTTGCACCTTGCAAATCGATGCTAGTGGGTCTTTCAAACCTGACAATTGAGATTTGTAATAAAAATGGAGATCTAAAATTTGATAGTCCACAGTGACAACGAGTGCCTAGTTCTTCTTGTGACTTTTTAAGGTACATTACCAATTTGCCATGAACCATACTACATGTACTATCACCTTGTCAACCAAAACTAATGACATTTTCTAAAAAGTATTGACCAACAAAAACACGTTCTCGTGACTGGCAAAATGAACATCAAATTCCATCCCTAATCACACATGAAGGCAATTCATTAATGGAAAAGAATAAAAAAAGGACAAAGCCACCCCAAGCCAATGAAAACCCCTAATCAATCAAAATGCAAAGTCATACAACATATAATAAAACCCTTTCATCAACAATTTAACATGCAAACCCTAAAAGAAAAAAAATTGGAAACACCAGAAATTATCCATTTTCATGTCTTTTTAGTGTCTACTTAACATCCTAAAGTATTATTATAAATATGAGCAAAATCATATTCATCTTCAATTCTGACTTATTATATTCTTTAAAATATTATCATATTTCATTTTGTTAATATTTTTATTTTAAAATATCTAACAATAATAAATTAATTTTCATTATACTTTCAATAATTCCAACTTCCATTTACAATTTATATATTAAACCATAATATTGAATACATTTAAATCTATAAAAATATAAATCTCAATAACCCAAAACCAAAAAAATAATATATATATGCAAAATCTTCAAAACAGTCTGTTAAAGTTAAAAACATCCATTCCAATAACTACAAACACTATGTTAATGGAAAACATGCATTGAAATAGTCATACCCAATTCCAATAAACCACAAAAACAAAACATTTTTTTTTTTATATTTTAACTGTGTTAAAGTGATAAACATCCATTCCAATAACTACAAACAATATGTTAATGGGAAAACATACAATGAAATAGTCATACCCAAACCCAATAAACCACAAAAACAGAACATTTTTTTTTATATTTTTACCCACATCCGGTCCAATTCTCTGGTTGGTTGGTGTGGTTTTCACAATTGATGGTAAACTCCCATTTCATTCCAATAACCCAATCCCAATAAAGCCCACACAAACAAAAAAATATTTGCGATATATTCTCTTTGAATGTGGGTCAATTTCTTTGGACTTTCACCAAAGGTGGTAAACTCCCACCAACTTATGGACCCAACACAACCAACATCCAGATCCATGTCGGTATAGAATATAGTCATATACAAATCAACTTGTTTAAAGGAGAAATTTTATCATTTCCAATAATGTTAAAATGTTAAGTCATACATCAAACTTATCTAATACAGTAACACAATTAGATAGCATTATTTTTCTAGATTTCTATCATAACTATTGTCTCATAAAGAGGCATTAGTGTTTATGTGCATCATTGTCAATGTTATCTTAAGTTTTTAGTTGTCTTAAAGATAATTTATTGTTATATTTTGTTATATATTTTGACAAGTAAAATCAATTTTTCCATCATTATATTTTCATAAGTTGTGTATATACAATTCTTTCTAATCTATAATTATGTTTTTCTTGATTTTAAATTCAATTAAACTGTTTCATGAAAAGGAGATATTAGTATTTTTATTTACATATCCTCTCTCCCATTTAACATTCTCTTACTTTCCAAAGAATTATGCTTTTCTAGATCTCGAATACAATTACTGCATCATAAAAAGGAACCATTAATATTTGTTAATAAATCCTCTCCCCTTTGATGTTCTCTTAGATTCCAAATGACATCCATTTTCATATCTTACTATCTACTTAACACCCTATAAAGCATCAGTGTCTATGGCATCTTCAAGTCCTTATACGTTGTATCCTAAATTCCAAATGACATTCAAGTTTATGTCCTATTGTCTCCTTGACACCCCTATAAAACATCATTGTCAATAACATCTCAAAATCCTTAGTTATATCCTACAGACATTTTTTAATTACATTTTCTTATACATTTTGATTTTGAATTATAATATACTATATTTTTACAATATTATCATATTTTTATTAATGAAAATTTTATATTTTCATTTTAAAATATTTCACAGCAATATATTTATTTTATTTTATTTTTATTCATTTTAATTTTTTAATTTCAATTTGTATTAAATCATAATATTCAATACATTTAAATCCATAAACAAAAATTCTTAACAATGAAAAAAATATATATATAAATAAAAATAATTTCAAACCAAAAATATCCATTTCAATAACTTGTTGATCTGGAAATACAAAAATTGAATCTCAGTAAAGAAAGTAACAATCTTTCCTCTTCACCACCCAAATTACAACTAATGGACAAAAATAAAATTATATAAATAAAATAATTTGAAAGCAAAAATTATATCCATTCCAATAACCATAACCAATCCCATCCATCCACAAAATCATAAACTCTTTTTTCAATATTCTTCAACTATAGTTTTGATATATTTTTACACTTGAGCAGCTCCAATTTTCTGGTTGGTTGGTGGGGTTTTCACCATCATCGGTAGTAAACTCTCATTCCAAGAAAGCATAGCCAATCCAAAGAGTCAACAAAAAAGCAAAAATATTTGGGATATATTCTGTCGGAATGTGGGTCTGTTTCTTTGGACTTTCACCAGAGGTGGTAAACTCCCACCAACTTAAGACCCCAGCCCAGTATAGTATATACAAATACCAATCAACTAGTGAATAAAAAGTAGAAATTTGATCATTTTCACTGGTGTTTAATGTTTAGTCATACATGAAACTCATCAGATACAGTAGTGCAATTAGAGAGCATTAAAATTTCCAATTTCTTTTAACAAAATATGCAGCATCAAACATCCTCCATGTGGGTGTAAATTTTCACACACTTTCAGTTTTAAATCGATATATCAAAAAATTAAAATGGTTTGACCTATTTGCAAGTCATCGGCCTTGAAGAATGCATCACTGGATTTAGGTCTAGAGTTATAGAATGTTCACATAATTCGTTATGTTAAAGATCCAAAAACAGTTAAGCAATGCTTCCAAACGAAGAGAGTTAAACTAGATCGGCTCTCTCCCACTACAAAGATACAGATTATTCTAACATAACATTACTGTTACTCATTTGTAGCCAGATGATTCTGCTTATATGATAGAATATACAACAGAAAATAACCATTCTACTATGCTATGTGAATCTGCACAATAAAAGTGCTTTGAACCCTAAAATTTAGCAGATAATGGAAGATGTGGTTATAGCAGAGTCTACTTTAGTTTCCTGTTTGATCACTGTTGATCTCCGGGATGGTATCAAGGCTAGGTTTCCATTCAGAAGTAAACCCAGACCCAGACGTGTGGCCGGGCTGCCCCCTCGCTAAACTCAGCCCTTCATTCACAACAAAATTCTCTGCAAAACTGATGTTGGTGGAATTAAGAAATGAAACCACATCTTTCTTCCTCATACGTAACTTCACTCGCAGTACGCGGCTTCCATCTATGGACGAAGTGGAAATAATCTCTGGATGGTAATTATTATTCTGTTCCTGCAATTCTTCAAGTCTAGAACCAGAACCAGAACCAGAACCTGCAGACGGAAGAGTAAGATAATACAGTTGCCCCTGTTGAAGCTCTGAGTTGTGATCCAGAGGTCGGCTGAGAAGACGAGCTCCCAAGCTTTTCAAACTGCCTGCGTCGAAAATCCCATGCTGAGGATACTTTTCAACGATTTCTTTAACGTAAACACGACGCTTGAATCTCATAACCTTCCCATCTACCGAAATCAATTTTATGGACTGATTTTCTCTAAATCTCCGTTGCAGCTTCTTCAACATAGTGCAGAGGCCACTGCCCATAACAAAAGCTCCGCTCAGGTCTGGCCCTAAACCCTGCGTTCAGGAGTTTGATATGAATATCCGCTCGAGGCTTGGGATTTTATCCGTTCAGAGATCTGAGCAAATATGAGCTTGGCTGTGGCATACGTACTCAAATTCAAATTTAAATTTTGAGCGGGGAGACAAATTTAAATTATATACCGCCTTTACTAAATTCAAAAATTAGTGGCAGGAATGCGGTTGCATCCATGCATTACTCGATGGGCTCATGGGTATGAGTGCGTTTGCATGACTTGCATCGATGCATATGATATGGTAATGGAGTAATCACAAACAATGGCTGATGGATCTGTTTACCATGCACCATGCCGGATGATGGGTCGAGGGTGCATTAAATTCAAACAGTGGAGGTGTGATTGAGTGCGGTCTAATCCACGGCCTGTGTACTGCAGGAGGAGCTGTCAGAACTGTTGACAGTCGACGAAACAAAGAAGGTCAGAGATGGGGATCACCGGAGTTTAAACATTCGACGGTCGCCGGCCTGGCGAAATCGTCGAATGGTTAGACTCTTCCTGTTCATAATGCGTGGAAAGCAACCAGCAATAGTCTATGTACTCTCCAGACCCGTGAAGATTAACGCGTGCATGGTCCAATGCCGGGTAGCTTGTAACAAAATACTTTATTTCCCTGACTCCACTTTCCATATATATATGCACAGTCAATTTAATTTGTGATCCCTTAACGTTGGCTAACTCTATTATACACTCCACTTTCTATTTATTATTATTATTATATATATATATAGTCACTTAATTTAATTTACAAACCAAAAACTAATTCTTCTTATTTTAATTATATCAATTTAATTATACTTAAATTATAATTAAATATTTCATTAACATAGAATCCTGACCCGTATTTTGACCAAGAAAGAAAGAAGAGGTATTTTGACCTGGAAAGAAACAAGAACAGAATGATGCTGAGACACGACTTCATTTGTTGTTTGTACGCACAGTGGGGCTTGTGAAATAAATATAAATATAAATCATGGAGAAAGGGGGCAGAACGATTAAGTTAATTTAAAAGCAAAGGCAAAAACCGTATTTGCATTATTGAAAGGTGAGGGATGATTTCGATTAGCATTATTAAAAGGAGATTAAAGTTTTACAGTCCCAAGGGTACGCATGCTTCTAAGGGCCCGGTTAAATTATTCAAGCACAAGTGGCGAGATACCAGGGTTTTATTGCAGGAGGAATTCGGACGTATGGTTCCCCATGTATTTTATGCTCTGTATACTCTCGTGACAAACCCCACGCACCTGAGAACGGTTGGCTTCCACTGCCGTTTCCACCCAGCCACGCACACATAAAAGGGCATGCAAGTAACCTACTGTGGACAGTGATGCAACCCTAGCTGACCGAGCACAGCGACGCACACCTAAAATTGCTTGCAGGTAACCGATAGTGGGCAGTGATGCAATCCGCCAGGAGACTGATAAAAAACGCGCCAACAACCACTTACACGCAGGGAATTCACTCTACACATTGAGCAAACCCTAAATAGGCAGAGCTGGTGTTGCACAGGAAGCTATGGCGTAAGCAACGCCATTGATTTGCTCCGAGCAGTATCTCTTCCCAGCACTTCATTTTCTCCGTGCGAGGATTTCGAACTCTATTTTCACCTATCCGTTTGTCTTAGATATGAACCCCTCTTCTCTTCTGTCTTCCAATCTGGTTTATTTAAATTACTGTGGATGCAAGGCCCTTAGGGTTTTGAGAACTCCACATCCATAAAGAGAGAGGTAATTTGAAATACAGATTAAACCTCCATAATGATATACATATTTTGAAAATAACAGTTAAATAACATAAAAACCCTTCAAATTTAACCCTGGACCACGACACCAAATCGCACCGAGAATCGCGTTGCTTCCTTCTCTCAATGTCTACAATATGTCGTGACTCCGATGATGTTATGTCGGGACTCCGATAATGTAGGGAAAATGTTTGGGAGTCAGATAATGTGGGGAAATATGTCAGTCAGGGAAAATATTTGGGAGTCAATGATGTGGGGAAATATGTATAATATTTTTATTTTTTTTAAGTTGTGAGTACATGTAAATATAAAGTATGATATAATATAAGAAAAAATTTTATTCTTTAACTGAACAAATTTAAAATAATCTTTAATAAATCATTTTATTTATTTGAAAAAATAAAAAATAATTTTTATTTCAAATTGGATAAATAATTTTTTAATTTTAAATTTCATTTGCATAAGAAAACATAATTTACCCTTCTATGACTTCCAGGCTTTTGACTAGCAAAAACAACTTCAATTTTGATCCCCGTATGAAACACGGTTACTGAAAGCACAAATTTTAATATCACTTTTTATTTGCATGCCCTTGACCTTAAAAACAAATAAATTAGTTCAAGAATGCTGGGCAAATTGGAATCCACACATATTAATATTTTGATTTGTTCAACGCAACAAATATTGCAAAACACTTGTGGTATTGGTATAATAATGCTTATATAGAGATGAAGACAATTGGAGAAAGAAAATGAACAAATCAAATCATTTAAACCAAAGCATAAGTTAGTGAATGTATTAGCAGCGCCACCGAGTGGAGGGTGGTCCACTTGTTTCCCTCTTTTGAATTTAAAGTAAAAGGGACGCCTACGAGCCTTAATTTTCTACACATACTTATACGTAAATAATATTAGCAATTGTGGATTACACAGTTAAGCATTTGCATCAGCGCACCGGCGCACTCACATGTGATAAAACTTTTGGAATGTTGTAAGAAAAATTAATTTGGAATGTTGTAAGAAAAATTAATCTTATAATTTGGGGGTGGAAGAGGAAGAGTCTTCTTTCTAGATTTAATGTGAAATAGGTCAAGTGTAGAATGTATATTTAATGGGGCGGGTCTCTAAAAGGAGAATAAAAAATAAAAAATAAATTTAAAAATTGTTCACTATACACGTGTTATGGTAGTTGTGTGAATGCACAGGTGTATGTGCTAACTATAAAATTTAGATACCTGTTAGCTCTCTATTTCCATTAGGACTGCCGATGATGAGCTGGAAAAGGGTTTTCTACAAGGTCACTAGTCGCTTAGTCACCCAAGGTTTTCTTTATACAATCCAAATTTCCATTTTCAACCAATAGAGTTTTTTAATACAAATGACCGTCCCAATTAATATGGTGCAACCCTCTTTGTGATAAGGTTTCTTTTAGTTATAACTTTGATGTTGCTCTCCTTCATCCAGGGTACACTAACTAGTAACAAGTTGTACTATAACTATGGAGTGAGAATATAGTCCTATAGAGGGTTTCTAAATGATTCTAATCAACAAGGAATTGCATGTAAAATATGCTTACAGGGGTCGACAGCTATGGCCAAGAAGCAACAACCAACACTGCTATGGAAACCCCTTCTTTTGCCCCATGCTGGTAATTATTACTTGTTTCTTTCAAATTATATATGTTGTTTAGGGTTGTATGCTAACTACAAAACCTAGATAGTTGCTTGCTCCAAATTTCCATTAGGTTTGTGAGTTGCAAGTGGTAGAGGGTTTTCTACAAAGTCGCCAACTGTAAAGTCACCCAGGGTTTTCTTTATATAATCGAGATTTCCATTTACAAGTGATGGGGTTTTCATATACACATGTATGAGAATGATCACCTCAGTTAATATGACACAGTTCCCTATTTGTAATAAGATTTCTTTTATTTATAACTTAGATGTTGCTTTGCTTTGTCCAAGGTGAGCTAACTGGTAACAACTTGTGTATAACCGTGGAGTGAGAATATATAGTCATGCAAAGGGTTTCTAAATGATTATGCTTACTTGTGTTTTCAATTAGTGTAACACCCCAAGTTATTACCCTTAAAAATCTATTTAGTGTTAGTTAATTATCAACATGTTAGTTGTGATATAATTTTATGACTTGATTATGAATTATCTTTAGATATTATTATTATTTTTATGTTGATGATTATAAATAACAATTTTGATTATGTAAATAAACATAATAGAGTTCCAAAAATCTAACCGGGTAGGTATCCACAAAAGAAGGACCATGATATTACAAAGGGGAAAGTAAATCTTTAGGTCTGGGATGTCAAGTAATTACTTTCCCTCATCACTAAAGTAGTTGAAACCTCCTCCCAAAAAAATTAGCCAAGATTCCACAAATGTAGTGATAGGTGTTGCTTGGTTTGTTGGATGAGAAAGAGACCAAGGAGGACTCTTTTTGGCATAAATAGGGAATTCAAATGAGAGGTAAGGACGACTGGAAAAAAAAGGAGTACGAGAGAACTAGAGTGGGGAGATAGAGAAAATATAGATAAAGTCTTAGAGACAAGCATGTCAACCAGAAAACACACCATTTGATTTAGTGGTAAGGTGGACACTTGCCTAGAAAAAGGTCCAGTCAAAACTAATGGGTCAATGAGATCTCTATGGTCATATTGAAGAGCACTTGATGGTGTTGTATGAGCCATGTATTGGAGTGAAAAAAAAATAAAGACTCGTAAAAGATCCTCAACATGCTCAAGCCAGTGTGAAAACTGAAAAGCTCTTTATGAACACCTTGAAGAGCACTAGAAGGTGTTAGGTGGGTGTGTAACGTGCGTAATCCTTACTGGAAAATTAAACTATAAACCTAAAATTCATTAACTCTAACTGTTGAAATACATGTAAACCCTGAGATTACTTTCCTAGTGGTGTCATGGATCATCTTAGGGGTGACTTATGAGGCATAATGACTAAAGATTACATGCAAAATGCTTATGGTTGGGTGGTACGTGGACCTTCCCAGCTCAGTTGCTTGGAGTAATTTTTAGATAAGTTATTTTAAACTCCTATAATTTTGTGTTTACATGTATGAGTGTCACATAGTAAACAAACACTATAAGGAAAACACCCTTTAGCGGAGGTTATAGTGGATGTGCCCCTCAAAAGAGACCAAATATCAGTTTATAGCGGAGGCAAGCAGTTGGGGGTTTTGGCAGATGTCTTTTTTCTGTGTGTTTCATTCATTATGTACGCACTGGTGCGTTTACCAACAAACTGCACCGGGCCACCAAAAAATATGTTGGACTGCTACCAAAATCCATCCATGAAAAAAAAATTATGCACCCAACACGACAGTTTTCTATAACCGAAGCAGTGAGTTTAATGATAATAAATGCCTCGGTGCATCACCTAACCAAATGCATCATTTTATATTTTATTAAAAATCATGTTAAATTATATTAAAAAACCCTAAACATAGTGCATTTTTTAATACAAAACTCCATTGTGTGTGAACTTTCACCAAATGCACCATCTTATATTTTATTTTAAAAAAAATATTATTTTACTAAAATACTCATATTTTTTTGTTTAAAATCCTATTTGCAGTGTGTTTTCTAATACTGAATGGCTCGGTGTGTGTCATAGAAATGAACGCACCATTTTATATTTTATTAAAAAAAAAAAACTTATTATTTTATTACAAATATCATTAAATTTTATTAAAAACCTGATAGCGGTGCACTTTATAATACTAAATGCCCTAGTGTGTGGCATATAAACGAACGCATCGGTTCATATTTCATAAAAAAATATAAAAAATTTATTAAAAGCATTAAATTTTATTTAAAAACCTAGAGGCGGTGTGGTTATATTTTAAATATCCCCAGCGCATCCTATTGTCAAGCATACCGAAATTGGGTTTTCTAAAAAAAATTACCACATGGTCAAACTCATGTTTACCCCATGTGTAGTGCATCTGAGCCATCTGCATTGGTGTCGCACATCACCCACCTAGACGCGCTGCCACTTGTGCTCATTCCTCATTGGTTGCCGACACATTGCTCATTCCTATTGGTTGCTGACTTGAGTTTGAATTTTTTAAAACGGTGGGAAAAAATTCAAATTTTCCATACATAGCGAGGATGCCTCCCTGACTTGCAGTTGAATAAGTAAATTATTTTTTACTTGATAATTTAATTTTTTAGAGGACTAATTTTTGAAATTGAGCCATTATTTGTCATTCTTTAAAAATTAAAATTAAAATTTGCGTGATGTGCTCAAGTCATTCGGCTCGCACTGGTTATCGGTGCACCCTATAAAATGTTATAGGGAACACTACTGGCGGGGCGAGACAAACGGCTCGAATGCACCGATTAAACGGTACACTACGCTTTCGTAGTGCATCACCATACCGTCAATTTTATTTTTAAAATTATGAACTAATGCATGGTGCGTTCCGAAAAAATAAATGTGCACCAACGTTTCGGTTCCCTTACGTGTATTGAATGCACTGGTAAACATTAACAAGAAAAAAATAAATAAAATTATACAGTGCTTTGAGTTCACGTCAACGCACCAAAAACGGTGTGTTGACGTCATCCAAATGCACCGCCTTAGGAAACTTAATATTTACAAACCCTAAACAATCATAATTCAATGGTTCTCCTAGTGCACATGAGCGCACCGATTTTCGGTGCTTCGGCATGCAATAGGCACACCGTGAACACATTCCCCATCAACAATAGATTAAATAAACCAAGGTGATTTTAGATCACATCAACGCACATGTAACGGTGCGTTGACATGGACTAAACACACCGACCACTACAATTTTAAAATTTCCCACACCCTAAAAATCATAATTCAACGGTGCTCCTAGTGCACATCAACGGATTGGTTTTCGATGCTCTAACGTGTAGTAGGAACGCCATGAACACATTCCCTATCAACCATAAAATAAAATAAACAATGATGCTTCTAGGTAAGGTCAGTGCACCAGTTACGGTGCGTTGACTTGTTAAAGAAGCGCTGACTCCTATACTTTAAAATTTTCCCTTACTGTAAAAAATATGAATTCAACGGTGCTCCTAGTGCACATCATTGCACCGGTGTTCGATGCTCTGACATGCAGTAAGCGCATCGTAATCACATTATCTATTAATAATAAATTTAAATAAACTGCGGTGCTTCTAGTTTAGGTAAGGGCACCGTTTCTAGGGCATTTACTTGACATAGACGCATTGACCCCCCTAAATTAATTTTTTTTATATCCTAAAAATCATAATTCAACGGTGCTCCTAGTGTACGTCGATGCTTCTAGTGCATGTCAGTGCACCGGTTTTTAGTGCTCTGACATGCAATAGGCGCACCGTGAACCAAAATTTGGAAAACGCACCAGTGCGTTTGTATTCTGGCACACCGGCCTTGGTAATGAAATTTTTAATTTATATAATATATTAGTGACGTGTTTTAATTATTGGAGTTGACCATTGACGGTGCATAACAAATGAAATTGCACCACAAGAGATGCGTTAATATTATATTGGTGCACTGTGTGTCATTTTTTTGTAGAAATTTTAATATTTGATTTTAGTATATATAATGCTCACATAATGCTTTTATATGTATATTTATGAGACTGATTGATGTTATATGTGAAATAGGGTCGTTAGCATCGTGATGCTAGGCAGCGATAGGGAGCACGAGTTGATAAGTACAACTTCCGGAGAGAGTGGGATTCCAGGGAGAGGGAGAGATATTTATACCCTCGTCCCATTACTCCTCAAACAAGACACCTCTTGAGGGTTGTCGACCTCCACAAGTTCTATGAGGAGGCGACATCAATCGAGGGGAACAATACATTCCTCACCCAGTTGATCAGACACTAGGATCATCACAAGAAGGCGTTTTGAGTTGGTCCCGATCAGTGGTTCCAACTCACTAAGGAGGACATATATTTTATCACTAGCCTCTCTAGGAAAGGCGAGGAATTTCCTCAGTTCCATGAGGTCCGAGTTGGAGTTGTAGCAGCAACTCAGCTAATCTACACTCAGAGATATGTTGATCCCAACCTCGTCGACCCTACTCAGTTTCAGGTGCGTGGTGGGTAGCTTTCCATTGCTACTCTTTGTTGGTGACAACCATCGCGCATCTCACCATTGATGGGCATCGCATTAGCTTCCCTTTATTATATTATGTTGATTCTTTAGTGAAAGAAACTAGATACGTTAGGTGGTCTGCTATTTTTTTACAATAGTTTTGTTTTTCTCATAGTTGATGTTGTGCATCTATTGACAGGAGGGTGAACTTTCCTTTTGGTTCAAAGTTGTTTTGTCTATTTTTTGAGAGATTTCTGGCCACCAGGACATTTTTTGACCGACGCACTCTTAGTTTCATGATGGATGTGAGTATGCACATGTGGGGGCAGATGATGTCCAATAGGAGGCAGCCAGACTATCCAACCAAGATCACCACAAAGGTGCTCCAGATGCTAGGCGGTGACAACGAGCCTCAATTAGACATGGTTTCATATCCATATGCATTGGAGAGGGTGTCCCAACATCTTCTTCACCTTGGATGAGCCACAAGATGATAGAGATAAATTTAGTGTTATGTTTAAATTAATCTAGTTGCATTTTATTCTCTGTATACTTAATGCAAATAAAATATATTTTAAATTGTTATGTTAAGTTCATGTTTAATGAAATTGTTTAATTATTATTGTGTAATGTATATTTTATAGATATCAGGACATTTGATGGCGATGTGTTTCCTCCTTCGGCTCAGGATGAGGAGGATATGGAGTTGGATGATCAGCCCGAGGTGCCCCATTTACCAAAACCTTGCCTTCGACACAAGCTAGATCAGAGGTTCCAATAGGATTTTGTGGATAGATTGGCAAGGTTGTTGGCAGATCGAGGGGTTCAAAGTGTACTAGTGTGGGACATTGTTAGGGACCCTCACCTCGTATATTTGTGGAGGATTCTTCCTTGTGATATGAGTATCTTGATGCAACATGTTGTTGGTTATTGCGATCTTTTAGATGCCATCCCTAATGGAAGTTCATTGTTAGATGAGGGCGGAGATCCTTGGCCTCCTATTCCACCTCCTTCTCCATCAGTTGCTTTGATTGGTGGCGTAGCCTCCACATCTCGTGCACCTCCTCCTCGGGGCTCCACCTCCTCCTTCGCCACCTTCAACATCTCGTAAAATTCCTCCTCCACCTATGACATCTCATCCACCTCCTCCTCCTCCTCTATCAGCTCAGACATCTCCTCCACCTCCTCCTCCTCCACTTCCTCCTCCATTAACAGATCCGACATCTCCTCACTTATACCTATGTGACCGACCAACCAATACTCCTTATCGTCCCGTACATCCATCATCTCCCCATGATTCTGATCCACTAGTTTTATGTCTCCAAATATTTGGTTTTAATCCTTAGATGAAAATAATTAATTATGATCAAAATTTATGTTGGAAATCCATTAATGTGGTGGCTTGAGTAATTAAGTTGTAATTTTTTGAGGCCAATATGTATTTATTAATGCAATATTAGTCTAATTGGTTCAAGTAAGCACCTAGGAGGCTAATTGGGATCCATATGAGGTGTTTCTCTCATAAAATATGAAAAGACAACAGTTAAAGGTAGTAAAGCATCCAAAAGTATTAAAAGCATCCTAAAAGCAGGAAAGCAACAAAAAATCAAAGAAAGCAAAAGTTTCTAGATTTTTGGGTAGAGAAAGGAATAGTAAAAGCAAGAAAGCCAACAAGTAGTCTCAAGAAAGCTACAGATGCTAATATTAGCCAGTGAGGACGCGTTTGATGAGGCAAGTGGGTCCATATGCAAATGCAACTTGCCAAAGAAGCCTCCACTCATCACTAATTCGAATTTCAATAAGGAAGGCTCTAGAGAAAGGAAGAAAGATGCTAGAGGTTTATAAGAGTATGAGAGTCTCCTTAGGAATATTTTTTCCATTTTGATTATTCACCTTGAGGAGCTCTGAGGTTTTCAAATTCTTGGGCAGTGTGCCCCTTGCCAGTATTGGGATATGTGCCCCATTGCAACTAGTAATTCAGTTGAGAGATTATGAGATCCTTTAGTTTGAGATTGAGGAAGAGAACATCTATATATTTTCATGGATTTTATTGTAGCCATTGAAGTCTATTTTTAGGTATGATCTGAGCTACAACATGATGTGGTTGAATCCCAAGTTGAGGTAGTATAATCCAGTAGCAATAGTATTACAAGTGCAGTGAGTTTTAGTCAACGAAGAGTGAGAATTGAAGGGTTGTGCCCCATGTGATATATAGTAGTTATTCATGTTGCATAAGTGGGATTTAATATGTTGTACTTCTTCCCATTTATTAGATCCAATACTAAAATATCCCTTCCTTACTCTCAATAACTCTACTGCTATTTATATGTTGCAAATCCTAGTGAAAACTAACCATTCTGCAAGTTTTATTCCAAAGGACTATTAAATAACTCTACTGCTTTGATGAGCCTAACTATTCTATGTGCTTTTAGAATATTGTCTGAAGGTCCCTATAAATAAATATGAGATATTTGAGCCTATCCTTATTCATAGAATAGAATTTAGGAGGCCTATAATGCCATTCGAAACTATTTGGAAATTGCCTCCCTCACTAGTCCAAATTTTGATCCTTGCACCTAGTCTTTTAATTCATTGTCTAATCTTCATTGGTCAAGTCAAGTAGATTCCATAACAGGTTTGGGATATTTCAATTAGTATTCGAGTGGTTATTTTCTTCCATTTTTGCATCGAAAGGAGTGGATATTCCACATAATTCTTGGGAATATTGCCTCTGGTCATTTGGCTTGTCCAAATGGTCTGCCCAGGTGTGATGCACTCCTGAATGTGCGATTGTCGAAGTAAGACCCTGATTAAACCATGTTTAGTATGTGTCTTGTGATGTTTTGGTGTGTCCAGAGTCTGTAGATGTCTAATTAACATTTTTGGGGAAAATATGTGGGAGACTAGTGGTGTTTGAGGAAAGATCTTTAATATCCAACCCCAATTTGTTAGTTTTTGAGTTAGTGTTCCTAGACCTAGGTTTGGGTACATTACAGTGGCATCAGAGCATGATTCTCTACACCTGTGAGGTGCAACACTAAAGTTCCATTGTCTGAAGAGGAAAACAAATTGCTACTATGAAGCTTGTACCAATAGTTGAAGATGATTTTGAGCAATATGAAGAGGAAGTCATCTATATCGATGGAGGTTTGAACATTTCACATGAGGAAGATGACTCCTTATGTCACATTAAACTTATAGAGAAGACGAAAAACTGTTAATTTTTTATATTTAATCCAGAGCTACAATAATACTTGAAATAAAATAACAATCATACACATAATCAATCACATTCGACACATGAATTTACCCTGGGGAAACCCTCTATGACTTGAGGGACAAATTCCCAACAAAAAATTCCTTGGTATATTGATAGATAGCAGAGAATGTTTTTTACATCAAGCACCTTTGGTGCAATTACATATCAATAGAAAGATAAAGAAGAGAGACTCAGAATAATATTCTAGACAAAGAAAAGCACATTTCCTTCAAGAGAGAAGATAATTTGCTTCACATTGAATTCATCAATTTTGTATAACATATTTATATATTCTTCTCATGCAACGAATTCTATTTTTATCTTCTAACTTCAGGATGAACTCGCCCTCCATCTGGATGCATCAATCTTGCATGAATAAGTGCACCCCACTTCTCATGCAATAGCTTTAACTCAATGTATTTTCTTTAGGATGAACTCGCCCCTTAACTAAAATCTTTCCCACTTAGTTAGGTGGCTAACTTAAGTGTCGCCATGCAAGTGTCACAACTTAAGTGTCGTATGTTAATTTAACATAAGTGTCGTCTTTTAGTTTAACATAAGTGTTGCCATGCAATAGCACTTAGTTAACTAGATCTTCTTTGTTCTCACTTAGTTAACTCTCTTAAATTATTCTTTCTTGTTAACATCATTGTAGTTATCAATTTAAGTTTTCCTTTGATTTACTGAAGTTTAACAATTCAAATTCTCTCTTAATTACTTATTTATGTGCAATTCGAATTCTCTCATATCTTATCACCTCTTATCTTTATCTCTTGTCTTATCTGCATGGTCCGCATGTGCCAACTTAATTATCATATCAAATATACTAAGGATATTTTCCCAATGGTGTGATCAAATTGTTATACTATCATTCCAAGTGGTTATATGTTAAGGTAATTCACTCTAGGGGTGGTCAGTACATACAAGAGACTTAATAGCTCAACCATGGTTAGTAGTACATCACACACCATACATGCTTCGACATGAAAAGCATCACCTCAACACATGAGGCACCACCTCAACACATGAGGATCTGTCTTCACACACAAGACCTTAGCCTTGACTAGCAAGACTATACAACATCATCACTTTGACATACAAAGCACTTGCCTCAACACATGAAGCTTAACCATTCTTGAGTCCAACTCAAGATTCTTCTCCAAGTTTCTTGAGTCCAACTCAAGCTCCTATAAGGCACTACCTCGACACACGAGACTCGATCTTGAAACACAAGATTGACTTGGAGAATGACTCATGATGTTGTAACTTTAACACTCCCTCTTAGCTCGAGAGGCATTCTCTACCATGCCAAGCTTGTCTCGGAAGTACCTATACTTCGTCACGGACAAAGACTTAGTCAACATATCTGTGATCTGCTAACCAATAGAAACATACTAAATTCTTAAGGCACCTATCTGGACCATGTATCTGATGTAGTGATACTTTATCTCAATGCGTTTCGATCTGTCATGAAACACAAGGTTTTTTGAGAGCTTAATGAAGCCCTGATTGTCAGAGTGAATGACAATAGTCTCAATCTTCTCACCAAACAACCCAACAAGAATATTCCTAAGCCATAGAGATTCTCGGCAGGAAGTACTAGCTACAATATACTCTGCTTCTGTAGTAATCTAAGCTACGGATCCCTACTTCCTACTAGGCTAAGAGATCATAGTTGATCCCAAGCTAAAACAAAATCTGGATGTACTCTTTCAGTCCACAATACTACCACCCAATCAGAGTCAGCATATCAATTTAGCATCACTCCACCACTCGAAGTATATATGAGTCCATAAGACATAGTACCTCAAAGGTATCTAAGCACATGCTTGGTAGCAACCCAATGTCTATGTCTTGGATTAGACATGAAATGACTCAAGATACGCATTGCATAGCACATGTCTAGTCTACTATGTATCAAATACATCAAGGAACCAATGATTTGTCTATACATGGTAGGATCCACTAGATATGATCTGGAATCTGACTGATGTAGATGATTTAGATTAGACACCATTGGAGTAGATATAGACTTATAGTCCATCATACCAAATCTCTGCAACACATCAACTGTGTACTTTCCTTGTGAAAGAAATATCTCATCTTTCCTTTGCCAAACTTCTAGACCAAGAAACTAGTGCATAAGACCTTTAAATATTTCATTTCGAACTCAGAAGTGCGCTCCCTGTTGCATCGAGCTATCTGTTGCTCCTCTCTAGTAAGGAACAAGTCATCAACATAGATAACCAAGATCAATGTTTGGTTCTTCACAACCTTGAAGTATAGGTTGGGTTCAGCTTCGCTTTTGGAGAATCCCAAGCTCATAAGATAGTTGTCAATCCTCGAATACCAAGCCCTCGGTGCCTACTTAATCCCATACAAGGCATTCTTAAGTTTGCATACATGGGACTCCTTCCCATGAAATACAAACCCCTTAGGTTGTTGTATGTAAACCTCTTCCTCAACCTCACCATTGAGGAAGGCAGTCTTCACATCCATATGGTGAAGTTTCCAACCCAAAACTGAAACAAGTTAAATTATGGTTTGGATAGTAGTCTACCTAGCCCGGGAGTGAATGTCTCATCATATTCTATCCCTTCTTTCTATGAGAAACCACGGGCCACAAATATTGCTTTATAATTTTCAATACTTCCATCCGCTGCATGCTTGATTTTATAAAGCCACTTGGAAGTTACTATTGACTTCCCTTCTGGTTTAGGAACCACTTCCCACACATCATTATACATGATGGATTTGTATTCTTCCACCATGACATATTTCCATACTTTCTGCTTAGAAGATTCTTCATAGGTAGAGGGTTCTGAATCATTGATGTGACTCATCTGTACTACATATCCTAAAAATATTCTAGGTCTCTTTGGCTCTCTAGATGAGCTTGGTGGTGCACCATGATTTACTTGCTTAAGCGTTTACTTAGATCTATTACTGTTTAGATGTGTTTTACTGCTTGTATTGTTTCGTATGACTTGACAAGTTTTGCAGCTGAGATCTGAAGACCGTGAAGCTTGGAGCAACGTCAAGGAGAAAGGATCCACGATCTGAAAGGTAAGAAATCTAATCACTCGATCTTTAACTAGATCTAGGAAAGCAGTTTCATATTCTGTCTCACTTGTTCTAGATTCACGTTGAACTAGGGAGATCATGCCTTAAGTCTTCTTTCGGTAGATTGTCTGATAACAAGTTTGGCGACCATACTGGGGAAGAAACAATGCATTGTTTTAAGTTTTCAATTTGAATTTCATATTCTTTGATTTCTTTGCAAGCCATTTCATTTGCCTCCTGAGCCTTTTTCACCATCAGATCTTCTTATTGAAGAGCCTGTTAGCTTTCTCTGAGTCTGCGTGCTTAGTTATCAAACCCTTTTTGTTGCTCATCCTTGGAGATCTTTTTATTTTTGTTTTGGGAGTTCGCTCGGCGCACCTGGGCAGTGTATCCAAAGCGTTGTTCTCTTGCGGGTGCATTTGGCCTCTCTGTAACCTGTGTCATCGACGCTAAATCCTTTTTTGAATTATGCGTCGCTGGCACTAAACATTTGCACATGATCTGCGTCAGGCGCTCTGTGCCTGACTACAGCCTACGTCGAGCATTCAAGTATAAGGCTTGGGTCATCTCCTCTCCTTTTTTGAGTTTGGTTTGATCCTCGGACCACTCTGCACTGTACTTTCCAGTCAGGGATCCTGTGTTTTTGCATTGAGAGTAGTTTGGATTTATTTGGAGTGGTTTTGGGTTCCATTTTGGACAAGTTTGAGTTTCGGTAGTGGTGGACACTTTGGTTTCCCCCACCTTCATCCACTTGACCTTGCAGTCCCTCCTCTCCTCACCTGATCTAGTCCTTCCATCAGATCAGATCCTAGACCTCTTTTGCACTTGTTACTTAGCTTTGCTTGCATTTGGTTGTTGATTGAGTGTCTTGAGTGTTTTCAGTTCATATGAGTGATTGTCATTTTATTGAGAATTTTTGAGTGTTTAGAGTGCTGCAAATAATTTTTCTTTTTAGTTATTCATGCTTAAAAACATCATTGTTATCAAGTTGTAATCTTGGCATATCATTGAA
The DNA here is from genome assembly GCA_027924585.1 of Larix kaempferi. Lineage (NCBI taxonomy): Eukaryota > Viridiplantae > Streptophyta > Pinopsida > Pinales > Pinaceae > Larix > Larix kaempferi. The sequence goes on along the minus strand of BSBM01000017.1, from coordinate 23,883,562 downwards.
AAATTAAAAGTGCTTCATTTTTACCATTTTCAAGTACATTTGAAAATTGTTGTAGGAATTGGTTCATGCATTGGAATTTATCATTCATTAGTCTTTTGGAAAGTTTGAGAGAAAAGTTAATCATTTGTGCTTTTCGGGAATTATGAATCATTCATTTTCTTGAAAAATTCAAGTGAGATCAAGTTTTTGAAAAAGTGATTCCATGCTTGAAATTATTGTATGCATTTTTAGTTTTTTATGCTTTTAAGCCATCATAGTGAAATTTGAAAAGTTAGAGTGCTCTAGATAGGAAATTTCTCTCTTTTCATCACTTAGTTGCATTTTGATTCGAAAAGACAAAAAGAAAATGTTTAGATTTGGTTTTGATGCTTATTGATTTGCATGTTTTGCTTGGAAAAACGAAAAGAGTACTTTCATTATCAAATTTGTTAGAGTTGAAATTTGTTGAAGCTTTCTGTGTTTTGGAAAAACCACTTGGAAATATTTCTCCCTCCCATAGATAGATTTCATCAAAAGAAAAGTGCATGTTTTTCATGTAGTTAAGGCTTGCATTATGCTTACGATTATGTACTCACTCCATGCATTCACCTAACCGTCCAAATAAAATTAATGGTAGAAATAGGGTAAAATATTTAGTAACTTGTGTGTTAAGTTAGAGACGTGTTTCGGTGTCTTAAAACGTGGGAGCTGTTGTTACTTTCCTGCATTGCATCCCGGGGGTATTGTAGTCTTCCACGTACCAACCGGTATATCAAATCTCTTTCACGTACCAACCAGTATATCGAAGGCTCTTTCACGTACCTTAGGGTATATCGAAAGGCACTTCATGTACTTGGCATATATCGAAAGGTGTTTCACATACTTGGTAGTATATAGGAAGGTCTCGTGCCATACGGTTATGCATTAGACAGCACCACTATGGATTTGAGCTCCCATGTACCTTGTGTATATCGGGAGACACCATTAGGATTCCTGAAACCAACTAAGCTATCCATTTGGTCATCTTGGCAAATAAATACACCAAGAATAGCACTCAAGGAGATACTACGCATGTACTATCAGGTAGTTGGGTTATATGGTCAAGGGTACGGTCCTAATCCTCCCTGGTTAGTGCTCTGAAAAATTGGGCCTAGTATAAATGTTGGACCCTGAAGTATATCGCGAGTTGAGAAGCCTTAACAATCTCGTGAGGTTCCAGACTTTTGAATCCACACCTATCACATAAGTTTGCTTCCGGCCTTAGTTTGTGTAGATTTTTCTGGACTGCTTTTCTTTTGTTTAGAATACTCTTAGGAGAAACTTTGTTTCAGTCACTCTGGTTGACTTTCCTTGGAGAAGGTCCCGTAGGATTCTGAACTCACCACCCGAATATCCCCTTAATCAAGAGGTAATTTCGAAGGTAAGAATGGAACCACACACCACGGTTGTGTCACATGAAGTAGAAAACCCTACTTTGAATATTGGGGCGCACATGTTCCCTCCAGATTCACCCACCTCTAACCCCTCACAAGGTGAATAGGAGGAAACTTCCACTTCACAAGACATACCTCCCATTTTACCGGGAGAGCCTGGATCGGTGGAATGGTTAAACCACCCCCAGGATGATCCTGTATCAGTTGTGTTTGGTCCAACTACACCCTTTTGGGAAACTTCTCTAGGTCAACAAGTGGCTCATTTTGCCAACACATCCAGTTGGCCCACTCCTGACGATCTTTTCGTACCCCTTCGTTCCTGCTTGGATCAATTACGTTCCAAGGGCGATCACCTTCAAATACAAAGTTTTTCACGAAGGGCTGAAGTCACGGAGATACCGGCATATCGACAGATCCCGATTCTCACTTTATCTTATGATTCACCGTAGCCATCCATTCATAACACGACCACTTATGAACCTGCTCAACCCTCACTTCCTGCACATTCACCCCTTAGATAGCAGACCAGTTCTACACCTCAAATGACTCAACCTATTGAAGGACAATAGTCCAACACCCCTCTTACTACTGCGAGAACTTTACCCACTCCTCCCCCCCCAAAAAATCACGGGGAGGATACTCTTTACCCCCTTCCTTCCTTACGAGTAATGTTAATCCTGTAGTAGATAATCAACAACCCATGTTGGGTCAACCTTTGTTTAGTGGTCAGCACATTGCTACTGGGGGGAAACCCCCATCTCTTAATCATAATACTGGAGGAGGAGTTCCCATCAGTCCTTCCGTTGGAGCTTCCCTACCTGTCGGACCTTCCACCACAGGATTAGCCCATGTTGGGGGATCATACCAGTCAAACCAACCACCATGGAGTCAAGCGTATCCAGGTTATCTTAACCCTGTGTCAAGACAATTCAATCCCGAAAATGCACTCTATGGGATACCTTATCCCGAAAATCCATACACTCTATGGGGGCATCAAAATGTTTTGCAACATGAACCCCAACCTACTGTCCCTCAAGCACCACCACCACCGTTCAGTCCCCCCCCACCTCCTTCCGGAGGGGCCACACAATTCTGGAGGAGGCGGACCTCTCCCTTCTAGCAGAGGACCATCTCATTCTGGCAACCACGGCCCACCCCCTCCTGGAGGCAGAGGTGGAGCCCCTCCCCCTTCAGGTGGGGGTGGAGGCCCAGCCCCCCCGGTGGAGGAGGAGCATCCCATCCTAGTGGTGGCAGTGGAGGCCCATCCTATCCTGGTGGCGGCGGTGGACGACTATCCTATCCTGGTGGCGGTGGTAGAAGCCCATCCTATCCTGGTGGTGGTGGCGGAGGCAGCCCACACCCTTCCGGTGGTGGTGGTGGAGCACCACCTCCTCCCGGCGGAGGCGGTGGAGTTCCATCCTATCCCGGTGGCGGTGGCATACCCCCACCATTTGGAGGCGGCGGTGGACCACCACCTCCTCCCGGTGGAGGCGGTGGAGGTCCATCCTATCCCGGTGGAAGTGGCGGACCCCCACCATTTGGAGGAGGCCCACCCCCTCCTAGCGGTGGCGGCGGACCCCCACCGTATGGTAATGGACCACCTTATTATGGCGGTGGACCTACATATGGTCCGGGCAGCCCACCCCCTTAAGGCCAGTTTCCTCTGGGAACACCTTACAACCAATCAATGCAAGGTCCCACTGGTCCATACATGCCATATCAGTACTATCAATACCCGCAGCTGAATCAACAGTTTCCCTTTTTAGCTACATTGGACCTACCTGACCTGTCTCAGCTAACTAATGACCCCATCTTCTACGGATACAATTGGCCACCAATTCCGGTGAAACTACCATCAGATATTCCCAAATTTGATGGCAATCCTGGTGAGGATCCAAAAAACCATGTGATGACATACCACTTATGGTGTTCATCCAACTCCTTGATGGACGACTCGATCCGTCTTAGGTTATTTCAATGGAATCTCACCGACCCAGCTGCCAAGTGGTATATCGAATTACCACCAAACTCTTTTCCAGATTTCTGCTCTCGTGCTATGTCTTTTTTAAACCATTTCCAGTTTCCCATTTGCTATGAGACTGGTACGGACTTATTGACCTCGCTCTTTCAAAACACGGCCACTCACATCTCGGATCATATCCATGAGTGGCGAAGGAGGCGATGTCTTATTAAGGCTCATATTCCAGACCAAATCCTAGATGATTGGTTCACAAAGTCTCTCTTACTTGTCGTAGCTCGAGACGTGGCCATGGGAGGGGTCGTCACCGAGGAACAGGTTATTTCCCATGCCCATTACTTAGACCTGGTCTATGCTCAATCTGGCACATTGTATGAAATTGTTCCTGACGCACCTCGGCCTACGTATGACCCTATGAAACCACCCAAGGGACCACAGGCCGATGGCATCATTGGTTCCCTTACCTCCCATCCCTCTACTCAAACTGGTGGATCGTCGAACCCCCAAGGTTCTTCCCCATCACCACCAAAGGCTGGAAACAACACTACCAATTCTACCACTCCTGCCTCCACCGAAGAGGTGAATTTTGTTCAATCATCTTCATCTCAGAAGTCCAGTGGTAAGAAGAAAAACAAGGGGAAACCTAAGAAATCTTCCAATCAGCAGGAGCCCAAGCCTACCCCCGAAGACACCAAACAGAAGAGGAATTTGAAGCATCCTTGTTTATTGTGTGGTGGTGACCATTTCTCCAAGGAATGTCCTCACCGAGATTAATTTCATAAGTTTCTCAAAGGAAACTCTACTACTGCAGTTCTCAACGATCCATTCCCCACACAGAACCAATAGTTGATCACCCAAACCTCTCCTTCCCACGGAGAGGCATCCTCCGCCACGGATGTTCTCATGATGCGTAGTGAGATGGTTAACTTGAACACACGTTCACATTTGTACGAATCAGTCCCTCAGAAGGAACCCATTGGAAGTAATACTAAAAAATCTTCCACTTCTATTCCCGACGTCATCGTACCACACACTTCTCTCGCCATTGAGAAGCCTCCTTTAGAGTCAGTGTTGTGTCTGCCCAAGAGCACGATTCGAAAAGTTGTTTTCAAACCTAATGCTCGAGCATCTCAAAACTACAATATTGTAGAGGACCTGGCACAAGCTCCTTGTGCTATGTCGACGCTAGAAGTATTGCAGAACTGTCCCAACCAGTGCAAGACCCTTCTCGCTGCCATTGGCACGGTTGATCTGAATTCTTCGAATACCATCATGTTCCGTCTTGAGTACTTTAAACCGAGGCTTTCCCACCAGTTGGCATTCCAAGTTGCTACAAACATTGTTGGGAAGACAATCCATCGTACCATCTTGGACGAAGGTGCCTCTACCTTGATCATGTCAATTTCGTGTTGGACAACCATTGGTTCTCCCGAGTTAAACTGTTCTTCCACCACCTTGAAAGCATTCGACAGTCATGGTTTCCAGCCTCATGGGCTATTACAATCCTTGGCAGTCGATTTGGGTGGTAAGACCGCAACCATTAATGTGGAAGTGGTCACTGCTCCTTTAGATTATAATCTTTTACTTTGTCGTAATTGGTTTTATGCCATGAATGCGGTCGCATCATCTGTCTTTCGCATTGTACAATTCCTCCATCAAGGATGAATTGTCACTGTCGACCAACTAGATTTATGTACACCAGACACCGCTACTCATCCCAGCGATAATGTCCCGTTACTCAGGTAGTCTTCACAACCATATGAGAGTGTGGGGGTAGGCCTCATAAAATATTAATCTTTTATGGGTGTTTTCCCAACCTCGGATCCCCCTAACCATGTTGCCTCGGTGAACATGATCTCCTATGTTCCCAACTCCACCGATCCATGGCTCGTACCTGACGAAGCCACTATGCACCTGATTGGAGACATTATGCCTCTTTCACCCACTGAACTCACTTACGAGGCTATCCAGTCAGCACCAAAGGACCACTTAGCTGTGGCGTCTACATCATGTTCTCTACAGTGGATGTCGTCCTTATCTGATCCTCTGCTCCAAACTTTTCATTCCGACGAGTCCATTATGGATATTATGAGCGAGGATGACCCTTTGTGGGAAGACCTCCATCATCGATCATCTTTCCTCCCCCTATTGGATACTGTGGAGAATCAAATCACCACATCCCCGATACTCACATGCTATATGGACACGGAAGGTAATTTGGCCAACATCAAACCTACCATTCCGGTAGACATATCGGTTACTCCTGGTGTAGTGGAACACATTTGTTTAGGCCAGAAGTGTTCCCCTGGAGAAATTACTATTTTCACATCCTTGTTCAAGAAATTTCGAGACATATTTGCTTGGACCTACGAGGAAATTCCCGTGATAGACCCTGCTATTGTTTCGCACGAGATTCAAACCTATCCTAATGCTAAACCAGTCTGGAAAAATCTCTGACATGTACACCTTAGGAAAACTGCGGCAATTAAGGTAGAAATTGAAAATCTCTTGAAGGCCTCTTTCATTTACCCTATTCCATTAACAGAATGGGTCTCAAATGTCGTCCCTGTAGCTAAGAAGCAGGGCACCATTTGTGTCTGTGTCATATTCAGGATTTGAATCAAGCTTGTCCTGAAGACAACTATCCCACTCTCTTTATCGACCAGATTATAGACAATTGTGCCAGAAGCGTCATCTTCTCATTCATGGATGGCTTTTCCGGTTACAACCAAATTGAGATCCACCCGGCTGATCAACACAAGATAACTTTCATCTTCCCTTGGGGCATGTTTTCTTATCGCAAGCTCCCTTTTGGTCTCAAAAATGCTGGTGCCACATTCCATCGGGCCATGTCGTATGCCTTTCATGATGTGAAGGACTTTGTGGAACCTTATCTCGACGATCTCCCCACTCATTCATGACAGTGTGACTTCCACATTGATCATCTGACGGCAGTATTCCTCAGATGCAGACGGTATAACATCCGTCTGAACCCTCACAAGTGTATCTTCTACGTCAAGTCTGGATGCCTCCTTTGTTTCATTATCTCAGAATATGGGATCCGCACTGATCCCTTGAAGGTGGAAGCCATTGTCGCTCTCCCACCTCCTATTGATATCACGGAACTTCAAAGTTTGCAAGGGAAGGCAACTTACTTACGGAATTTTGTCTTTAATTTCGCGCAAAAGACGCAGGGTTATATGAGACTACTCAAGAAGGATGTCCTGTTCATTTGGGACGATCAAGCGCAACAATCCTTCGATGGTCTCAAGCATGCCATTACGCATGCCCCTGTGCTCCAACCGCCCAATTACTACAAGGATTATATCCTTTATCCCTTTATCTCGTTGCTTCTGCCACCACGATTTCCATGGTCCTGGTACAAGAGGACAACAACGCCCATGAGCATGTGATATACTACCTGAGTAAGAGTCTTATTGACTCTGAAACCCATTATTCACATGTCGAGAAGCTCGCTCTCGCGGTAGTCATTTCTGTCTAAAAGTTCCGTCACTACATCCTGCTCTACACCACCACCATCATGGCTGACTCGAACCCCATGTACCACGTCTTAACACGTCAAGTACTTGGGGGCAAGTATTCATGCTGGATCTTGATACTTCAGGAGTTCAATCTCCTCTTCAAGAAAGCCAAGTCTAAGAAGTCTTTGGTGTTTGCCGAGATCATCTGCGATCTTCCCCGTGTTGATGTAGAATCTGAGCCCATGATTCTATTCCAGATGAATCATTGTTCCTCATCAGCACATCCAACCCGTGGTATGGGGATATTACCATGTATCTACAGACCCAATGTTTCAACCCCCAACTGTCTCGTGACGACCGTCGTCGTATACGCCACCACGCGAAGTACTACTCGGTCATTAATGATACCTTGTATCGTCGTGGCATAGATTCCATTCTGCGACATTGTCTGACATACGAGGAGGTTGGACATGTCTTGAATGACTGTCACTCTGGGGCTTGTAGCGGTCATCTATCTGGGATGGCTACAACCCAAAAGATACTGCGCACGGGATATTACTAGCCATCCATCTTCAAAGATTGTATTGAGGCCGTCAAAAAATGTCCCCCATGCCAGCATTTTCAAATGAAAAAGCGCACCCATCAAGCCTCGTTACACCCGATTATTGCCGTTGTCCCCTTTGCAAAATGGGGCATTGAATTCATGCACTGTAATCCTACCTCGGCTGGGGGGCATGGTTACGTTATAGTAGCCATGGATTACTTTACAAAGTGGGCTGAGGCTATGCCTACATACACTGATGACGGCAAAACCACCGCACTCTTCATGTTCAATCATGTCATCTCACGGTTCAGAGTCCCGCAAGCCATAGTCACCGACCATGGATCTCACTTTCAGAACCATATGGTCAATGAGCTGAGCGCTAGATTGGTTTTTCGTTATGAAAACTCAACACCTTACTACCCGCAGTCCAATGAACAAGTAGATGCCATCAACAAGGTCTTGAAAACCATGATTCAACGCATGGAGGGTACCCACAAGTCCAACTAGCACAACATGCATTTTTCTGCACTATGGGCATATTGGACTTCTGTTAAGACTTCCACCGGATTTACACCGTTCCAATTAGTTTATGGATTGGAGGTAGTCCTACCAATAGAGTGCGAGATTCCATCACTCAAACTCGCAGTCGAACTTCTTTCGAACACCACTACTGAGGAAGAACGTTTGCTTTACCTTGAAAAGCTTGATGAGACCCGCCGTGATGTTTCTCTTGCCAACGAGGCACATAAGAAGCGCATCAAGGCACAATACAATAGGTCATTCGAACCCCACATCTTTAATGAAGGTGATTTGGTCCTTCCATATGACCAAAGGCACGATAAGCTGGGGGCAGGTAAGTTCGAGTCCGTGTGGCATCGATTGTATATAGTGAAACGTGTTTTGGAAAAAGGAGCCTACGAACTAGAGGATTACGATGGGATATATTTGTGAGAGACCCGCAACGGGATCTACCTAAAGAAGTACTATGCTCGAGTCTTTTACGCATAGACATCTTGTATATACTGTACATGGCATGTGTGTTTTGTGTGGTGTGACGCTTTTGTTTTAGTGTGTCTAGGTCTTGTTTTGTTTCTTATACCATGTTCTGTCTGCATGTGCAGATAGCAACTTGCTACAGATTCATGGACGGTGCCAGCTGGCATACCCATAACCTTGCTTCGACAGCCTGGGTACTTTATTCCCCGACAGGCGAGCTCATTAGCTCAGGAGGATTTTGTCTAGGTTTTGCAACCAACAATGCTATAGAATATCAAGCATTCATTAGAACCCTAACCGACACTCTTTCCTTGGGTATATACCATGTTGTCATCTATTTGGATTCGCAACTAGTGGTTTCTCATCTTAACCGGGTTTATGCTATCCGCGACCCTACTCTACTCCATCTCTTCAGATGAGTACGTCTTCTGGAAAGGTCCTTTTAATCTATTCAGTACCTACATATTCCATGAGACATGAACATAGTTGCTGACTCGATGGCCAATTTCATTCTGGATTGGTACATTTCACACACATAACATATTCATGAAATATGAAAGCATACATAACATGTAAATCATCCATTGTGTAAGCAAACATGTAAACAATATCACATTAATCATCCATAGAACACATAATGTATAAAACCGCCGAAAATGTCTGTATATATATATAAATCCATACAAAAGTACAAAATGGTAGTGTTGATACAAAATCTGAAGCATGCTAGCTTTCAGTAAGAGTCGTCTCTACAAAAATTCTGAAGCCTGTAAGCTTTCAGTCTATACATATGTAAGCCATGTTCCTAAACCCTATGTCACACGGCTCTAGGCTGCTCAACCCCGAGCTGAGCATGGTAACATACTACGACCCTCGCCACATTCCGGAGTAGCATGCCGAAACGAGTGGATACCCCAACCATCAAATCCTGATAACAGAGGGGTAGATCATGCACAGTAGGCTCCGGAATGTTTGAGGTCATCTATTGTAGCTTCTCCCTGATCACCTCTTTCTCCTCAAGAGAATCACAGACCGTGGGATCCATCTCTAACACTCCTCCTCTCCGCACGAGGCGAGAGACTCCAAGTGGCCGCTCTAGACCCATGTCTGCAGGGAAACATGTAAATGTTATCACCACTAGTACAAAAAAATCATAAAAAATATAAAATATTAAAAACACAAGCAGTTGTTCTTACCGATGTTTCCCCACTGCGTCCCCTCCAGAAGCACCAGGTTTGGACTCCCCGGAAGTATGTACTGGCATATGGATAATCCTCCACCATGAGGATCTGTGCCTACAGCCATGAGAAGAATCCAGTGTCAAAACTGATGATGGGACCCCCGCCACCATGGCGAGCCATCACCTCTGTCCATATCAGCATATGAGGATCATGTGCATCTCGATCCTCGAAGTCCACTTGTGGGCGCAAGTGAGGCACCTGCTCCAGCATGAAAGATACCAATACCGAGCCATATCCAAACTGCTTCAGCGCCCCACGCTGACATTTGGTCATCTAATCCTTGAGGCCTGTGAGGAGCCCCTTGCACCAGTTGAACACGGTAGGAGTCATACACTCCTCAGCATACGTCATTTTCGACTTGCTCGCCAAGTGAGTAGCTCGGTTGCTAGTAACTTGCACAATGGTGAAGAGTATCGCTCGCAAGGATGGATCACTGACATGCTTGATGGGAATTTTCCCACCAACCATCGTTGTACCCGGATTGCACCACTGGTCTATCATATCCTCGACCGAACGACCACCACCCCGTGACCCGGTCAAAGACACAGGGTTCCCTCACCGGGACAAACCTGTCATAAAGTAGATGTCCTCGACATATATGGTAAGTGTTTGCTCACCTATCTGGAAGTACTGCTGAATGGGGTCCCAACATTGGACGAAGTATGTCAGTAGCTGGACTTGGGATCTCATCCCCGGCACTTGAAAGTACTTGAGTAGCCCACAGTTCGTCAACACTGCAACTCTTTGTGGATTGTTTTCCACTTGCACATCTTCAAGCTCATGCTCACGTTCCCGCCACTCAAGGACCATTGTGTCACTCCAAACCTGCCAATAAATCCATTTAAACATCTTTAGAACTTTTCCCATCCATCAAAACTTTTTATTTTTAGCTAGGTTTTGAGTTCAATTGGTCATTTGCGTCAATGCAGAGCCTCCATTTGAACAGTGTGCCGCTAGCGCAGAAATCCCTTTCGGGTTCTGCGCCAACAATTGGCCATTTGCGTTAGCGCAAATCCTCCATTTGGACAGTGCGTCGACCCATGAACGCAAACCTACCAACTTAACGAGCTCAAAATCTACCTAAAAACATGAAAAAGAAAATTCTAATCCACTGAAAAGTTAAATGGGTAGGTTTAGGATTACCTGTCGCTGACGGCACCTGAAATGACGGATCATGCTCCCGGAATCAACAAAAGAAAAACGGCTTCAAAGGGCACTTTTCACCTCTCCAACTTGGTAAAAAACAAATAGTAATTATTTTTACTATTTACCCCTATTTATATTGAAAAAGAGCATATTCCTTTTTTAATTTATTTTTAAATGGGTTATTTTGCTATAGTTGAGCTTATTTATATCCGGTTAATTGTTTTTGACCTAGTTTCAAGCATACAAGTGAAGTTTAGTACCATTCTGATCCATTTTTTCGCGGTTATGGTCTTTCGGCATACATTCTCAAGTATGAACACTCGTCGAGCGTCTTTTTGTCATTATTTCCCTCATTAATGTAAATTATTAAATGAAAACCGAGCTTACTCTTTGTTCTTTCTCATGCTCGTAAAATGATGAGAATAAGTCACCGAGTTATAGTTTATCACTTTTTCGGGCTCGTTAAACTAATACAAAAAAGGAACCCCCTGGAGTCTCTCTTTAAGCTCTTTTCAAGCTCTCTAAATATGAAAAGATTGCCAAGCGAACTTGATGTGTTCACGCTTGTAAAATTATTTGAATGATTGTCTCCCCGGTGATAGTTTATCCCTTTTTCGGACCAGGGGGCACTACTTACGAAAAAGGAATACTCTAGTCGATCATGACTAGAAGATTCCTCTCTCGCATTGTTTTACCCTTTTTCTGGGCGAAGAGGCTAACCTTACGAAAAAAGACCTTTGGAGTCTTCTTTAGTTCTTTTCAGACTCCCTAAACATGAAATGATGCCGATTTTACCTTCTATGGACTCGTTAAAATTCAACATTGAAAGGCCCGCCATGGGACAAACCCCTCCTTTCCCAGGTTCGAAAAATATTTGGGATTGGACTCATCTATGAGATGAGCTATACCGAGCATCTAGTTACCCTCATCAAGATCATCAAAAACACATGAGGCACTCATCATTCATGATGGGGAAAAAGTAAATTTTTTTTGTTACACCTTTACCAGTGGCATTACTTAGTCGTTCTTGAACATGGCACTCATTTGCATTTGCATACAGTACTTGGATCATCCATTTGTCCTCGCGTTTTTCCTACTTCATGAGTCTTATTACTCCTTTGGGTCATCCAAAGAATACTTCCATCGTCAGTCGCATTAGTCTGGCCTTGTACCGCTTCTTACCTCCTTCTTCTTCCTTCAACCTGTAAATCCATTTGTTCTATAATGCTCTTTTACCAGCAGGAAACTGAACCAAATCCCAAGTCTGGTTTCCAACCAATGAGTCCATCTCCTCATTCATGCCTTGCTTCCACTTCTTTCTAGTTTCCACCTGCATTGCTTCTTCATAACATTCTAGTTCACCAGAATCAGTCATCAATAAATAATACATTGAAGGAGAGTATCATTTAAGTATTCTACTTAACCTGGTAGATCTTCTTACACTTGCAGGAGTTTTAGGTACTTGTTGTTGTTCTTGATTTTCTGACACCTTCGGAACTTCATTTTCTTTAATTTCATCAACCACTGAATACTTTGTGTTTTCTTTTTCCTATTTCTTTCCCTGCAACTGATCTTTATACATGACCTTTTCATTGAATATCACATCTCTACTCCTGATGATTTTTTTATTTTCATAATCCCATAAGCGATAACCAAATTCATCAACCCCATATCCAATAAAGGTACATTTCTTGGATTTAGCTTCAAGCTTTGTTCTATTTTCTTTATCAATATGGACAAATGCTTCACAACCAAACGTTCTCAGGAATGAGTAGTTTACCTTTTTACCTATCCATGCCTCCTCTAGAATACCACCATCCAACTAGCACTTGAAGGCCCTCTGTTTATTAAATAAACAACAATATTTATAGCATTCACCCAAAACTGTAAGGGCAACCCTGTATGCAATCTCATACACCTTGCACACTCCATGATCGTTCTGTTCATCCTTTCTGACACACCATTTTCTTGTGGTGTTCCTAGGACTGTCTTCTCTCTACGAATCCCATGGTATGAATAATAACTATCAAACTTCTTGCCGCAATACTCACCTCCATTATCAGATCTAAGACACTTCAACCTTTTTCCTATCTCATTCTCAACCAAAGCTTTCCACTTCTTAAAAGTAGAAAACACATCATATTTCTGTCTAATGCAATAAACCCAAGTTTTCCTAGTTGCATCATCAATAAATGTAACATAATAATGAGAGCCACCAAGAGATTGTACCTGAGATGGTCCCCATACATTTGTATGCACAAGCTCTAACTTTTCATTCTTCTTCTGTTTCCCAACCCTGAGAAATTTGGCTCTCTTATGTTTTCCATAAATAGAGTTCTCAGAGAATTCCAAACTTACCTGCTTCAAATCTGGCAGCAACTTCCTTGATTGGAGAATCTGCATCGCCTTCTCACTCATGTGGCCAAGCCTATGATGCCATAATGCTGTATCTATTCCTTTGGAAGCTAAAGAGATAGAATGGTTAGTATTATGAGAACATAAATACAACGTACCTACCCTGTCTCCTTTTGCTATCACCATTGATCCTTTAGTGATATTCCACCACGTTTCTCCAAACATAGATAGACAGCCGCCATCTCCCAACTGGCCTATTGAGATCAGATTTCTTTTCATAGCAGGAATATGCCTTACATCTTTCAGCAGCCAATCAGTTCCATTCTTAAATTTTATCCATACCTTACCCATTCCAACAATTTTACATGGCTCATCATCACCCAATAAAACATGTCCAAAATCACCTGGAACATAATCATGAAAATATTTCCTATGGGGTGTAGCATGACATGAAGTCGTTGAATCTACTACCCAATAATCACTAGTATTATCTAATGCAAGAATCAAAGCATATTATAACACATCACCTGCTACATTTTCTTCGTGGGTAGTTTCCTTCTGTCCATCTCCTTTCTTCTTTAGTGATCTGCAGTCTTTCTTCAAATGTCCTTTCTTTCCACGGTTCCAGCACTCTATTTTTCCCAGTCTTGACTTGGATCTGGCCATTTTAGACTTGCCACGATTACCTTGGCGCTTTCCTCTCTCCTTTTGTCTTCCCCTGCTCTCCATGGTCAACGCATTACTTGATGTCTCACTTGTGCTTTTTCTTTGCATTTCCTCGCTAAGAATAACACCAATAACATCATCAAATTTCAAAGTGTTTGAACCAGAGACAGATTTACTTACATCCATGACCAATATATTCCATCTTTCTAGAAATGAACACGAGATTAGAAGAGCCCTAACCTCATCATCGAAGTTCACACTTACAGAACTTAGTTTATTTGTAACTGTATTAAATTCATTTAAATTATCAGTAACAGATCCACCTTCAGGCATCTTCATATTAAATAAACACTTCATTAGAAATACCTTGTTGGAGGCCAAGGGTTTTTCATACAGCTTACCCAGTGCGCTCATCAAACCCTCCTTTGTCGTTTCTTTTGAGATATTGAAAGCCACCGACGAAGCCAAGGACAACCGTATTGTTCCCAGTGCCTTTCTATCAAGAACCTCCCATTCTTCATCCTTCATAGCCGCCAGCTGCTTTGCTCTTCCTCCCAACGGTAGGAATAGATCCTTCTGGTACATATAGTATTCCATTTGCATTTTCCATAACTGGAAGTTTTGGCCATTAAACTTTTCAACCTTAAACTTTCCTTCTTTCGCCATTTCTCCCACTCGAACCAGAAACCCTAGCTTCCTGCGGGTTTATCTGCCAAATAGACCTTTGGCTCTAATACCAATTGTTAGAAAAACAAGATTGCAGAGCAATAACAATAAACAGAAATGCAAATATAATCACACAAACACACTACAAGAGAGACACCAATATATTGTGGTTCACCAAAGATGGGCTACGTCCACACTAAAATTTTTCCAGTCCTTATTATTATACCGTCCAACAAAGTGAAGGGATACAACCTACAGCACAACCGCTGCCCTTCCTCTTCACTATCTCACAGTCTCTCTTCTTGATCTCAGAGATATTTACAATGCATAATACCTAATACATCAACCCTAGCCGTATTATAATGAATTTCTTTTATAAGGGAAATACAATGGGAAAATACCATGGGTTACCCAAAACCATGGTCCCATAAACTGTTGGCGAAAACAGCCCCAAAAAAATTTATTATGGGTGCTACCGCCGAACCCCAAGGTTGGGGAATGAGTGTACAATCCTCTGGGGTGCACGGCTGAGACAATATCATCTATGAGACTGGAAGATCTGGCTCCACAACCAACAGTTAACGGTATACATCAATGACCGGTAATCAAGTGGTTTCTACCATGTTCGACGTCAAGACATTTGTAATCACATGGATAGATTCGTATCATTGCAGGTTCGGCTTGAAGACCCTGGGGAGTCATGTTTTACCCAGGTTGCGATGGAGATTGTGTTGAGTCATATTACATGGATCCACTTTTGTATTGGTCGTGGTTGTGTTATCATCTCATCATGGATCTACACTTGTGTCTAGTAGCCATGAGTGTGTTTAGTTGGTCATTACTACCATGGATCTGCAATGTATTGGTCGACAGCCATGTTGTGAGTCATATGAGACTGTGTTCTCAGATTCAGTTGTACTACAGCGGAATCTTCTCTCCGTCAAGTCCTTTTCATTTCCTTCTATCAAATCATTTCACCTGTCTAGTTGCAACAGCTTCATGCTTTGGGGGACATTTTGTTACACCCAAAATCTACACTAGTAACCTCAGTGCCTATAATCTCTGAAGTCCCATTGATCAAGTTAGTCATTTGGAGCAAGTTGATGTCCTTTATCCACACTCCTAATTAGATCGGCGCATGTTGTCTTTGAGAAAGGTGCAACGACGCAGGTTGTCCTCATATAGACTGCACCGGAGTCAATTTTATGAGATAAAGGTAGCTTTCGAGCGAATTCTAGAAGTTGGATGAGGTGGATCCCTATCCCTAACTCCTAGGTGAGCTGGCCTTCGGTTCCCTAACCTAATGGAAGGATCCCTTAACCCTCTCCCCATGATACTCAACCTACTTTATCCACTTGGTCCTATAAATACAAGATCCCTCTCCATTCCAAAGGGAGGAAGTCTATAGTACTTGCATGCTGATGAAATTAGCTTAGGAGATCCCTACTCATCTCTTGGGAGACCTATACTTCCTTTGGAGGCTTTGTCATTGGCTTGTTGGAGGAGGATTGCGACGTTAAGCTTTGGTTGTAATCATCTTCTTCTTTTTACTTCCCTTTTAATACAGTAATATAAACTCTTTCCACCAAATGTTGTTGTGTTAATGATGTTTGTGTAGTTTACTTGCTTAACCGTTTACTTAGATCTGTTACTGTTTAGATGTGTTTTACTGCTTGTATTGTTCTGTATGACTTGATAGGTTTTGTAACTGATATTTGAAGACCATGAATATTGGATCAACGTCAAGGAGAAAGGATCCATGATCTGAAAGGTAAGACATCTAATCACTCGATCTTTAACTAGATCTAGGAAAGTAGTTTCATATTTCGTCTCACTTGTTCTAGATTCACGTTGAACTAGGGAGATCACGCCTTAAGTCTGCTTTCGGTAGATTGTCTGGTAACAATTTCCTATCTCATCAAGCTAATGTTTCAAAGAAGAATCTAGGGATGGGTATTTAAATCACCATAAGGTCATATGAATAATTGAGGACCAAAGGGTTATAAAGTTTTGAGATAAACAAATCTCACTGGAAAACCCCTCTACATCTTTACCAAAGAAGATCTAATTCAAAATTGAAATAATATGCAATGATTGAAGGCCTAGGTTGTATGGGATGGCTTGGTTAATCCCACACATTCCTTCCCATATATTCACCTATAACTTCATATTGCCAAGGCTTCCAAAGAGTGAATGAGTTGCACAAAGACATATATGGAGGTTAAACTTGGATTTCATGTGAAGAAGCATAAGCCAATCATATCCAATACTAAACTCCATAAGTGCCACAATGACTAAGTCGAAGGATAAAGGAAATGAACTCTATGACTAAGTGATAGTTAGGTTTCTTTGTTATATGACCTTTTAGTTCTCCAAACTATTAGTCTTAACACCAAGGTTGGACTATCTATTCAACCTTATTCACATCTAGTGCCTTCCTTACCCTATCCTATAGGGTTTCTTGTTGTCTCATATTTCATCTTAGCACCCTCCTAGCCTTCTATTTTACTTTTAAAGTTTAAAGTTATTAAATTTTTTATAACAAATTAATACAAGTATTGCGTGCGCGCACACACACACAGACACGTATACTCATATTTTTATTTGTATGTTTCAAATCTTGGTTCTTATGAATGTCTCTCTTTCTACTAAGATTTTTGGCAGTGAAAGGTGTAAATATGACATGTAAGGTTTTTAACACAAGAAATCGAAACTCATATTTATTTTAATGGATTTATGTCCAATTTTGAAGCTAATCATAGATGGGTTTAAGTTACTACATTCAAATTTTCTAGCATCTAGGACTCATGTAATAATGGATGGGTTACGTATTGTACTCGTTTTATATTATTTTTCTCATGGATGTTTCACTTCTGGTTTCTAGATCGATTTGAAATTTTAATTGTGGAATATTTAGTGAGATTGTCAAACAACAATCATGGAAATAAAACATCAAAATAGAAGAACCTATTGTCATACTTTCAAAAGCTTCAATCAAAGAATCCACACTCTCTTCATGATTGAAGCTCTTTTGATAAGTCTATCAGTGAGAGAGATATCAACTCTTCTAATAAATATTAATTGAATATCCATATAATGGATGATTGAATAGACTCCACTATTGAGTAAAGTGAGATAAATGCAACTTCACCATATATTGACAGTAACAATGTTGAAGGTTTTTCCTTGGAAGGAAACACAAAACATTCACAATCATGAAAAAAACAAAAGGCTAATTGGACATAGGGAGACAATCCCAACAAGAATGGGTTTCAAAATTTCCATTTATTGAACCGAAATCTTCAACAACAATGGATTTCAAAATTTCCATTTATTGAAGACTCCTATTTTAAAGTCGTGCTTAAAACAACTAGTTTCTTTGTAGCAATTTTTTTTTATTAAGGGGGATGGTTAGGTCCCACATAATTTATGAAAACTGATTATACACCTAGTGTAGTGGGATAAATGAGTTGCACACTTTTATCTAGAGCTTAATTGTATATTGCAAACATTCATGAAAACTATCTATACATTTTATCTTTAAGGAGGTTTGAACTTAGTAGCATACAAGTAGTTGTGATGAGTGAAGTCAACAAATTAGCTTGGATTTTGTTTAGAAGGTGTTCAAGTTCAAGAGTACATGGAAATTCCAAAGTGAATACAAAATCATCTAGGAAATTTGATTAAGTCAAATTTCAACGAATTGTCCAAGACTTTACAATATTGTATAGTTCAGTGAAAGATGCACCAATATTTTACAAGATTTAATAGTTTTCTGAAATATTCGCCAAGATATTTACAAGGTTTTGTGATTGTGTAAAATATTCACCAAGATTTTACAAGATTTATAATTATGGGTGAAAGATTCGCCCATATTTTTACAAGTTTCTATAATTCCATGAATGTTTTTCCAAGAAATTATATATACATATTAGATTATTAATAAAATAGCCTTCAAATTTTCCTATGTATCATGGGGATTCGCCCATTTATTATACATATAAATTTAGGAGAGATCCTTAAAATTTTCCCTGACCATTTCTTTAAACTCTTGAAACTTGTTTAAAGTTTCACTCTTTGCTTTCAAAAAATAAACCCATGACTTGCAAGAGAATTCATCTATGAAAAGCACGTAATACAAATAACCACTCAAGGAGGGTGCAGACATAGGACCACATAGATCAGAATGAATCAAGTCAAGGATCCCTTTGGATATTTTGGTACTACTTGGAAAACTCTTCTTAATGATCTTTCTAAGAGTGCAACCTCTACAAACACTATCAAAATCATATTTAAATATGGACATACCTTTCACCATTTTTTGCAATCCAGGTAGCACTTTGAAATGGAGATGACCAAGCCTTCTATGCCACATCTCACACGGACTGACTGTGTCATGGATCATGGTTTGAATGAGTTTTCCAGGAACTTTGTAGAGACCTCCATCTCTAACTCCAATCACTAATGTCGAGTTCAAGTCTTCATGCTTAGGCCACAGGAGCGCTTTGTTGTCCATAAAGATAACTCTGAATCCTTTATCTTCTAGTAGGAAATCATTCCACAATCTCTCAAAGTTAGGTTGCACTTCTTGACCATTTACTGTAGCCAAGAATGTCTCCCATGAAGATGGAATACCATCGACAGTGGTCTGTAGGAGATCATCATCATTGACCATCACACTAATTCTCATGAGTTTATCTCTTACTTGAGAGATATTAGCGAAGAAGGAGGCCACAGCTTCGTCCTTTTCCATTTTCAGATTTTGAAGCTTGTTCTTCAATGCCCTCTTTTCACTGGGTTCTTTTTTCTCATAAATATTTTTCAAAGTGTCGAAGCATTCCTTTGCAGTCTTCAATGGAGTAATCATGGGCATCAAGTGTTCTTTCACGAAATCATAAATGATTCTCTTTGCTTTGGATTGATTTTTCTTGAAGGTAATCTGACCTGCATTAGAAGTAGGTTCTTCAATAACAATGGATATATATCCAGCCAAATAATGCTCTTCTAGGATATTCAGGATCCTATCCTTCCAAGTATTAAGTTCAAAATTCCTTCAAGACGGACTTCTAGTCTCACTGAGATTGAGGCCAAATTGTTCTTCAAGTACTGTGCTCAATCAGGATCTACGTAGGCTCAAGCTTGATTATTGAACTTATCTCTTTCATGCCTTGAGATATGATACCATGTTAATTTTTTATCTTTAATTCAGAGATGCAATAATACTTGAAATCAAATAACAATCATACACATAAGCAATCTCATTCGACACATGAATTTACCCTGGGGAAACCCTCTATGAATTGAGGGAGAAAACCCCAGCAAAAAATTCCTTAGTATATTGATAGATAGCAGAGAATGTCTTGTACATCAAGCACCCTCGATGCAATTACAAAGCAAGAGAAATATAAAGAAGAGAGACTCAGAATAATATCTTGCACAAAGAAAAGTGCATTTCCTTCAAGAGAGAAGAGAATTCACTTCACATTGAATTCATCAATCTTGTATAACATACTTATATATTATTCTCATGCATCGGCTTCTATTTTTATCTTCTGACTTCAGGATGAACTCGCCCTCCATCTGGATGCATAAATCTTGCATGAATAAGTGTTCCCCACTTCTCATGCAATAGCTTTAACTCATTGTATTGTCTTCAAGATGAAATCGTCCGGCCTTAACTGAAAGTTTTCCCACTTAGTTAGGTGGCTAACTTAAGTGTCATCAAAGTGTCGCAACTCAAGTGTCATCTTTTAGTTTAACATAAGTGTATTCTTTTAGTTTAACATAAGTTTTGTCATGCAATAACACTTAGTTGACTAGATCTTATTTGTTATCACTTAGTTAACTCTCTTAACCGATTCTTTCTTGTTAACATCACTGTAGTGATCAATTCAAGTTCTCCTTTGATTTACTAAAGTCTTCACTGAATTTTAACAATTAGAATTCTCTCTTAATTAATTCTTTATGTGCAATTCGAATTCTCTCATATATTATCACATCTTATCTTTATCTCTTGACTTATCTACATGGTCCACATATGCCAGCTTAAGTATCATATCAAATATACTAAGGATATTTTTCCAATGATGTGATCATATTGTTCTACTATCGTTCCAAGTGGTTATATGCTAAAGTAATTCACTCTAGGGGTGGACAATACCTAGGGGAGACTTAATAGCTCAACCATGGTTAGTAGTACATCACACACCATACATGCTTCGACATGCAAAGCATCACCTCAACACATGAGGAACCACCTCAACACATGAGGATCTATCTAGACACACAATACTTTAGCCTTGACTAGAAAGATTGTACAACATCATCACTTTGACATACAAAGAACTTTCCTCAACACATGAAGCTTAACCATTCTTGAGTCCAACTCAAGATTCTTCTCCAAGTTTCCTGAGCCCAACTCGGGATCCTATAAGGAACTGACTTGACACACGAGGCTCAATCTTGACACACAAGATTGACCTAGAGAATGACTCATGATGTTGTAACTTTAACAAAAACCAGATCCACCAATGGCTAGCCTTGAAGAGGAATTAGCAATAAGTGCCAACATGCCTCACTGTTATCGGGAGTATCTATCATTGGGTGAGGAGGCCTGCTCAATCCTATCTTTCAAAGATTATTTCACTTACAAGTATGGATTATGGCCTAAGGATGTGGATGAGTCTTCTTTAAAAGGAAGTATTCCATCAAAAGAAGAGACACTCCATGAGGAATGCAATTCACTACATGATGACTACAAAATTGAAGAAATATGTGCAGAAGCTGAGCAAGAAGAACATGAAAATCAGCCAACTTGTGGGAGACATAAATAAAATGAAGCCAGTGTTGTTGATAGTTCTACCAGTTATGCAAATTACAAATCATATGAAGAAGAAGAAGCATCAATTCACTTAAGGAATGACAATAAAGGTATGGAGGTAGACATGGATGCATCCAGTAATGGTGAATTGGTAGCAAATGTGCATGAGAATGACATAGCATAGAATGAGACATCCTTTGAGGATGATTCCATTTTTAAAAAGGAAGTTCATGAACATGTGACACAAAGGTATAACAAAAATTCTGATTTTTGCAACAGTCACAAACCCTTGTATCACTATGGGATAGCAATCATTTCATATGATGATAATGGCATTGTAAAATTTTCTAATATTGATTTGAATGCCAAGGATGAATTAAGTGTTGTGGATTCATGCCACAAGTAACCTGATTTTTTATCTCTGCCATCAGAATATGTGAACATAACAATTCCAGAAGATGGCTACAAAGTGGAAGGGTACTCAAGTTTCTATGTGGGTAAATTATATATCATTGTTAAGGAGATTGATGAAAGAATGGGTTCCGATCAGGATAGTGGTGCAAAAGCATCGTTTCAATTAGATTCAGAGGAAATATAGAAATCAGCCTATCACTCACCATTGGAGCTTAATTATGAAGCTAATGCCAATTGCACACAAGAAGAAAGCAAATCATAAATTATTATTGAAGAGGATTGTTCTCATGAGCCACATCTTTTAGTAGGGAAGTTGAAGGTAAGCAAAGACAAGATTGGGACAACCATGAGAAATTTTGATGACACAATTGCTTTGGTGACAGACTGTTGTTGGGGATATTTAGGGGTAGATGATAGTTTGAAAGGAAAATATTTCCTTGTTGATTTTGAGGCAATCCGAGAAGTAGTGAAAGTAATGAAAGCAAATTATCTACACCTTCTTTCCAATAGAGATCATCTTCTCAAGTTTGTTGATTTGTACCATAGTGCACTACAAGAATAAGAAGAAGAAGTGGACAGGCTCACCCTTGAGCTTTATATCACCCATGCTTCTTTGAAAAGCACACAAAAGGCCCTTTAGGAATCAAAAAAACAGATTGACCAACTTCGAAAGGAGTTCAGCACACCACATTCTCCAATCTACATGGAATATGAGCATGTGCACATGGAAGGAAACATTTTGGTTTTGATGGAGGAACCTCATGTGGAGGATGAACATGAGGAAAATTCTGAATTGCAGGTGCTTAACAAGAGGAATGACATTGAACATATTTACCAAGCACTTGTTTTGAAGGGTGATGAGGAGGACTCAGCTATGGGAGGGATAGTTGAGGACATGCCACTTGGATCATCTAAAATATGTGCTTATTATCCAAGGATTAGATAGATGAGTGCATAACATAGATGGATATCCAAGGGTACAGCAATATTTCTCACCTTGGTAGGAGATTCTTTGACACTTCATTCATTGGGAAATTTTGTGAGCAAGAAGAGCAAACTGAAATGCATGTTCTTGAGAAGAGGACTGTCATGGAGTAGGTTGGCCGAGTACTGGATGTGCATCAAGAAGATTATGGGATACCTCTATGGGAGCAAGTGTTTCTTTTGGAGGAGGTAGCTACATCCGCTCCACTTAGTCCAGCCAACATAGGTGATGATTCATCCATGGATTAAATGGATAAACACATCTCAGAGTTGGATACAAGAGAAGGTAAGAGTCTTGCATGCTTCAGTAGAAATTTGATTGATACATCTCTTACTTTCCTATCTTATGAGCAGAAATAGAGATGTTCATGGGTAACACATGATGCATTCATTATGCATGGTGGGACTTGGAAGTTCCATTTGATTCAATTGGGTGTCACTTATGCCATTGATGCACAAGTGGAGTTCCTTTTCCTATTGGAAATATTTAGGAAGGCTCCAACAAGCACTTGGCAAAGTGTACTTCCAATTTGGTGGTGGGATCTTGACATTATTTGGAATAACAGATTATTTCAAATGATAGTGATGTTTGGAGGAATGCAGCATAGACAGTGGGACTCTAGAACTACTTGGAACAACAGTTTGGAAGTTGGAAAAGGAGAGTGAGCCAACTATCACTCTCAAGAGTCCATCAATGTGGAGCAGTGGATCGGTTTCCTAAGTGGGAAACCATATGAGAGATGGACACAATGTCTTCCTGCTTGATGGTTTGGGAGATGTCATAATGCTTTTTGCGTTAACACCATGAAGTGCAGAGGTGGATGTAGAAGACACCTTATAGTCCTTAGGTTCATTTGGGACCCTGGGATCATTTTTGGACTGAGTTGTTTCAACTGGGTTGGTCATACAGTTGTATGGGGGAAAAGAGCTATGCCTTGAGGAGATGTTTATAATCAGATTGGCGCAGCAAAATCATGGTGGATCCTTTTGAGGTTAGCTTAGGATTTGAAATTCCAATGCTAGACAATTCAGCAACGGATCTTGAGTGTAGAGTCACTCTTATTTTTTCATGTGGCTAGATTACTTCCTATGTCAGTACCTTGCAGGAATATGCATTGAGCATAGGATACTTCACCTTTCTTTTAGTTGGGTTGGAACCATGGCATTAATTTTCAGTCTTAGTATAGTTCATTTGGCGAAGTAAAAAGTTGGAGATGGGGTCCATTTAAAATTGCAGCTTTTAAAAACAGTCATCATTATGGATTATTTGTGCATAAAAGCTTGGGGTAGGTGCCACACCCAACTTCAAATTGATTGAGGAAAAACAATCTTGGGAGGGCAGGATTGTCATGTCCCCAAATATTTACTTTTAATCCTCAGATGAAAATAATTAATTGTGATCAAAATTTATTTTGGAAATCCATTAATGTGGTGTCTAGAGTTATTAAATTGTAATGTTTTGAGGCCAATATGTATTTATTAATGCAATATTAGTCTAATTGGGACCCATATGAGGTGTCTCTCTCATAAAATATGAAAAGAAAGCAGCTAAAGGTATTAAAAGCATCCAAAAGCAACTAAAAGTGGTAAAAGCAACGTAAAAGCAAGAAAGTAGTAGAAAATCAAAGAAAGCAGAAGTTTCTAGATTTTTGGGCAGAGAAAGGAATAGTAAAATCAAGAAAGCCAGCAAGGAGTCCCATGAAAGCTATAGATGCTAATATTAGCTAGTGAGGGTGCAATTGATGAGGCAATTGGTTCCATATGCAAGTGCAACTTGCCAAAGAAGCCTCCACTCATCACTTATAATTCGAATTTCAAGAAGGAAGGCTCTAGAGAAAGGAAGAAAGCTACCAGAGGTTTATAAAAGGAGTATGAGAGTCTCTTTATAAATATTTTCTCCATTTTTATTATTCACCTTGAGGATATCTAGCCTTTTCAGAGGCTTGGGTGGTGTGCCCCTTGCTAGCATTGGGATATGTGCCCCATTGCAACTAGTAATTCAATTGAGAGAATGTCAGATCCTTCAGGTGGAGATTGAGGAAGAGAACATACAGTTATTTTCATGTAGGTTAATGCAGCCACTGAATTCTATTTGTAGGTCTGATATGAGCTACAAGATGATGTGGTCGAATCCCAAGTTGAGGTGGTAGAATGCAGTAGCAACAATATTCCAAGTGCAGTGAGTTTTAGCCAGTGAAGAGTGAGAATTGAAGGGTTGCGCCCCTTGTGATCTATAGTTTATGTTCATGTGCCATAATTCAGATGTAATATGTTGTACTTATTCACATTTATTAGATCCAATACTAAAATATCCCTTCCTTACTCTCAATAGCTCTACTTATGTTTCTATGTTGCAAATTCTAGTGAAAATTAGCCATTCTGCAAGTTTTATTCCAAAGGACTGTTAACTGCTCCCCCAAAAGTCTAATTGAAGATTGATGCTTCTAAATGTAATGTATTTGGTTACTTATATCAAGTTTATTTCAGAATTTGTGACCTCTGGGTGTCATTTGGAATTGACTAATTTCACTGCTTGCTCTATTGTTGAAGAAATTACCTATTTTTCAGTTTTGATGAGTCTAACTGTTCTATGTGCTTTTAGAATATGGTATGAAGGTCCCTATAGATAAATATGATATATTTTATCCTATCTCGATTCACATAATATAATTTAGGAAGCTTCTAATTCCATTCGAAACTGTTTGGAAATTTCCTCCCTCACTAGTCCAAGTGTTGATCCTTGCACATAGTCTTTTAATTCACTATCTAATCTTTGTTGGTCAAGTCAAGTAGAGTCCATAGCAGGTTTGGTATATTTCAGTTAGTATTACAGTGGTTAGTTGCTTCCAGTTCTGCACCTGAAGCAGTGGAGATTCCACATAATTACTGGGGATATTGCCTCTGGTCATTTGGCTTGTCCAAATGGTCTTCCCAGGTGTGATGCACTCCCGAATGTGAAAATGTCGAAGTAAGACCCTGAGTAAACCATGTTTAGTATGTGGCATGTGATGTTTTGGTGTGTTCAGAGTTTGTAGATGTCTATTTAACCCGTTTGGGGAAAATATGTGGGATACTAGTGTTGTTTGAGGAAAGATCTTTAATATCCAGTCCTAGTTTGTTAGTTTTTTAGTTAGTGCACCTAGACCTGGTTTTGGGTACATTACAACTAGTCCCCTCAGTTTTACAGAGGATTCTTGCATCGGGTGAGATGATCCAGCTTCTTATAGATGTATTTGGTACTAATCTACATATTGCTCCTTTATTTCCTAGAAGAGATATTGATCATGCCTCTGTAACTACTACTTGAGGTGTTGATACCTTTGGTTATGCTAGCAGAGGTGTTGATGCCTCTAGATATTCTAGTGGGAGTGTCGATGCCTCTGGATCTAGTGGGACAAATATTGATGTTGATCTAGTTCCAGGGGTGGACTAGACATTTATCATCAATTTGATGATGATATATATATATATACACACACACGACATTTTCCATTTTGCAGATGTTGATGTTGATGATTATGTTGATGTTTATTTACATGTTGATGGTGATGTCTATGTTAGGTCAGGTTCAATGATGTTTGTTAGATGTGTGTGATGGTTATGTTAGAAAATGCAACTTGTGTTTTGTTAGATGTTATTGTTAGATATGTGTGTTAGATGATGTTTAAATCTGATGTATGCATATGTTAGATGAATATGTAACGTAATGTTTATGATGGTATGTTCATGCTTATTTTTAGTTTTATGTTAGTGATGGTATGATGGTGTTTATTTTTATGTTTTTTAGAAGGTGACAATGATAATGATGGTTTGTTTATGTTTATGTCATGAAAATGATGATGATGGTACATTTATGTTTATGCTTATGGTTATGTTTATGATGGTATGCTGATGTTTATGTTTAGGTTTATGATGGTATGATCATGATGTTTATGTTTATGTTTGTTAGGTGTTGAAAATGATGATGAGTGTATGCTTATGTTAAAGAGATTTGTACTATTCAAAATGTGGGTCTTTAAATCATTAACTATTTTAGTCGACAAAAGCATCACAATTTGCATTGTAAATTATGTTATAAAACAAGTTGTTTTATGACTTAACAAGTTTTCAGAGCATTAGAAAGCTTTCAAAGTTTTCAAAATGTTAGCATCCTATGGACCATTTTTGCAGCGAGAGGAGCGAGGTGCTCTACATCCCAATATGGGGGATATGTTGTCACGTAAGGTAACGCAACATAACATAGCACAGAAAATAATTAAAAAATTCATGTAGGCTCATAAAATAAAAAATTATGAAAAATATTTTAAAAATCCATGTCGGTTCATAAAATAAAAAATTATGAAAAGTAATTAAAAAAATCGATGTTTGTCTATAAAGGGTGAGCGCACAAAGTTGCTCCCCAAAAGTGTTGCAACAAGACTGCACTAGCAGGGAAAAAACAAACCCACACATGCACCTAAGGCAGAACGCACATGCCATTAGGTTCGGTACCGAACTGGGGTGCGTGCGCTTTCCTAGCGTGTGCACGCACAAATGCACGCATGCGCCCGTGTTAAGGTAATAAAAAAACATATTTTTTTCATTGTTTCCATTCCGGCCGAGCATGAATCAACCACCATGTGTGCAGAGCTACAACCAACCAAGTTCACCATTTCCACTCAAAAACCATCTTCATCCATCCACAAATTGCATTGGATAGGTAAATTCCATGTTGTTTGTCATTTTATTCATTGTTTTTTGTTTATTAAATTTGTAATAATTCCCAAATTATTAAAATAATAGAGAACTTTTCAATTGCAGAGTGTAAACCCACACAATGAATGAAAAAAATGTTAACATGGAGTCCGGTGGAACACAAGAAAACACTAATCTTGGAACCAATGAAAACCCTCAACAAAATCCAAATGCCCAAGAAAATCAAAACCCCCAACCAAATTTTGACCAAGATGACTTGAACCATTATGTAAATGAAATGAGAGTGCACACTCGAGATCTAAGAAACACAGGGGAACCATCTTGAGTGTCCCTTGCCACCTCAATTGAGAGCTCAATTGAATCCCTCATCCATGCACATCGCCAATTGACTGACATGACTAAATATAGAGCTAGGATGTGGGAGTATTATTCCACGGGCATTTCCAAGGAGGAAATAAAATATTTGAATATTACAAAGGCCCAATTGAACAGTATGTTCACCGATCCAAGACCACAACAACCACCGGAGATTAAAGAGTCACGTGTCTACATGGATTGGTGTCATTTTCAACCATGGAGGGACAATTGGATGCATAGGTGGTTCATGGTTTACAATAAACCTCCCTATAGTAATAGGGATTTTCCACAGTACTTCCTTCGGAAAATGTGGGTTGAGTTTTCGCTCGGTTTACATGTAAACTATTTTGACATAACCGAGTTCCAGGTTGTTGGGCATGGCTCTGCCCAAGATCAACTTGCTTCTAGGAGGAACCCACTGAGAGGGCCACTAGCTCCTAGGTGCAATCCCAACCCCTCTCCCCATCTGCCTCAGTTACCCCACAAACTTGATCATATCGAGGGCGCGATGAGGAGTGTTGCACGGGGACTGGTTAGACACATTTCCTTTGTAGCAGCTACTATAGTGGAGAGACAAGATGAACCTGATAGAGATGCAGGTGCAGGGCCTTCAGGATAGAGTCAGGATAGACTTATCACCGGTGGTAGCCATGTTGGGTCTTCTAGTTCGACGGGGACAATGCCACATATTTGTCCCCATTACGGGCACACTTTCCCTGGCTCGATCGAGGGTTTCTATATGGAGCAAGTTTGCACTTTTTTTAATGTGTTTTCAATCATCACTTGATAATTTGTAAATTAATTTTAAAGTATTTGTGCTTGACTTGAACTATTATTTCAATGTACAACTATTTAGAGCTGAGACATCGTCATGGGAGAATGCAACATCTCCCAACCTGGATGCAGCAATGGCAGCTACAACTGAAATTGCGGCACCTCACATGGAGGTATTGTCAATACCGCACACAATATTATTATTACTTATGGCATTTCTATTTTTATGCATTTATATTTATGACATACATGATGATAGTTCGTAAAATATTTTTTAATATTTTGATTGACTGAATAATTACTTGTTTAATATGTTTATAACGTGCATGCGTTTTGGTTTCCACAGGTATGCACAGACTACGATGATCAGCCATCTCCGCCAAGGGTCGACAGATCACCATATACACAGGTACAATGTGTAGTTAAAAGCACACTTTTAATTTGAAATGTTACAACATATTATGGTTTAATTTTATTTTTGTTTACTAAACTATGATATTACAAATTTGTATGCAGGGGCCACCAACAGATGCAGGCCACTTTAGTCCCATGTTTCCACCCTCTCCCATGAGTTTCCCCCCTCACTTCCATCCAGACCCCTCCCTCTGTCCACCCCCTCCCTTCCATCCACCCCCCCCTCTCTGTTCATATTCCCCCCTCCGTCCATCCTTCCCCATTCATCCGCGCCCCCCCCATCTATACATCCTCCCCCATTCATCCACGCCCCCCCCATCTATCCATCCTCCCCCATTCACCCATGCCCCCCCTTCCATCCAGCTTCCCCCCTTCGTCCACAATCTCCCTTCTATCCATCCTCCTCCCTCTATCCAGGACCGCCCTCCCATTCACCATACCTCAACATTCCCCCTAGCTGTTTTGGGTTGATACCCCATATTGTACAGCCATTAGGGGTTCATCGTCCACGACGTCCTCCTCCACCCCATACCACCATGTCCTCTTCCACCCCATACCACCATGTCCTCTTCCACCATATCATCTCCAGTTCCCGCCACTATTGTGGCAACTACTATTCCATTATCTTCCCATGTATCTATAGTGGTTGCACCCATAGTTGTTGCATCTACATCTGCGCCCCCCCCCCCCCCTGGGTGACTACATCGAAGCAGGTCGTCCAGCCAACTCCACTTGCTATCCCAGAAGCCCAACCATGTCCATTGTGGGGAGGTGTTCATGGTGAGAATCAAGTTAATTTATGAAATTTTTTTGATGCATTAACCAAAATTAATTTAAGAAATTATTATTTTTCAATGAAATGATTGTCGTAAATTTTGTAGGGTGGAATTGTTGAGAGGCTCAGCAGATCCAGAACACCTGCCTCTCGTCTCCCACTCGCATCAACAGTGAGTTATTTAAGATTTGAATTGTACATTCATTTTATGAATGTGGTAAATGTTACAAATGGTTGAAAATGATGGTATCTTATATCATTTGTTTCAGAGCATGGAGAGATGGTCTACTCCTAGACAGAAGAAGACCCGAGATACCAGTAGCTCCAAGAAAAGGAAGATTGATTTTGGAGATGCACCTGGGAGTGACCGGGGTGGTCACAATGCTTGACACACCATGTTATGTACATTAGCCACGATGTGGCACCTTTGGGCACCAGTTTCCATGTAATTTGTATCTACGGCACGGTTTTCCATGTATTTTGGATCTACGGCACGAGTTGTCGGATTTTCTATAGGGCACAAGTTACCATGTATTTTGGATCTACAACACAAGTTGTTGGATTTTTTATAGGGCACTAGTTGCCATCGTATGTACATTGGGAACCATGTTCCACTATTTTCCTGAAAATTTATATATGTGTTCGAGTTTTGTTCCACTATGGTTTTATCTCATGGATTTATATATAGTTTTGTTCTATATATGTGTATAATTATTTGGATTCAAATGTATGCACATGAATATATATGTACAATGAAAACGATTTACTTTTTATATGTATTATAATTTAGGCAAGGGATTAGGCTACATAATAGGGTTTCATTGTGATTAGAATACAAGTTAGGGTTTACGCTATCAACTAGGGTTTTTAGGATAGGCTCTCGTGTTTCTAGGATAGGCTCCAAGCTCTAGGGTTACCAACTTAATGTTGAACTCCACTATCATGACAACATTGTCACCAACACCATTCCCGCTACCACAATCACCATCAAGCCTCGTCATCCTCTTGCTCGTGGTGCCACCATCCTCGTCCCCATCAATCATCTGTCATACACCATCAACCTAATGCATTTTGTCTCATTGTCACCATCACCATATCTATCCTCACGCCCATTATCATCATCGTCATCATTGTACTCATTGTCACCATTGTCGCCATCATGCTTATTGGAGTCTAGGCCATTTGGCCTCTTTGTTTATGTATTTTGGGTCAGATATGGATTGCACTTGATTTGTTTTTAGTTGTATGCACCCTTGCTATATACATGTCAGAAACTTTTCATATAAGTGCATAATTATTTGGATTCAAAACTAGAGTTTTTAGGCTAGGATCTGGGTTTCTAGGGTTTTCCCATAGACACTTGATAGAGACACTTTCAACCAGGATTGTCTCTATCAAGTGTCTATGGAAAAACCCTAGAACAGACGTGGAGTTGGGAAAAAGGAGTCGATATGGGTCGAGAACTTATGGAGTTCCCCTCTATGTGTAGACTCAGTGAGACAACATGGGGTTCTTTTTTGCATTTGAACTTGCCAAGATGGTAGGCACAGGGTAATTCCCATATATATATATATATATAAGAAAAAAAATATAAATTAAATAGTAATACTAATATCTAATTTTTGTTGAGATTTTTTCTTGTGAAGGCAAGGAAATCACAAGGAAATAGACCAAGATTGCAAACCAAACTAGAATAGGGACAAGGAGTTTTGAACTTAGCCTCATTAAATAGAATTTTGAACTCAACATTAAAAGACTAACTAAGAAAAACCCTAGTTTCCAAAATTGACCTAAAAGTTGACACCCGAGCCATGGAACCGGAGGAGAGGGGAACCCCTAGCACTATCTCGATGTCTTGAATCCAACGGATTTGACGGTTTTTGGATTTGAGCCACAGTTTTCATTCTATGGCTCGTTCCATCTCACATCCAAAAGGCCTTCAGGGACACCTGTTGGATACCTACCGAGGCCATAGAATTCCAACCGTGTAACAAAAATGGGTTTCGGGGAGTCCTACAAGTGTGTCTAGGAATATTCCATCTTGGAACGCTAGCCATAAGTCCTCGGTCGGTGATTTTGCAAAGTTGACCCCCATGTGCAAAAATTGCACACTCCCTTACTGAGCAAAACCCTAGTTTCCAAAATGGACCTAGAAGATGACACCTAGGCCATGGGACTGGAGGAGAGGGGTACCCCTAGCACTATCCCAATGTCCTGAATCCAACGGAGTTGACGATTTTTCTATCCGAGCCACAGTCGTCATTTTATGGCTCGTTCCATCTCGCATCCAAAAGGCCTTCTTGGACACCTGTTGGATACCTACCGGGGCCATAAAATTCCAACGGTGAAACAAAATAGGGTTCAGGGGAGTCCTGCAAGTGTGTCTAGGAAGGTTACATCTAGGAACTCTAGCCATAAGTCCCCAATCAATGATTTTGCAAAGTTGACCCCCATGTGCAAAAATTGCACACTCCCTTACTGAGCAAAACCCTAGTTTCCAAAATGGACCTACACGATGACACCTAGGCCATGGGACCGGACGAGAGGGGAACCCCTAGCACTATCCCGATGTTCTGAATCCAACGGATTTGATAGTTTTTTTATCCGAGCCACGGTCATCATTCTATGGCTCTTTCCATATCGCATCCAAAAGGCCTTTAGGGACACCTGTTGGATACCTACCAGGGCCATAGAATTCCAACTGTTCAACAAAACCGGGTTCAGGGGAGTCCTGCAAGTGTGTCTAGGAATTTTCCAGCTGGGAACACTAGCCCCCCGGTCGATGATTTTGCAAAGTTGACCCCCATGTCCAAAAATTGCACACTCCCTTACTAAGAAAAACCTAGTTTCCAAAATGGACCTACAAGTGACACCTGGGCCATGGGACTGGAGGAGAGGGGCACCCCTAGCACTATCCCGATGTCCTTAATCCAATGGAGTCAATGGTTTGTCGATCCGAGCCACGATCGTCATTCTATGGCTCGTTCCATCTTGCATCCAAAAGGCCTTCAGGGACACTTGTTCGATACCTACCAGGGCCATAGAATTCCAACTGAGCAACAAAACCGGGTTCCGGGGAGTCCTGCAAGTGTGTCTAGGAAGTTTCCAGCTAGTAACGCTATCCATAAGTCCCTGATTGATGATTTTGCAAAGTTGGACCCCATGTGAAAAAATTGCACACTCCCTTACTGAGCAAAACCCTAGTTTCCAAAATGGACCAACAAGATGACACCTGGGCCATGCGACCAAAGGAGAGGGGAAACCCTAGCACTATCCTGATGTCCAGAATCAAACGGAGTCGACGGTTTTTTCGATGTGAGCCACGGTCGCCATTCTATGGCTCGTTCCATCTTGCATCCAAAAGGCCTTCAGAGACACCTGTTGGATACCTACCGCGGCAATAGAATTCCAATCATGAAACAAAACCAGGTTTTGGGGAGTCCTGCAAGTGTGTCTAGGAAAGTTCCATCTGGGAACGCATCCATAAGTCCCCAATCGATGATTTTTGAAAGTTGACCCCCATGTGCAAAAATTGCACACTCCCTTACTGAGAAAAACCCTAGTTTCCAAAATGGACCTACAAGATGACACCTGGGCCATGGTACCAGAGGAGAGGGGCACCCCTAGCACTATCCCGATGTCTTGAATCCAACAGATTTGACGGTTTTTCGATCCGAACCACGGTCGTCATTCTATGGCTCTTTCCATCTCGCATCCAAAAGGCCTTCAGGGACACCTGTTGGATACCTACCGGGGCCATAGAATTCCAACCGTGCAACAAAACTGGGTTCTGGGGAGTCCTGCAAGTGTGTCAAGGAAGGTTCCAGCTGGGAACACAATCTATAAGTCCCCGGTCGATGATTTTGCAAATTTGACCCCCATGTGCAAAAATTGCACACTCCCTTACTGAGAAAAACCCTAGTATCCAAAATGTACCTACAAGATGACACCTGTGCCATGGGACTGGAGGAGAGGGGAATCCCTAGCACTATCTCGATGTCCTAAATCCAACAGATTCGACGGTTTTTCGATCTGAGCCACGGTCGTCATTCTATGGCTCGTTCCATCTCACATCCAAAAGGCCTTTAGGGACACCTGTTGGATACCTACCGGGGCCATAGAATTTTGACCGTGCAACAAAACCGGGTTTCAGGGAGTCCTGCAAGTGTGTCTAGGAAAGTTCCAGTTGGGAACACTATCCATAAGTCCCCGGTTGATGATTTTGCAAAGTTGACCTCCATGTGCAAAAATTGCACACTCCCTTACTGAGCAAAACCCTAGTTTCCAAAATGGA
Source organism: Larix kaempferi (assembly GCA_027924585.1). NCBI lineage: Eukaryota > Viridiplantae > Streptophyta > Pinopsida > Pinales > Pinaceae > Larix > Larix kaempferi. Next base: position 23,849,549 of record BSBM01000017.1, on the reverse strand, counting down.
CCTACAAGTGATGACGTGGGATGTATGATGATGTGGCATGTGTGATGAAGCTGAAAAGACACATGATGGTGTTCTGGTGCAATCATTAAGTCAGTGTTGCAATCTGACATCATTCTTGAAAATTTTGGCAAGTTTGTGAAACTTTGGAAATTAACTTAGTATGGAAAAAGTAGTCAAAACTGCTCTAAGAGAATGCCCGCCATAATTCATGGTTTCAGAAAAATGCACGCACCATCATATCAAGCTATAGCTTGTTGAAGTGGCTATCTAGTCATGGCATCAGTTCTCCATAAGCATGTCCGAGGAGAAAGTTATTACTCTTCCAAAATAGGGTTTTAGGATAAACTTTGGAGAAGTTCTTGAAAATGGCTAATTGTTGGAAAACTAGTCCAAGTGGCCTTGGGAAAATGCCCACCATAATTCATGGTTTGAGAAAAATGCATGCACCATCATATCAGGATATAGCTTGTTGAAGTGGATATCTAACAATGGTTTCATTTTCCCATAAGCATGTTTGAGGAGAAAGTTATAAGTCTGCCAAAATAGGGTTTCAGGATAAACCTTGGAGAAATTCTTGGAAATGGCTAAGTGTTGGAAAACTGGTCCAGGTGGCCTTGGGAAAATGTTCGCCGTACCTCATGGGAGAATGATAAAAATTATCCGGAACTATCATGCTCTAGCTTTTCAAATAATCTATCTTTCCATGGGCTTAGTTTCACAAAAGGTGTTTGGTGACAAACTTAACAGCCTGCCAAAATAGGGTTTCAGGTTGCTTTTACACCAAAGTAGAAAAAATGCCTAAGTGGCCTCTGGGAAATGCCTGCCATAGTTTGTGTGTTGAAGAAAATGCCCACACCATATGGTCATCCTATAGGTTGTTTATTTTTCTATCTAACCATGTCCTCATCTTGTCTTTGGAGTGCCTTAGGAAGAAGTTATGAATCTGCCATAACAATGTTTCAGGAAGATTGGACCAAGTTTAGGAAGTGCAAAAATTGTCTAAGTGTAAAATCACCGGTAATGCCTGAAGTGACCTCAGTAAAATTCCCACCATGTCTTTTGGTTGATGTATTAAATCATCTCAAGAGTATGGGTCTCTAGAATTTTGTTTTGTGCATCTGACCATGGTCTCAGATTGTCCAAAGAATCTCTGAGGAGGAAGATATTAATCTGCCAAAAGTGCCTCTCGTGTTGATTTGCACTACTCCAGTAAAATGCCTGCCGAGGAGAGAGAAAGAGGCTTCAAGGGGTTAAATTGATTTATATGGAGTCACCTTGTTGGCCTCCATCCATTGAGTGTCTCACACTTCAAAAATGATGAAAAGAAAAATCTCATCATACTAACCTAGGGTTTGATAATTTTTCCCAAGTGTCAAATCAACAGTTTGGAAGACCACTTTTAAATGCCCACTAGATGGTGTGTGTGTGTCAACAGTTTGGAAGACCACTTTCATTTTGGTAGGCTTGTCTTTCACACCTGTGAACTCCAGAGGAAAATATGAGCCTATGGATAGATATCCAGTTCATTAAGGAACAATCCTATGCCATCTGATTCATTTTATCAGCACAAGGACACCTCCTTCACTTTTGGCAGATTGATTTCTTGCTCATGTGATCACCATAAGGAAAAATACAAGCATGGTTGGATATCCACTTCAACAATGAACAAGACCATGTCAATTGATGAACTTATTGACACACACACAACGTATGGCGGGCATTTGAAAGTGGACTTCCAAACTGCTGATTTGACACTTAGGCAAAATTATCAAACCCTAGGTTAGTATGATGAGATTTTTATTTTCATCAATTTTGAAGTGTGAGACACTCAATGGATGGAGGCCAACAAGGTGACTCCATATAAATCAATTTCACCCCTTAAATCCTCTTTCTCTCTCCTTAGTGGGCATTTTACTGGAGTAGTGCAAATCAATCTGAGAGGCACTTTTGGTAGATTAATATCTTCCTCCTCATAGACTCTTTGGGCAATCTGAGAACATGGTCAGATGCACAAAACAACATTCTAGAGACCCATACTCTCGAGATGATTTAATACATCAACCACAAGACATGGCGAGCATTTTACTGAGGTCACTTCAGGAATTACCAATCATTTTACACTTGGACAATTTTTGCACTTTCCTAGACTTGGTCCAATCTGCCTGAAACACTGTTTTGGCAGATCCATAACTTCTTACTCATGCACTCTAAAGACAAGATGAGGACATGGTTATATATACAAATCAACAACCTATATGATGACCATATGGTGCGGACATTTTATTCAAACCACAAACTATGGCAGGCATTTCCCTGAGGACACTTAGGCAGTTTTGCTACTTTGGTGTAAAAGCAACCTGAAACCCTGTTTTGGCAGGCTGTTAACTTTGTCATCAAACACCTTCTTTGAAAACTAAGACCATGGAAAGATAGCCTATTTTACAAGTTAGAGCATGATAGTTCCAGATAATTTTTATCATTCTCCCATGAGGTACGACGGGCATTTTTCCAAGGCCACCTGGACCAGTTTTCCAACACTTAGCCATTTCCAAGACCATTTCCAAGAATTTCTCCAGGGTTTATCCTGAAACCCTATTTTGGCAGACTTATAACTTTCTCCTTAGACATGCTTATGGTAAAATGAGACCATGTTTAGATAGCCAATTCAAAAAGATATGTCCTGATATGATGGTTCGTTCATTTTTCTCAAACCATGAATTATGGTGGGCATTTTCCCAAGGCCACCTAGACTAGTTTTCCAACACTTATCCATTTTCAAGAACTTCTCCAAAGTTTATCTTGAAACCCTATTTTGGAAGACTTATAACTTTCTCATTAGACATGCTTATGGATAACTGAGGCCATGACTAGATAGCCACTTCAACAAGCTATAGCCTGATATGATGGTGCGTTCATTTTTCTCAAACCATGAATTATGGCGGGCATTCTCTTAGAGCAATTTTGACTACTTTTTCCATACTTAGTCAATTTCCAAAGTTTCACAAACTTGCCAAACTTTTCAAGAATGATGTCAGATTGCAACACTGACTTAATGATTGCACTAGAACACCATCATGTGTCTTTCCAGCTTCATCACACATGCCACACCATCATACATGCCACGTAATGACTTGTAGGTCCATTTTGGAAACTAAGGTTTTGCTCAGTAAGGGAGTGTGCGATTTTTGCACATGGGGGTCAACTTTGCAAAATCATCGACCGGGGACTTATGGCTAGCGTTCCTAGTTGGAACCTTCCTAGACACACTTGCAAGACTCCCCGGAACCCGGTTTTGTTGCACGTTTGGAATTCTATGGCCTCGGTAGGTATCCAACAAGTGTCCCTGAAGGCCTTTTGGATGCGAGATTGAACAAGCCATAGAATGATTTTATTGCCACCATGACTAGGTTATTTGTGAACCAATAATGGGTCTCAAGCTGTACCAAGTGTAAGTAAGGAAAACAAGGGGCACATTCCCTAAGTGACACTTCTTAGGCTCAACCCCCATGAAAAATATCTAGAATCCACAAAGCATTCTTATTCTTGGGGATTCTTTAATGGGTATTGGGTCTTCAATAGCATGGATGGATCTTGAGCCTTTTACAATAGTTTAGATGGTGATGGTGACAACATGGGTAGTAAGAGCACGATGGTGATGTTCATGGTGGAATGGTGATGGTGACAACGACCATGGGGATAGTGATAATGAGCATGGAGATGGTGATGGTGATAGTGAGCATGAAAATGGGTATGAGGATGCAGATATTATGGTTTACTTAGATGGGAGAAAAATACAAAGAAAACAAATCCATGACGAAACTTGTGCGATTTATCAAGTTGTACCAAGTCTATGCAATTTATCAATTTATCAAGCTATCAATGTCTGGCTACAATAGTCAAAATATTAATGTCAATACTCAATGAGACCACGAAACAAAATCATATCATACATGTACACCACATACCTATAACATAGTACATAATAAAACATGCAAACCACATACCAGATTACCTACCTATGGCCATTCAACTAGACCATCAGGATCACCTCGAATACCAAGGGTTTCCTTTAACCTCTCATGCTCGGAGTAAGGCAATAAGTATCGTGCCTTTGATGAGTTCTTACTTGGCATTGTTTGCAGCTGGAGGTTTGTTCCAATAACTAAGTTTGTATAATGGTATACAATCTCACCTGGTCTATAATCTTCATATGTATACCCTTTTCTGTTTGCTGAGTGGGAAACCTGGTTCAAATATTCTCCCTTTATAACCATCGACCCAATCGAAAAATCATTAGCCTCAAAGTCCTGTAATGGGACATTTAGGGTTTGCTTCCCCTCTAAGCAACATTCCAGCCAATAGTTGGTGCGCCATGCATTGCGTCTCGAGGAAACCACTATGTATATGTGCCCTGGAGAAAATATAGTTCCAATGTTTCAGTCAACTAATTAGACACAACTAGTTGTCAAAAATATAAAAAATATGCACAGCTAGTGGACGTGTTCACAATGGCCATGCACGCCCGAGAGCAATTGGATCGTAAATGACCCCCTTGACAAAGATTGGAATGGCCTTCACTGAGAAAAAACCCTAGCTCCGGAGATGGCACAATAGCACCGTTTCTGAGACTTCAAGGCACAGTGTGGGGGGTCCCCTAGCTGTAAAATGGCATCCTGGATCCATCGGAATCGACAGATTCATGATCGGAGTCATGGTTTTGCTGATGCAGGCATTTTCGTCGAGTACCTCGGGACCATTCAGGGACACTTTGAGGAATTGCTCCGGGGGCACGGAACCCAAACCGACAAGCGGAATCAGGTTCTGTCTGCTCCTGCATGTGCACGTGGTCATTATAGACGTGTTCATGATGGCCATGCACACTCGGGAGCCTTCGGATGAGAAATTACCCCCTTGAGCAAGATTGGCATGGCCTTCACTGAGCAAACCCTAGCTATGGAGATGGCACAATAGCACCATTTTCGAGACTTCTAGGCAGGGTGTGAAGGGACCCCTAGGTGAAACCCGTCATCTCGAGTCCATCGGAATCAATGGATTCACGATCGAAGTAACAGTTTTGCTGCTGCGGGCATTTTGGTCAGGCACCCCAGGGCCATTCAGGGACACTTTGGGAAATTGCTTCGGGGGCATGGAACCCAAACTGGCAAGCGGAACAGGGTTCTATCAACTCCCGCACATGAATGTGGCCATTATGGACGTGTTCATGATGGACACACATGTACAGGAGCCTTCGGATCATAAATGAACCCCTTGAGCAAGATTGGAATGGCCTTCACTGAGAAAAACCCTATCTCCGGAGATGGCACAATAGCACCATTTTCGAGACTTCGAGGCACGATGTGGGAGGTAACCTAGCTGAAACCCGGCGTCCCGGATCCATCAGAATCAACGGATTCATGATCGAAGTCATGGTGTTGCTGCTGCGGGCATTTTCGTCGGGCACCCCAGGGCCATTCAGGGACACTTTGAGGAATTGCTCTGGGGGAACGGAACCCAAACCAGCGAGAGGAATCGGGTTTAGTCCACTCCTGCAAGTTCAAATGGCTATTGTGGACATGTTCATGATGTCCACGCATGCCCGGGATCCTTCGGATGAGAAATGACCCCCTTGAGCAAGATTGGCATGGCCTTCACTCAACAAAACCCTAGCTCCGGAGATGGCACAATAGCACCGTTTTTGAGACTTCGAGGCATGGTGTGGGGGTTCCCCTAGATGAAACTCGATGTCCCAGATCCATTGGAATTGACGGATTCACAATCGGAGTCACGGTTTTTCTGCTGCGGGAATTTTGGTCGGGCACCTCGGGGCCATTCAGGGACACTTTGAGGAATTGCTCCAGGGGCATGGAACCCAAACTGACGAGCGAAATTGGGATCCGTCGGCTCCCACACATGCAAGTGGCCATTGTGGATGTGTTCACAATGTCCATGCATGCCTGGGAGCCTTCGGATGAGAAATGACCCCCTTGAGCAAGATTGGAGTGACCTTCACTGAGAAAAACTCTAGCTCCAGAGATGGGACAATAGCACCATTTTTTATACTTCGAGGCACAGTGTGGGGGGTCCCCTAGTTGAAACCCATCGTCCTGGATCCACTAAAATCGACGGATTCATGATCAGATTCACGGTTTTGCTTCTACGGTCATTTTGGTCGGGAACCCCAGGGCCATTCAGGGACACTTTGAGCAATTGCTCCGGGGGCACAGAACCCAAATCGGCGAGAAGAATTGGGTTCCGTCAGCTCCCACACGTGCATAAAGGAGATTTTAAAATACCATATAGGACATGTCTTAGGGTTGTTTGGCTCCCAAGTGTTGATACACATGAAAAATGGCTAGGTTAATGTTGCTAATGAGATGAAATGAGGGTTGTGCTTGCTTAAATCCCTAATGGCACACCTCACACAAGAGGTCATACACTTATAACCACATTGTGATGCTCCCTAAGCTATTGATACAATATTGAGAATATGTGAGCCATTATAGAGTAACACCTTTGACCTCCTAATGTTATGTAAACACATAAGAAAGTGTTTTACCATAAGTCAATTAGAGAGGATATGCCATAACAATGGTACCAACTGGATGTCCCCATTTTTATATGGCATATGGAAAGGTAGGATAAGTAGATTGAAGATAGACTAGAGGTATCTTTGAGCTGGTTGAAAGTGTCTCTATCAAGTGTCTCGATCCATGGATAATGCCTTAAAGAATAATAGTTGATCTCTGAAGGGTATCATTTGCCTTTGATTGTTGACCTCGATGCAATAAGTAGGTTGTGGACATTAGGTATGGTTCTTGGGACCATGAACATGTTCAATGGAGGAAATATATGCCTTATGCCCTAAACAAGGCTTCTATGCATTTAGCACTCAGTATGGGTTTTATGGCACTAAACATGGTCAAACGATGAAACCTTGACCTTAGGCTCTAAAGGAAGTTTCCAAGGATAGGGAAAATGTGAAGCCTTAACCAACCACATAAGATTGGTCTAGTATAACTTAAATATTTGAATGCCAATATGGACACCATTAGTATGTTTTGAGATTTATGGGTGAACCTCAAATCCATAAACATGATTCGAAGAGTTATACCAAAATATCAAGGCTAGAAATATATATTTATGGCTTGGGACCAACGATCAATTTGATGGGTCATTTGTAATGATTCAGGGCATCATTCATGAACCTTGGTCCCTAGAAGGTGCCTTTAGAGCCTAATGCATAATTCAAAATTCAAAATATTTGAAAGTGATATTTATGTGTGTAATTGTGTTTGAAAAGATGATGTTATGTGTTATTTTATATTAATATTTGTATGGTTTTCTTTGTGCAAGTGTGTATGTAAATATTTGCCTGTGTGTGTTTTTTCTAACATGTAAATTTGTGTATATGTGCATAGATATCTTCATGTGTTCATTGTGATTTGTGAATGACAAATGTGTACTCATTGATGTGTATTCATTCTAATTTCTATTGAATATTATGAAATGTTATAATATAAGATTAGTTTTCAATCTTGTTTAAATGCATGTGAAGTTTTCATAAATGGATGGAAACTTGAATTGGAGTGGTTGGTGTAAAACATCAATGTATTGTAATAGTTTCTATTGAATATTATGAAATGTTATAATATAAGATTAGTTTTCAATCTTGTTTAAATGCATGTGAAGTTTTCATAAATGGATGGAAACTTGAATTGGAGTGGTTGGTGTAAAACATCAATGTATTGTAATAGTAACTTAATCATAACTCAAACATCAAATAAACGGTGATAGAAGATAACGATATCAAATAAACTATCTAACATGAATAACATAGACATGCATGAATAAACAATCACATGATTATACTATGTACCTCAATCAATTAGGCCTTCTGGATCCTCTCGGTTTTTTATTGTCTCAAACAACCTCTCGTGCTCTGCATGAGGTAGTAAGTAGCGTACCTTGTTTGATGTCTTCGTTGACATTGTTTGTAGTTGGATGTTTGTACCAACGATCAAGTACGTAAAGTGATACACGCATGAACTTGGTCTATAATATTTGTATGTGTATCCATTGCTCTTTGGTCCATTTCCATCTACTGTAAGATATTCCCCCTGAACAACCATCGAGTCAGTTGGAAAGGTAATGCCTTCACTATTGGTTAATGATTCGATGAGGGTTTTCTTTCCCTGGATGCATCGTGCCAACCAATAATTTGTCCCAATTGCAGTGTCTTTCGGGGTGACAACTACGTAGATGTGTCCTGCAAAAATGCATTTTACGGTCATATTCCAACAAGTAGTGGTTTGATAACTTGGATAATTACAAAAACAAGGAGGGAACCGAGATATGCATGCATAAATGTTTACCTGGTTGTACAAGATCAGATATATGATCATATTCATTCGAAATAGAGGACTCACCTTCCTCTAACTGGATTTTTTCAACAACTGCACGCGAGTCCACTGCAAGTGATACATAATAGCATTCATCAACCCAATCCATTGATTCACACTCACCCCACTCACAACTGCTGCAAGGCCCACAAAAGCAAGCAAGTTTCCACGTCCATATTTCGAATAAGGGGTTGTTTGAGCTTCGAACCGAATGAAATCCACAAGTTCCTTGCGCAGTACTACAACTATAAGAACGTGATCGATCTATATCAACCACATGCCATAAATTTCTGACAACATGTCCTCTACCTGTTGGTCTGTGCTGCTCCGTGGTTCGATCTGACATTTTTGCAGAGCACCATTGAACTAAGGATTCTGCATCCCAAATATGAAGGTTTGTCATGCACCTCATCTCCTCCCTTCGTAGGGAATTTTTTAGATATGCTCCAGCCCCTTCATGCTCTCCCTTTCCATGCCTGGTCTCAAAATAGTTCCATATATGTAGCACATCATAAGTCTTGTGCAAAATACTCAACCACTGGAATACACGTGCATTTTTGAACTGGCCTGCACAACCATCTGACCATATCCAATGCTCATCCATTTGTATACCTCTCTCCTTCAGTTGATCATAGAAAATTCTAAAGCAATGTTGCACATAATGCAGGTCGTGGCACCTATCGTCGTTGATATAGAAGTTGGTCTCTTTCAATATTATCCTTATGTCATTGCTGCTCTCTGGTGCATGCACATACGTGATATGGACCATTATGCTAACTTGGTCTGAATGGTAGTATTGACTTTGAATCTCATTCTTTGGCTGTAGGGTGTAGTTTTCAGCGAAGTCCACAACTGACAATATTGTGCCATTGGGAAAGGTGTCCCTGCACTATCTATACTCTTCATCCTACCACCGTGATACATGGACATGTTGTACATACTGCTCGGTCTTTTGGTAGAATTCCTTCATGAAATCGCAAATTTGTACCTGGTGCCACAAAACCAAGGGAATTGATACAATGTTACATTTTCAATCTGAATATATATGTACAAATTCAACATGTACAGTATGAAAGTATGCAAACTTAGATTACCTATGACTTCACCAATGCAATTTTTTGCTTTCCTTCGCACTATCTACTTGATATGTTATGCACTTGAAGTTCTACATTTCTACTGACATCCTCCCAAATTTGTGCTCCTCAATTTCATGGATGCATCGGCTCAATAATTCAAATCCACTGCACCTGGAACATGTCCCATATAAACATAATATTTTATAATATTTGTGTCCTTCAGGTCTTGGACACATTATGCTATGTATAAATTCTCTGGATGCATTCGGTGGTTGTAACGATGGGCAGTCCTACACAATGTTAGTATGCAAATCACAAAATATATGTCTATATGTATCATAATAGTACTCAAATTCTACATGGTATCTACAGCAACATGTGTTGCGATCAATGCAAATTCTAACATACCAGGGTTTTCATTTTTCAAAGGACCTTTGGCCCAAGTTCAGTTGTGTGTGTTCATTCTTGAACCTCTCATAGAGTTCCGTTTATGTTATGTCAAGGAAGTGCTTGACATGGGGTTCACACCCCTTAACACCTTTTCTCAACTTTAACACATCTCTTTGATTCAATGACGGTCTAGTGTTATCATGCCAAAATGTTTGTACTAGTTCTTTAACAACATCAATAAGCTTCATATCTGAACGAGGTAACCTACCAACAAAGGCCCAACAATTGTTTTGTCCTGGGGTCTCAATTTTTTCTCTAATAACAGAATACTTTTGAAGAGCCTTTCTATCTACTTTAAATATTTTACATGTGTGTGATAGCAGGCATCTCAAATGCTTGCTGCTGATGATGCAGATGAGCAGATCCTAAGTGCCCTTGGTAGGGAATTTTATGGTCCTGAAGAAGGTGAGGATTACGATCACCTTGCTTCACTCTTTATGTCTGCTAGATTGTGTGATTTGAGCAAGAGTGAAGAATATTTTTGTTATATGCAAAAGCTTTTGATTTCCTCTGGAAAATCTGGAAATCCTGCTTATCTGAAGCACTATCTGAGAAGCTACCCTGGTCATGTTCCTGACGCAATAGAACAAGCCCTTAAAGATAAAAAGGTTGAACTGCGAACACTTTCACTTGCCCAGTTACATGCCCATATAATGGAAACATGGCAAGAACATTGCCTTGAGAAAAGGGTAAGTAAAGATTTTAAAAGACACCAGCAAATGTATTATGCTTCCTTTTGTAAAGATGTTGCTGGTATGCCTGATTGGGGGTGCGGTGCGCACAACAGAGGTCACTTTGGTCACGAGTCTTGCAAATGAAAGAAGAAGAAAAAAGGATTTTATACTTTTGAACCAAGGTATCATCCTAATAAACCCTATCACCACAAGTCTAAGCACAAGCATAAATATAAGCACAGATATGAGAAGCCCTACAAAAAGTCCAAATATAAAGCCAAGTGCTATGTTAAAAGACGGACTGAGAAGGGTAAGAAAAATGTTTGCTTTATTTGTGGAAAGTCCGACCATTGGGCTGCTAAATGTCCTGAAAGGAAAAGTCGACCCCGACTTGCTGCCCTATGTAAAGGTTTGGATCCCTCATGGTGGGATTTGTTTGAAGTTTCTGTAAATTCTCCTCCTCCTGAAGGTGAAGTTCTTTACCTTCCTGATGACTACTCTAGTTCTGATTCAGAATCCGATCCTCCTACTTTAGCTAAATTTGCTCATGATTCTTCATCATCCTCTTCTTCTGAGTCTGATTTTGATCCAGATGCAAATTTAGGGGGGTGTAGCCTTCCTGAATTTGATTTTGATTTATATATGTTTTCCCAAACTTCCTCTCAATCCTCTTCCCGCTATCAACTTGAAAAGAAAGTTGCTGACATTGATTTACAGCTTTCCCTCATTCCTGTATATAGACACTTTGAAAGGACTGAGCTTAGAACAGAAAAGACAAGACTTTTAGAACAACTAGAAAAGCTGAAGTCTGACAAAGGTAAAGATAAGGTTCAGCCTACTCCTCTGTCTTCCAGTTATAACCCTGCAGAGTTGTATAAAGAATATCCTGAAGGTCATGAGGATAGACAGTCTCATCGGAGAGATAAAGAAAAGCTTCTACGTATCCAGTTAAAAGAAAAACAGGATAAGCTGAAGCTGTTAGTCAAAGAAGTTGAAAATCTGAAGAGCATGATAGCTATGTTGGTCTCTGAGAGAGATCAATCTTCTGATGAAGAATTGTCTAACCAAATAGAGAGAGCTTGCTTCAATCCTAAAGCTAAAGAAGAATCTCCTCCTGACACTCCTCCTCAATCTCCATAGTCTCAAGTTCCAAGTTTAATGGGTGCCTTGTCCGGTCCCAAGTTATTTGAGTCTTTACAGTTTTGTCCTCCAGAATTTAAGTCTTATACTGTACATTGTTTGATTGACTATGGTTGTCAGTTTAATCTTGCTAAGGGAAATGAAATACCACAATTTTACTGGGAAAAGAGTCGAGAGTTTGGCTCAGCAATTGAAGGTTCCCCAGTTTCATTGTCTAGTAAAGTCAAGGAATTCCCTGTACAGATTTCTGGTGTTTTAAGTTGTTTATCTATGTTTAGGTTAGATGTGTTGAGACAAGACTGTGTCTTAGGATCTGAGTTTCTTCAGAAAGTAAGTCCATTTTCAATCAACACCAGTAAAATTCTTTTTAGCTGTACAGTTGCAAGTCGGTCTGTTGTTACTCCTTTAAGTTTTAGTCCTGTAAATAAGTGTAAACCTATTCCTGAGGAGTCAGTCAAGTCAGTCAGTTTGCATAAGATGGAACGCTACATAGCTTATGCAGCAATGCATGGTGATAAAGCATTGGCTGAAATCAAAGAGAAGCTTGTCAAAGATTGCTGCTCTGAAAGTCCGGATGCCTTTTGGACTAGAGAGAAATATTTCGTCTCTTTGCCATTTGATCCATTGCAAAAGATCGAACCCATGAAAGCTTCAGCCCGTGTAATGAGTCCATCTGAAAGAGAATTCTGCTCAAAAGAGATTCAAGAACTGTTGCAGAAAGGGCATGCATGTTATGCATTTAATATCCATTTTCAATATGTTATAGTTAGATGATACTTTATATAAATCTTGGCACGTGACTGCAAACTAACTTGAGAGAATGTCTCAAACATCCAATTTTATCTCATTGTACTTTTTTTTTTATATATGCAAAATGGTACATAGTACTTTTTATTTTATATATGCAAAATGGTACATATGATTTTATATAGAAAAATGCAAATCCTCCACAGCTTGACTAAGCATACTTATGTATCCTTCCTTAGTCTCATTGAAAATCGTCACATGCCGGTGCTTACACATCAATCCAGATGCGTGAATCAAGGTTTCAATAAATTAATCAATTATAGTTTGTAAAAATTTGTATAAATGTGCACATGGTTGCGGTCAAAACATTACATGTTGCGGTGAAACATTGTATGTTGCGGTCAATAATGTTATAGCTTGATAAAACTTTGTATAAATCTACGCATGGTGCCTGCAAACTAATTTCAGAGAATTCCATAAAAATCAACATATGACATAACTTCGATTTGCAATATAATCAATGGCTGTCAATAAAAGCTCATAATTAGAAGAAGACTAAATCCACGGTTCAATGATTGCATTTCAAAGCACATATGCAAATGGTATATATAAATAATATTATTTTATTAGTCTCTTCCAAGGCAAGGATTGTAGCTTTCGCTTCAAAGTCAAACTCATTCTGAATTTGTAATTTTCAAAATAAATTAGTATAAAGTTACCTAATGTTTTATGAATTTTAATTATTAAATTTTTTTTTTCAAAAATAAAATTATATTTTAGATTTTTAATATTACATCTTTGATTAGTTTTAAGGTCTGATTTCACAAATATGCCCCGCTTAGATGTGAATTTTGTTAAATAAAAAAATAAAATCAAAATTTAGAAAAATTCTAAATTTATCACTTGTACAGGTAACATGAATAACATTTATGACTTTTGTTAAATAAAAAAATAAAATCAAAAAATCAAAATTTAGAAAAAATTCTGAATTTGCCACTTGTACAGGTAACGTGAATAACATTTATGGCATCTATTTAATAGACTTGTTTCATGCTATAGTTGGGCTATAACATTTATGATATCGGTTCGATAACCAGTAACATTTAATAGATTGGCTTCCAAAACATTTAATAGATGGGCTTCATGATGTCATCGCAGCCCGCATATATCATATGAACTAACTTTGAAAAAACAAAATATCAGCTTCATGATACAACTGGGCTATAACATTTATGATATTGACTCCGTAACATTTAATTCAATGGCTTCAGGCTACAGCTGGACCAGGGCTATGATATTGCAATTTTAACTTATCAAGACTATAACATATCAGAACATTTATTTCTTGAGATAAGATTTTGTTCTGAAGGGCCAACGCAGTCTTCATTTCTGTCAGTCTGTGTAACAACCTGTAACATAGCATTTAGTTTTGCAGATTCGATTTTGTAATGAAGGGCCAATTAACATTTAATGATCCATTAGGCTGAAACACTATAAATACCCAGCATTGTCATCGTGATTTTAGGCAATACGGAGTGAATGAATGGAGTTGAAATCAATCTCAGTATTTTACTATGTATTTTCCTGTTATGCTCTGTTTCCTGAGTTTGTAAACTCAAAATTATTTCGATGTTAGTTTGCTATAGAAGCTTAAGGAATTAATGATATTTTAAGAGTTAATTATATTTGCTTGTTATTACACAAGTTTGTGAACGCATCATAACGCAACTGTAACAGTCAGCTACAACAGTCCTGTAGGTGACTGTTAGCTAAAACAGTGAGTTGTTACTGTCAGCTGTGACTGTGCTGAAGATTACAGTCAGTTGTGACCGTCCTGTAGGTGAATGTTTTGAGTTTGGATATCAGTGTGTGTTGCTGGAAGTATCTGCAACACCCCCCTGCCTTCCCACAGTGGTATCAGAGCCTGGTTAAGGTTTATTTCTCGTTTTTGTTTTGAGTAATTTGGATTTAATTAGTGATGGCTACTAACAGCAGTTCAGTGCAGCCATAAATTCCTGTGTTGAATGAGAGGAATTATGACACATGGTTTATTAAGATGAGAACTATCTTGCATGCTCAGGATCTTTAGGAGTTCGTTACGATTGGCTATCCAGAGCCAGCTGATCAAGCCACTAAATTGGCTCTGTCAAATGCTGAGTGTGTTCTGTTGAAGGAGAATAGGAAGAAGGACAACAAAGCTCTTGACATTATTCAGCAAGGCCTAAATGAATCAATATTTCTGAAGATATCAAGTGCTGAGTCTTCGAAGAAAGCTTGGGACACTCTTGAAACCTGCTATCAAGGTGTGACCAAGGTGAAGAATGTTAAGCTGCAGAATTTAAGGAGGGATTTTGAGAATCTGAAGATGAAGGACAGTGAGACTGTTGATAATTTTATGACTCAAGTTATGAGTACTGTAAACCAGCTGAGACAGTATGGTGAAGACCTCTCAGATCATTGTGTGATTGATAAATTGTTGAGATGTTTGCCAAAGAAGTTGAAGCAGTGGTTGTTCCCATTGAAGAGTTTAAAGATCTCAGTCAAATGCACATTGATGAGCTGATTGGTACTCTGATTTCCCATGAGTCAAGAATGAACAGGTATGATGACACTCCTTTAGAGAATGCTTTTAAATCTCACTTACATGTTACTAGAGGCATAGGCAGAGGAAGGTCTAGTAGCAGAGGAAGAGGAGGTCGAACTGCTGATCATTGTGACAACAGAAATGATTCAGAATCTAAAGAGAAGTTACAGCAGAATATTCCTAGCGGAAGGGGGAGTAGCAGCAGAACGCGGCAGCCAAGAAATCAAAGGTATGACAAATCTAAAGTTCAATGTTTCTATTGCGAGAAATTTGGGCATTATGCTAACAAGTGTTGGAAGAAGCAAGCAGATACTGGTAAGATGTCTACACACATTACATAGGAGGCTGAAAATGAAGAGAAGCCTATGTTTTTTACTTGTAATGTCACCAAGGAAAGTTAAAAGGATATATGGTTCTTGGACAGCACACACAGCAATCACATGACTGGAAATAAGGAGTTATTTTCAAGTATAGATACAAGCATTCAGTTTGAAGTGAAGTTGGGTAATGACTATAAGGTAAAAGTTAATGGTAAAGGTGTGATTGCTGTATATGCCAAGAATGGTAAAAGAAGAACTATTCATGATGTTTATTATGTTCCTGATTTAACGTGTAATTTATTGAGTGTGGGACAGTTGTTGGAGAAGAAGTACAGAGTGTTCTTTAAAGACAAGGTATGTACTATTTATGACAAATTTCCAAGTAAGCAGTTAATAGCTAGAGTAGAAATGACAAAGAATAGAATGTTTCCGTTGATTATGAGGAATGATTTGGCTAACTCTTTGAATGCTTATAAAACTAAGAGTTTAGATCAGTCATGGTTATGGCATTTGAGGTATGGCCATTTACATTTTGGTGGCTTAGATATGTTATAGAAGAAGCATATGGTAAAAGGGTTTCCCAGTATCCAGCAGCCAGCAAGCTCATGTGAGAATTGCATATTGGGAAAGCATCATAGAGAGAAATTCATCTCTGGAGTTTCATATAGAGGAAAAGCACCATTGGAGCTGGTCCACACAGATTTGTGTGGACCGATGCAAACACCTTCTTTGACTAGTAATGTTTACTTTATGACTTTCACTGATGATTTCAGTCAAAAAACTTGGGTGTATTTGCTAAAACAAAAATCTCAAGCATTTGACGTGTTTAAAAGTTTTAAAGCTATGGTTGAAAAGGAGAGTGACAGAAGTAATAAAGTGTTGAGATCAGATAGAGGAGGTGAGTATATGTCGAATGAGTTTGTGGAATTTTGTAAATACCATGGAATTAAGAGACAGTTTACTGCTTGCTACACTCCACAGCAAAACAGAGTAGCAGAAAGAAAGAATCGAACCATTATGAACATGGCTCGAAGTATGATGAAGGAGAAGCATCTTTCAAATGAATATTGGGGAGACGTTGTTACCTGCGTTGTGTACATTCTGAACAGAAGCCCAACTA
The DNA here is from genome assembly GCA_027924585.1 of Larix kaempferi. NCBI lineage: Eukaryota > Viridiplantae > Streptophyta > Pinopsida > Pinales > Pinaceae > Larix > Larix kaempferi. The sequence continues at coordinate 23,833,039 of BSBM01000017.1, read as the reverse complement.
AGAGTGTGAAGGATTGAGTTCCCCAGCACGCATGGAGTGGTAAGAGTAGCAGCATATCTCATTTAAGAATTTTTGGTTGTGTAGCTTATGCACATGTACCTGAAGAGATGAGGAGAAAATTGGATGACAAAAGTCAGAAATGTATTTTTGTTGGTTATAGTGAAGAATCTAAAGTATATAGACTCTATAATCCAATCACCAAGAACTATGTGATCAGCAAAGATGTGATGTTTAAGGAAGAAGAAGCATGGGATGGCAGCATAGATAAGTTGATTGCAGACGACGCTGTTACATCTCACGCAGAAGGTGAAGAAGATGAGCAGGGCACATGTGGAGGACAGTTAACTCCACAAACGCCTACACCAGCAGTAAGGACACCTGTCAGATCACCCAGAACTCAAGAACATAGTGAACCATCAAGTGTTGATGGATGGAAAGGAACAGGATCAGAGGTAAGCAATGAATCAAATCCTACATTAGCTTCATTGAGAAACAGAGTTAGAGGTCAGAATAATAGAAGTTTAAGAGAACTGTATGAGCAAGATGATGAAGTAGATCAAGTTTCAAATTTTGCATTGATAGCATGTGATCCTGTAAGTTTTGATGAAGCAGTTAAAAAGGATGTTTGGATAAAAGCAATGGATGAATAAATTGATGCCATAGAAAGAAATAATACTTGGGATCTTGTAGATCTGCCTGATAATAAAAATTGTATTGGTGTCAAATGGATTTATAAGACTAAGTTAAAAGCTGATGGTGAAGTTGAAAAATACAAAGCAAGACTTGTAGCTCAAGGGTTTAGTCAACAACTTGTAATTGATTATAATGAGACGTTTGCACCTGTAGTCAAACTTGATACGGTAAGGATGGTATTATCTATTGCTGCTCATAATAAATGGTATGTATATCAAATGGATGTAATGTTTGCATTTTTGAATGGATCTTTAGAAGAAGAGGTTTATGTGAGACAACCGCCTGGATATGAAATTGATGGACATGGTGACAAAGTTTACAGATTAAAGAAAGCATTGTATGGATTGAAGCAGGCACCTAAATTTTGGTACATCATGATTGATGAATATTTGAATAGTGAAGGATTCAGCAGAAGTCCAAGTGAGCCAACCTTGTATACAAAGGTAAACTAAGAAGGTAAAATACTGATTGTTTGCTTATATGTTGATGATTTGATCTTCATTGGAGATATTTCAGTAGATGAGTTTAAGAAAGCCATGAAAACAGAATTTTAGATGACTGATTTAGGAATGATGAAATATATTCTTGGTATTGAAGTAACTCAGTCTGAGGATGGTATTTTTATAAATCAAGCTAAGTACGCAAATGATGTACTGAAAAGATTCAGAATGATGAATTGTAGGCCACCTGTAACACCAATTGCAACTGGTACAAAACTCAATAAGGAGGATGATGGGTCAAAAGCTAATCCAACGATGTATAAGAGACTGGTAGGAAGTCTCATATACTTGACTGCAACAAGACCTGATATAGTGTTTGTAGTAAGTATGATTTCGAGATTTATGGAGTCCCCAAAGAACACTCATTGGCAAGATGGAAAGAGGATTCTGAGATATATTGTTGGAACAATAAATTTTGGTATCCAGTACACATCAAACTCAGATTTTAAGTTGATTGGATATACTGACAGTGATTTTGCAGGTTCTACAGATGATAGAAAGAGTACATCTGGATATGTATTCAGTTTTGGATTGGGATTTATAGCGTGGGCTTCAAAGAAGCAGCCCATAGTGACACTATCATTTGCTGAGGCAGAGTATGTTGTAGCAACAACAACTGCATGTCAGACTGTGTGGATGAGAAGAACTCTTTCTGAGTTGCAACATGAACAAGATGGACCCACACAGATTTTCTGTGACAACAAATCAACGATTGCACTATCAAGAAGTCACGTCTTTCATAAAAGAAGCAAGCATATTGATACAAGGTATCGTTTCATTCGAGAACTGATAAACAATAATGAAATCAGTATCGAATTATGCAAATCAGAAAATCAGTTTGCATCTACCTATTTACAAAACCTCTCGGGAAGGAGTTGTTTGAGTTTCATAGGAAAAACATTGGGGTTTGTAAGCTGTAACAGAAATCCAGTATTTCAAATTTTTTTTTTGAGTGTAGTAATTAAGGGGGAGAAAGTCACAAACAACGTTTAATTAGTCCACTGTCTGCACAAATGTCTGCCAATATTTTGAAGAGGCATCACCGCCTAGAAATTGTAACCGCTGAAATCTACAAAAGACAATCACCGCCCAGATTTAACTTATTATAGTTTTTGAAAAGCCAGAAGATAAACCAAATCAGATTTTGTTAACTACTCAAATTGCTGAAGAGACATCCACCATTTAAACTGACTTAAGCATTAAATACTAAAGCACATCGAAGCTTGAAGAGGCACCTACAGCCTGCAATTTTAACTTATCAAGACTATAACAGATCAAAACCTTTATTTCTCGAGATAAGATTATGTTCTGAAAAGCCAACACAGTCTTCATTTCTGTTAGTCTGTGTAACAGCCTGTAACAGAGCATTTAGTTTTGCAGATTCGATTTTGTAATGAAGGGCCAATTAACATTTAATGATCCATTAGGATGAAACACTATAAATACCCAGCATTGTAATCGTTATTTTAGGCAATACGGAGTGAATGAATAGAGTTGAAATCAATCTCAGTATTTTACTGTGTATTTTTCTATTATGCTCTGTTTCCTCATTTTGTAAACTCAGAATTATTTCGATGTTAGTTTGTTGTAGCAGCTTAAGGAATTAATGATATTTTAAGAGTTAATTATATTTGCTTGTTATTACACAAGTTTGTGAACGTGGGGGTCATCATAACACAACTGTAACAGTCAGCTGCAACAGAGCTACAACAGTCCTGTAGGTGACTGTTAGCTAAAACAGTGAGTTGTTACTGTCAGCTGTGACTGTGCTGAAGATTACAATCAACTGTGACTGTCCTGTAGGTTAATTTTTTGAGTTTGGAGATCAGTATGTGTTGCTGGAAGTATTTGCAACACCCCCTGCCTTCCCACATCCACTAATCCGTTGAAGTTTACCCATTCCGCACCAGTCATATCCTTTCCAAAGAATCATTTGCTTTCTTCTTTTTTAAGTTTTTGTTCTTCTTCTTAAAGGCTACCGAGCTGAAAGACACTCCCCACTTTCTCGTGCCCTCGGTCTTCTGCAGATGCTAAGGTTCTCACCTCCCCCCTCTGCTGGAGAACTTCAAAAATAAAAATAAAAATATAAAGATCAATCCTTCCTCTAACCGAAAGGACGTCCAGCTAGGTTGTGTGGAACGCAGAAAATTAGTAGAGTAGATCTTTTTGGACCGTCAGCCACGTTGAGCTTTTTAGACTGTCATCTGTACACATTCACCAAGTGGCAGTTAAGTGAGGATGCGTGGAACTCAATGGTGTGTCAATGGTGTGTTGAGGCTACGTTGTAGTGAACTCAATCTGCTTGTGCAGCTGGGGATGCTGTTAATCTTTATGTTGCTTTGAATGCTCCTGGTTATGCCGCTCCAACTGCTGATTGTGCTACTGGGAATAATGCTTGGGCTGGAAATACTGGTTATTGGGAATTCAACTGGGAATGCTCTTTTATCTACTTGGTGCAAGTATACATGCTCACGTTGTTCAAGATGTACGTGGGTTCAAAGTGTACAAAGGAAATGGCCAAGTCAAGCACTTGCTGCAAAATTTTATAGTAATAAAGGAAGTTAAATTTAAAAGATAACCATCTATAAAATAGAATCACAAATGGTAAGACCATAGGAAACGACATGCAGCACCCCTTCTCATCTTTGGCACCATATCCATCTCGTTCCCACAACAATGCCGAATATCTCGCTCCTCCTCCGGGTTGAAACTGTAGCAAGGGTTGGAATGGGATGTGGTTGGAATAATGTGGTCCTAAAAAGACGAGAAACTTTTATAAAAGCCATCGATCCAACAACACTACCATTATAGGTAATGCAAAGATCTCTATGAACCTCATTTATCCTCACCGGACTCTATTTAATGGAGTTTTCGATTTTACGTTAATTAGAAATTAGACTTACAATTATTATATACATAACACAGTAACAAAATGGCCAGACATGTTACCAAGCATAGTCAATAATCAATTAATTATGTATATCACATCCATCCATCGTAATTTGTTGTCAATCCACCTTTGATAATTTATTCCCCCGAGGGCTTTAAACTCATAGAAGCTATTGAAGAAAGCCCTTGTGCTGTAAGAGGCCACCGTATCAGCGAAGCACTTGTTTATTGGGTTGAATGAGATTCCCAAATCTCTGAGTTTCTGATTGGAAAACTCGTATGGCTGCTTTCATGGTTTTTCTTCGTATGAAGACCTGCAACATGTATTCATGGCGAATTTTATTGCTAGCTAATTAATTCATCAATGTAGAATTAGACTGTAGGTGTGTAATCTCATGCTAATATTTACTTTTCATTTCGAGGCGATATAAATACATGTGGTAGTGATCGCATACTTGGTAGGAAGTAATAATGTGGGTATAATTCAACCAACATGAGGACCAGATCTCCTCTTTGGAGGTTGGATTCTACACACACATATCGGTGGCCACTGGCCGAAGGCATTTTATGCACTAAAATGTGAGCCTCTTTCACGTCCCTTACATCCACATATACTAAGTTTGGGTGTCTTCGCTAACCCTACCATTCGTTGCTATTAAATTAGCAATCACTTACTAGATAGATATTGCATGGCCTTATTTTCGAAAAAATCCAATCCATTTCAGTTTTGTTGTGAATATTGAGGTTTGCCATCTAGGTGTTTGAGAGAAAAAAATTCTCAAATCCATTTGTGAATCATAACATTAATTTCCATACATTTGTTCTAATCAAAATGTACTTCAGATGAATGCTATTTTCCCTAAAAAGACGGGATAGAATGACATAAATACCAAATGCGAAAGATACATTTATACCATTAATTACTCACCTTTCGGGTATTTCATAATGTGAGCAGTGCTGGCTTTCATGGTGAGCTGCAACAAGGGACCTAAAACTAGGCTTGGATTAATCACTACCATGTCCAAATTCCTTCTCTCGGCAATCTCCTATGCTAATTTCTCTCGCAAGGTCTGTGCTTAACAATACCAATTCTGTAATGCACGATCCAGGCAAAGTAATAAAATTAATCCATAGGATTCATTCGCATATAGTTGTTATCGTGTAGTTGGATTGGAACAAACTTTATTGAACAAACACCTAAGAGAACCAAACTTTATTAAACAAACACCTAATAAAATTAATCCATAGGATTCATTCGCATATAGTTGTTATCCTGTAGTTGGATTGGAACAAACTTTATTAAACAAACACCTAAGAGAACCAAACTTTATTAAACAAACACCTAATAGGGTTATATATATATATAATTAAAAATATATATTATTTTAACTTTCAAATATTATTGTAAATTCTACATTTTCTAGATTATGACGATTCACGTGTAATGAAATACAATTGAACATAAAGACAAGTTATAATGTGATATAAACCATAAGATAGGGTTATATATATATATATATATATATATATATATTAATTTCATTAAAAATATATATTATTTTAATTTTCAAATATTATTGTAAATTTTATGTTTTCTAGATTATGAAACAACTAGATAACTTCATTTTCGTTTCCAATTATAATTTTGATAATTAAAATTGATTAAAGGTCACTAATACCATGAGGACTAGGCCATTTCAAAGAACTATTCAAAAGAGAGTAAGGTAAGGTAATCTGTATAAGTTTTAGGTAAGGTAATCTGTATAAGTTTTGAACAATTCTTTTTAGCCCAAGAAAGTTGAGACAAACTTTGTTCAAGCTTATAAAACTATCAAATTCTATAACCACCATGACAAATCACTAAAGTGGGTTCATATATAATTTTGATTAAAATTATATATATATATAACTGTCATCCAAGGTAACTCTTATATGATTTAGATTAAAATTAAGTGTCATAAGATTGTTTCAATGAATCTTGAGACTTATAAGTGAAACAGAGATCAAAAATCCATTAACAAGTTAAAAGTAATTTACAAAATCATACAATATTAAGATCAAAATAATTTTTATGGACAATTCATTTATTCTTGGTTGAACTTAGGACCTCTATCTTAAAAATTTATTAACAAAATAACTTATAATACTACATCACAATGACATATCAAAATATGAGAAATCCTCCCATTTTGTTCATTATTTTGATTGGGAAATAAATATAAATTAATACACTATTTCAATTAATAAACTATTTCAATCAACACATTATTTGAAACATTTTCTAATAACACCTTTAAACTAGTTTTCACCAAATTATGAGAAATCCTTCATTTTTGTTCATTAAATATAAATTAATACATTATATCAGCATTTTCTAATAGCATCTTTAAACTAGTTTTCACTAAAGTATATGCACCACACTGTACATTTGTTTATCCTTAAATTGATTACATGTTTGATTTTTTGTACTAATAATACAACAAAACACATGTTAATCATGTTAATAAAAGAATCTCCATATACAAAAGATCTTTTGAATGGTTTGTATGTTTTGATGTTGTTTATTTACCATAATCTTATTTGGAGATCTTTTGAATTTTTTGTTTGTATGTTTTGTTGTAGTTTTTTACAATAATTATTGTTATTTTATTTGGAGTTATAATTATTTTTAATTTTTAAAGTGTAATTTTTTATTTTGTTAATTTTATTTCACTATTACTTAATTTCATATTATAATATTTGAAATGAATTTTATAAGTTTGATTATTATACTAGTTATTTAAGATTTGATTTTTCATTTCTAAAAATATTTTTTTATAATAAAATAACAATATTTTTAATAAAATAATTTACCATCTATTTTTTAAATAATAATTATTAAAACTTTTCAAAAATAATTAACTACTAATTAAATTTAACCTTTTATTTTTATACAAATATCTTTTTCATTTATTTGAAATTAATAAATATTTTAATATAAATAATGGTTTATTTATTTTTGAAAAAACTATATTAACTTTAATAAAACTAAATTTCAAACATAACTAAACATCCAAAATTATTTTTAAATATAATCAAATGTATTTTTTCTTATTTTTTAATAAAATCTATTTCATTTTAAAACACATTAGCTTAACTATAATGTTATTGGTCTATATAACATAGAGTTTAATGATTTTAATTTTTTATTATTATTATTTTAAAAATATTTATTTTATTCATGTATATCCAAAATATTAATATGTATTTATTATATTTAATTATTATTATTATTATCATTTTTAAATTTCAATACTACAATTAAATTAAATATATTTATATAAAATAAAACTACATAAAGTATTAACTTGTTTTTACATATACATATGCGTATGTATATAAAGTTTGATAATTATGGTTCTTAAAATTTCTAAAAAGTTTAACCACTTCACTTTTTTAAAGATAATATATTTTATTGTTTTACTTTTTATCTACTACACATTAATCTTTAATTAAACTCTTCTCAAGACATGAAAATAAAGTATTGTTAATTTATTTTAATCAAAATAACATAATTAAAGCTATGTAAATATTTTAGGATGGGCGATTATATTTTTGACATATCTGCTGGATGATATCTTGAAAACAGTATATGGATTGGATATCATGACATTGGATAATCATACTATCTTTGTACTATTTGATTCTATGGAATAACAATAGTATGATTTTTTTCTGCTGGAAAAAAAAGCTTTATAAAAAAAAAGTAATTCGTGTAAATTTACAACAATATTATATATATATATTTTCAATATTTACTTAAAACAATTTTTTTTATTTTATTAAAATATTTTTTTTATATATAAAATTTAATTAAAAATATGTCACATATATATTTAAAAACATCTATATTTTATTAAAAAAAATTATATTTTTTTATACAAATATTAACTATCAAAATTATTCTCATTTATCTATAAAAATTGTGATAAAGTTTCAATTATTATTGAATAGCTCATCTACCTCCATATCTATAATTTATGATGAAGTTTCAATTATTTATTGAATAGCTGATCTACATCTATATCTATTATTAGGACCACCTCTAAGAAACACAGTAGCCAAATTAGTCGTAATCCACCATGATACTCCTTCCTTGCACCTCCTGTTCTAATCTTTTACTTTCTCCTTCTTATTTAAATTATATATAAAGTATGTCAACTATAGACATAATCTTATGGAAGTATTGGCTACTCTGCCTTGTTTTATATATAAACGATTCATAATTTTATATATAAACGATTCATAGTTTTATATACATAATATTTTGTGAATTATATTTTTATTTTTAATTGATAATAACATTAACATATTATATGCAAAATGGTACATATCTTGATAATATAATTTTATTTTACATATGTATGTAAAATTATGTAAAATTTTATGTACGGAATAATTCTTGAATTACATTTTTTTAATTTTAATTAATAATAACATTAACATATTTTTATTAAAGAGAATTGCTATAATATAGTTTTATAATATATTATGGTACATAAAAATGGCACACAAAATTTACATGGTTTATAATTTTATGTGAATTTACATAATTTACATATAAATGGTACATAGAATTTTCTTAATTGATAAAAAGACTAATGAATTAAAAATTTAATTTAAAGAAAAATAAAATAATTAATTTAAAATTAATTATAAAAATTTCATTCATGATATTATATTAATTTATACAAAAATTATATAAATAATTAAATTTATTTTATCATAAAATATATTCCTAATAGCAATAACAATAATAATAATAATAATAGTTTCTTAATAATATTCATAATACCATAGTTTCTTAATAACAATAATAATAATAGCAACCAAGTATGGTTGGTTAATAATAATAATAACCATGATTGGTTATTAAGCATTCCTGACTATACTATGGTGAGCCAAAGTTAACCATGGTCAACCAAAGTCGACCATAGTCAACTAAGGTGAACCATAATCAACCATAGTCATGCATGGTCAACCATGGTCAACCAAATTCAACCATAGTCAACCATAGTTAACCACTATATTTAATTATTATTATTATTAACCATTCTATTCATTATTATCTATTTATATTTAATATTGTGTTTGTTTACATTTTCTTTTAAAATAATTATTATCATTTTTTCTAATAACAATTATTGTAATTATTATTATAATAATAAAAAACTCAACAGAAAGTGCTTTGGTTTCCCCTATTGGCTGCTATCATTGCTTGGGCCATCTAGCGAAACAGAAATGAAGTTATTTTTTAGAACGTGGCTCCCAGTTTGGTATGTACTTTCAACAGGATTGTCTTGGTGATCAAGGAACATTGTAAGGCCCCTGTAAAAAGGCATAAAGTAACTGACAGTTCTTTGGTTATTGATCATCATACACTTGTGGCTTTTTTTGATGGCGCCGTGAGTGATGGTCTTTGCGCCATTGGTGGTGCCATATTTCTGAACAAAGAACACAGTTACTATACGCTTAAGATGAATTGTGGGAGGGGCACTAGTACAAAATCTGAGTTGTTGGCACTGTTGTGTGTTCTTACTGTTTCAATTTCTTTTGGACTTCAGGATTTGACAGTATTTGGTGACTCAAGAGTAACTATTAAATGGGCGCAACGAGAGTATAATTTCAATATTACTACTCTTTATCAATGGTGCTACAGAACTAGGAAGAAGATCCAACTTTTCAGTGAGATAAACTTTGAACATATTTATAGAATACATAATTCCTTGGCTAATACACTTTCAAAAGATGCATATGATGGGGTTGAAGGAGTCATCCCATGGGAAGAATTTTTGGAATCACACGTTGTTGATTCAGGCAGTGTCAGCATTTTTTATATTTAGCTGCTTTGAACTATGTAAGGGGGACATCAGAACTTGATTTTGACAATCTGTCATTCACTGAAAAATAAGTCTTATTTATTTTTGTACTATTCGATTCTCTTAATGAATACCAATAGTATGGTTTTTTTTGCTGGAAAAAAATAATAAAAACTCAACAATCTTTAGCTTCACGCCCATACATCTCTCACTCGAAGATTTTTGGGTCTTTAATGAAATCTTTAAAAACCTAAAAACCTATGATTGCATATTTTGTTTGTTTATAAATTTGGAAAGCTCATAAATGCAATAAATTTTGATTATTTTTATATTTTATTATGTAAATACAACCCATTGAAGAGTATAATTAAAATTCAATTCATAGATTTCAATTATAAAAGTTATTTATTTTTATATATTTTAATACGATTAAATAAATATAAAATAATAAGATATTTATTATCGGAAAAATCAAAGTTACACAAATTATGTAAAAATAAAGAAATAAAATTTGAGCAGTATCGTTTTTTTACATTGTGTTTAGTAAATTAAATAAAAATATCTTTTTTACACTGTGTTTAGTAAATTAAATAAAAATAGAATTTACTGTTGTATAGAAAAAACTAAATTTATTTTAGATTATATTTTTATATAATTAAAAATAAATTTATATATATAAGAATATGAATTTTATTAATTTATTTTTGCTCATAAAAATTATGTCTTTTAAAATGATTCATGGGTGATATATAAAAGATTAATGTTTAATCATTTCACATATTTTTAGGTTTTTATCTTATTACATATTTTTAAGGTTTCTATCTTATTAGATATCAAAAAGTGATTTCACTTTATATAGTATTTATAATAAAATTAACATCCTTCGTTGAGATTACTTCTAATGAAGTTATGTACTATCTAATAACATACAGTTTTATTCCTAATAAAGTTATATAAATTTTAATTCCCATGTAAAGCCAATTATTACACTTGAACATCTTACTCACGTTAACATCTTATTAAGTGAACAAAGCTAAGTAATACCTATTAACGATATAATAATTATTTTTTACTTTATAACATATTTTATATTTTAATTGTTGCATCGAAAATAAAAAAAATATATATAAAATATTTTTTAAAAATCCATGTTGGTTCATAAAATAAAATATTATGAAAAGTAATTAAAAAATAGATGTTCATTTATAAAATAAAAACTTAAAACTTAAACCCAGATCTATCAATCAAGAGAGATCAAATTTCTTGAGTTTAAATTTAAAAAAAAAAATACACCTCAAAAAATTGGATCCCTCTCAAAGCTTGATAGATATGAGTTTAAGATAGATCTATGCTAACATTTATTATCAACTTAAATACATCTAAATATCCAAAAAAATCCAATTTCTTAACGTGTAATTTTTTTCTTATTTAATTTTACTAAAACATATATAAAAAATTCTAACAAATATTTTTTTATTATTATTAAAATGTATTACTTTACATCAAATCATATCACAACACAACATCTAACCAAACTAAATTAAATCATATCACAACACAACATCTAGCCAAACTGAATTATAAGCACCTAGTTACTCTACTTACAATCATTTTTTAATTTATAGTTTTGAAAAATAATACACAAAATATAAACTGTGTCCAGATAAAAAAAAATATATATGGCCGTTCAGTTTGGTAGATAATTTCTAAAATATCTCTCCTCTGAAATGTATACTTTATTTAGGGCCATGGCTCTGATTCTTTTTTTCAATGCTTGTACTAGAAGCTTTCACAGCTGATAAACGGTTTGCCCTCACTGTTAATATAAACCAGTAATATTTGCTTTGTCATGTAACACCGTTCAAATTTAATTAAAACAGAACTTCACTTGTGCACATGTATATGACTTGCCATATCAGGAGAAAATTACAATTCCAGAGATACGTTGGATGCTACAAGGATTCGCTGAATTTGAATAATGAGTGGGCTCGGAAGATCGAACATTCCGGCTTAAAAATGCTTCGTGGTGTGCCTGTGTCAAAATGATAAACGCCGGTCGGTGAGACTAACGAGGAAATGTAGATCCCTGAGGTGGAGCAGCAGATTCGGGTATGTGAATGAAATTCGCAAATGTGTCTGCAGCGGACTCTATGAAAGCTGGTCGTGTGGGCTGAGGAATACTCTCTGAATTGTTGGTTAACATTGAGACAACGGTTGACATTGCCGGTCGAAGCGCCCATGAGCCTTGAGTACATAGAAGTGCAACTTTGATGACCCTCAGCGCCTGTTCTCTGGGATACTGACCGTCTAACGATGAATCAACAATATCCAAAACTTGATTTTGCTCGAATTGATTCCAAGCCTGCACCATCATGAAAACCATGAGTACATGCTTTGAGTTCCAGCTAGTAAACTATCACAATTTTTACAAGCAAACTTACCAATGCGTTACATACCCATAGATAGGCGAGGTGTGGACACATTTTTTTTAACAAGCACATTTACATATCTGTTTGATGTCAGAATTAATACATGTAGCATTTAAAAGGTTGGGTTCAGAGAGGAAGTTAACGCAGTATAAAATTCATCTACAAATATATGTCATGATGTATATTTGTATATACAAAACTCATCAAGAGAATGAGAGCTGTCACTAAATTTTATTAGCACATTTTGGTTTATATTATTTCATAACGGCTTCTTTTCAGAGAACATATGGAGGCCGTATGGAAAATGATGTAGCATCTACCAAGACGAAGGGAAGGAAGGCTTAAAGAATATTGTTCATCTCATGAATGAATCAAATTATATTAGAAATAAAATAATTAACCTAAGAAAATAGTTAGATACAAGGATATTTTTAGTATACCTTTATTTTTATTAATTTAGAGACACATGTCTTTTTAATAGGTTTAAGTTTACAAAAAGGCATATGAAATTTTAAGAGAAATAATAAAAGATAATTGTTTAACTATTTGTACCAAATATATAACATATAACAGATGTAACTAATTAACAATACTTATATTATAAAGTTGGAGAAGATATGTTCCATGGTGGGGAAATCTTTATGATCCATATCAATTCCTCATGGTTTAAATCAAAAGCATCCACACTTTCTTGGTGGTATAGGAATGGCTTAAGATGATGTGAAAATGTTGCAAGGACTTGTAATAATGGGGAAAATCACAAAAATATGCACTTAGTGTTGTAAGTGTTGAATTGTTGAGTGTGTAGCTACAAAAAAAACAAGATTGAGAGTGGTGTGTTATAATATGTGTGTCATGTGTTGCTATTATGAGAATCTCCCCATGGGAATCTACTAGTTATCACCATTGTATCAAAGAGGTGGAACCAAGGTGCAAGGTGTCCTACTAGAATAACTAACCTTCTAAAGAAAAAAACTCGATGGGCATCAAAATAACCACTCCATGATCTAATAGATGAAAAATATAAGGTGGAACAAATAAACCTAGTGTATAAATAACAATGTCTAAGGTGGATTAGTGGGCCTCACGATAACTAAGTGCAACAAGATAGTTGATGTTGAACCTATTGTTGCCATGGAAAACTAACATCAGGGTGGTAGTGTGCATCACTAAAGGAACCTAAATGAAGTTATTGTTATTCGAAATGTTTCCAAAGTGAAGGCATGCACTTTAACAGGAATCCAATAAAGAATTCTAGAAGGGTCTGCATGGGAGAGTGACGTCCAAGGAACCAGATTGATGCTAAAGAAGAGTTTATTAGATGGATGACAAGCCAAAGAGAACCATAATTATTGCCAAGAGTAGTTGGGGGAGGCACCTAGCACTATATGCCAAAAGGATATGAGTGGGAGGATGACCTTTAAGGAACCCAATTAATATAAAAGAAAATATGGCTGAGAGGGAGGGCTCTAAGGAACTAGAATGATCTAGAAGAAAATTTGGGTGGTAGATTCGATCTCTAGAGAATGAGAGATGGCTAGTAGACTAGATCTCCAAGGAACCAACAGGAGCAATAGAAGGGGGGTTGGGTAGGAGAGTGGAACTCCAAGGAACCAATGTGGATTGAGGTGGGAATTGAGATAAGAAAAGCTTATCTATTTTGTTGAAGATGAACTTGCTAGTTGGATTCAATGGCCAAAAGAACTAGCTAAATGGAAGAGTTCTTGGGGTGGAAGAAAAATATCAAAAGAACCCAAAGCTTGAAGAAGTTTAGGTGGGCACTAAGCCAAGAGAACAAGATGAATGCTTCCAATAACAATGGGATAGAGGGGTAGACCTCAAGGAACCCAACATTATATGCCATGAGGATATGCATAGGCATAGATCCAAGCAACCATCTTGCAAGAAAGGAAGGTGTCTTATTTAGATTCATGTTGTAATTAAATGGAATAGTACCATTGGAATACTGCATGTAGATTCTCCCTAGGAAGAATAAAATGTAGGAGATCTACCTTTGTAGCAAGTTAAACATAATTTGACTACATAGACATCAAAGGTAGTAAGTAGGAAAACTATTAGGGTCTTTCGTTAACCTTCCTACTTTAGGCTACCTAGGAGTTAGTCAATTAATTTATTTAACCATCTTCCTTTAATGATGCCCAATAGATAGTAATGGATAATTATTTCATGCAAAAGGGTCATCTTATTAAATAAGGCCCACTAGCAAGTTGGTACTGATTAATGATGGGACTATTACCATTTAATGTTTTTTCTATTGAGAATCTATTTAAAGAGCTAGGAGTCTATGGAATGTTTGTTGATCATTGTTGTATTTGGAGTTTTTCTTAGTTAAAGATCGTCCCACCTTGAGAGGAAAATGAGCATTTAAGTATGTTTTCTAATTACAAACGATAAGGGTATATTTGACGTATTCCATAAGTTATTTGACCCGTGTACATGTCATGTTCTACATTTATAATATTTGTATACCTAGTATGTGTTTCAAGTTTAAGGGTTAAGGAAAACTACAAGTGGTACGATTGCTCTTTCCTGAGCCAACATGCCTCTAAAATTTTGACAGTTTTTTAGGATAGAGACATGTTTCGATGTCTTTAAATAATAGAGATATCTATCATTTATAGTTAAAATCGCATTTGGGGAAGAATACATGAAAACAATACAAGTCATGTTACCTGTTACACCCTCGTAACATTTTATGTTACCCTTTTGAGTTTTATTACATCAAACAACAATTGTATACAAAACTATCTACCACATGCACTCAGGTACTATATCGAAATCCCTTTAATAGCACCTGAAAAAAACTTACATAAACCTATGAATATCATATTTCCATAGTACATCAAGAACAACAATAGGGGAGATCACTTTGTTGTACTAGGGTATCAGGTAGTACCACTATGTGTACTGTCTATCCTCCTTAGTTGGTGACATGAAATATTAGGTTGAGTAATATTGTTGAACACTTCAATATATCATAGAATTATAACGCTTGGCATTTCTCTATCCTTAGTATTTTTCAAATCCTAGCCTCTAGAGTCAGCCAATGAAATTCATATATCCTTTTATCTAGAAGGAATTTGAAAATTAGTGAGCACAATAATCTTCACCAGGGAGTAATACTCCCACTATAGTTAAAAAACAATTGTATGGATCCCATTGGTAGCATTGTGGGAGACCTATCTTAAAGGAATCCTTGTGTTGTGCTAATCAAAATGGTATACCTCTCTAATCACCTGTTTTGTGTGGACCTTCCATTAGTACAATATTGTCACCAAAGAAAGTTGTCCCATAATAAAAGCTTTTCTTTTGGTATGCTTAGTTTTTCTGAAGAGGATACTAGACCAGAGTTTAACTTTGGCCAAGATGAAGCAGAGTATGAGGAAATCCAAGAAACTATTGCTCAGTTTAAACTCATGGCAAGAGTCTTTGCACCAAGATCGATTTTTAAGATTTTCAACAGCAAAATATTATAGCAATTCTTTACATCAAGCAGATCAGCTTCGGACTGCGAAGCTCATCACTACAAACACACACCTATGCCTCTACACAAAGTATTGGATCCTTTTATGTTTCAGAAAAAACAAAGCTGAATCCTAATCCAAGGCTTCCTGGGAATTCCAATATATGCAGACTAGCACCTATACAGACTCTGAAACTGCATGGGACTCAACAGCGCCGAAGCAACTGTCTTCTCTTTCCCAAAACACTCAAAACCAAAACAAAGTTGCATAGCTCAACACATGAGCGACTCCAAACTCAAATTGAAAATCTGTGATCCCTACAATGAGGCCCCGAGCCTTTATTTATACAAAATGAACCGGTGACCCAAGACTAGCAGCTAACAATCATAAAGAATGATACGGGGTGATATGTGGGGACAGACACCGTCATTATCTCAACCCTTGGAGTCCGAAGACATACGGGGACTCGAATCTTTATCATGATAGACACCAAACAAGGCCGACAAACATGGTCGACAAAGTACAAAGTGGAGCATTATCCGACCCACCACGGCTTTCACACTTTAGTCATGGGGAACCCACCCTACACAGCAGATGCATCTTTCTTTTTCGTTGCCGAGGTCCACACCGCCACATGGGCAATCAAATCTTTCAAAATCAGATTCGTAGTCCTCGAAATATTTCTCTGGCGAATCTTCTTCTTCAAGATGGATAGGAGGATAAAGATCTGAGCTGAAACACTACTCAACATCGGACCCATAAAATATTGGATTCGGTCCACACAAGAACTCACCCTGATACAATGATTCCACTCTGAAATCTAGTGGGATTCTTCGTGTGTGTACCTTTGCATCGATACGGTTCCCTTGTTGATCTCTCTTTATGAACTTTTGAGAAGTGTAGATGGTATGCTCAAGCCGAGTGTACCTACCACCATGATGATGAAGCATAAATTTGAACCATTGATGGTTTTGGTCTGCCACTTCCATATCAGCTTGCAGGTGCAAAATAAAGTTTGCATGCCGATTGACCCAATCCTTTCTGGGACATAATCTATCAAGAAAGATATCAGTCCAGCCGGACCAACTTTTATTTCTCAAATTTATGGGATCTCCACAAATCACAATAGACCGCTCTTCTCTACATAATTGGAGGATAAGGTTGTAGGAAGTCCATGTCAGATTACCTTTTCCAATATCAACGTACCAAACTAGTCCATCTGTTTTTTCATTGCAGTCTATCCATAGCTCATAGCAATCACGAAGCTTTGACCCAGCATTCTCAAAACTTCGGAAAGCACTTTGTTCCCATCTCTCCAGAATTTGCAGCTTTAATGGAGACTCCTGGATTTGCTTGATAAGAGTGATATCCAGGTATCTTTTTGCTTCTCTCCTAGAAGCATAATCAAGTAACTGCTGCCTCTTGGCCTCTAAAAGAGTTTCATCCCATGGTTTCAAGAACAAACCATTCATTGGCTGGTATAGGGGAACAACAGGAGCTTTGCCTTTATCTTTTGAACTAGAGCTTGACGATCCAGGTGTAAACATGTTCAAAGCTAGAAATGAAGGCTTTGAATGTTCTCTGGTGAACATGTCCCCTAAACAGTTAAGATATCCAGGCTTATAAACAATATCAAAATCAAAATTGCTTAACCATAAAAACCACTTTAATATCCTACTACTATTTTCAGCCATTAAATTATCATTTTTGAAGATACAAGGCATGATCTTCAAATCAAATCTAATTACAAATCTTACTGGCTTTAAAAACAAAATAAAATGGTTTACTGTCTTTTTGACAGCCAAAATTTCCTTGTGGCTGGACGGGTAATTAAGCTCAACAACTTTGAAGGAACCTGAACCATAGCCACAAACATTTTCCTTGCTGTCAAGAATTTCAATCAAGACTCCACCCCAAGTATGTGAAGAAGCATCGGTTTCAATAACCAGTTGACCGGTACCCTGAGGTAATGACAAGGCTGGAAGATCTAACACTTTGGCTTTAATGGACTGAACAACCAAAGTCATTTGAGAAGACCACTTCGGAGGATTTTTCTTCAACCTCTGTTGCAGGATATGAATATCATTGGCCTGCCCTTTGTAGAATGGCCTTATATAGTTTAGGCTACCAAGGAATCTCTGTAACTGAACTTTTTCAAGGATTTGATCTGGAAATGACTGAATACACTCAGGACATGTTTTTGCAGAATAACATGTCCTTTCTAGATTTTAAAACCAAGAAATTCCATCTCAGTTTTTCCTATCTCCATCTTGCTTTGGGACAAAACCAATCCATGTTTAAATACCAGATCATAGAAAGCTTGCAGATGTTTCAGATGCTCTTGAAGGTTTCTTGAGCATATTAGGATATCATCTATAAAGACTAATGCCCACTTTTTATCCCTGAATATATATATTCCATTCTCTTCTGAAACTCTGAAGGTGCATTGTTGATTCCAAATGGTAACACTTTCCATTGGTACTGACCATGTGGAACTACGAATGTTGTTTTATACCGATCTTTAGCATCAATACCAATTTGATAGAAACCAGACTTAAGATTAAATTTACTGAAGATGGTGCAACCAACAATTCCTTGAAGCAAGATGGCTTTATTTGGCAGAGGGTATCTTACTTTTTGCAACACAGCATTCAGTGGTTTATAGTTCACCACTAACCTTGGTTTTCCCCTCTTTATTTCTGAGTGCTTGTTGACAACAAAAGCACGACATGCCCATGGGCTCTTTGAGGGTTCAATGAGACCTTTTGCTAATAGTTCTTTAATCTCAGATGCACATAAATCTTTCTCTGAGGGTGACATCAATCTTGCAGAAGCTTTCATGGGTTTCGGCTTCTGAAGCAAATCAAATGGGAGAGACACAAAATATTTTTCCCTTGTCCAGAAGGCATTGGGACTTTCTGAACAACAATCCTTTATTAGCTTTGTAGTGATATCGGCAAGAGTCTTTTATTTATGGATTTCAAAAAAAGCTATACAATGATCCATTTTAAACAATTCAACAGTTTTAGGTTTACACTCAAAATTTTGTACAGAAATATGACATTTGGATTTTGACTCAAAAGATAGAGGACAAAAAACAGGGTTACCATTCACAGAGCAAGTAAACATCATCTTTTGATTATCTATGGAAAATGGACTTATTCTAATAAGAAACTCATACCCTAGAATACAATCTTCTTT
Organism: Larix kaempferi; assembly: GCA_027924585.1. Taxonomy (NCBI): domain Eukaryota; kingdom Viridiplantae; phylum Streptophyta; class Pinopsida; order Pinales; family Pinaceae; genus Larix; species Larix kaempferi. The sequence continues at coordinate 23,813,984 of BSBM01000017.1, read as the reverse complement.
TATGTTATCCAATATGTACAGAGATAACACATCACTTTTATTATCAATATTTACAGGGAAGTCTGCAGCTTTACCAATCAGAGGAACTGGGGTACCTTCTATGGCTGCACCACTATCAACAGAGTATTCCCAATAAAAGGAAGGAATAGTAGAACCTTTAGCTAAATTTAATTGACAACCTGAATCTAACATACAATCCAAAGAATACGCTTTAAACTCATGAGGATGAAACTGAAGTCTTATAAACAATTTAGACCCTGTAAATAGACCTAAAGAAAGATCAGGGGAAGGTTCTTTATGTTCTGGGATCTGCAAGGCTAAATCATATTGCTTGCTCATTTCATCATCAGATGACTGATCTCTTTCAGTAACCAGAACTCTAACCATATTTTTGAGATCTTCAATCTCATATTCCAACTTCTTTAGTGCCTTCTGTCTCTCCTTGATTTGTAGTCTTAACATCTTTTCTTTATCTTTCCAGTATTCTTGTATGCTTTCATGACCATCTGGATAATTTCTATAAATTTGTCTGTCTAAAGAAGTCCTAATAACCTCTTCTTCTCTTCTTTAAGGTCTCTTCTCAGAATATATTGGAAGGAAGGAGTTTCCGATAGTTGCAGATCAATTGCAGCCAATTCTTTTTCAACAGATTGTTTTTGGCTGAATGAAAACATATACAAAGAGAAACCAAACTCTAGCAGCTCACACCCCCTAAATTTGCATCCAGACTGGAATCGGAGTCAGAGGAGGATGGATCAAATTTATTAAGCTCAGTATCAGAGGCTAAACCTGAATCGGAGTCTTCACCCGAAGGTAAAAATATAACTTATCCGGAAGGAGAAACATTGGAAGAACAAGTACAAAGATCCCACCATTGAGGATCAAGCTGTGAACACAAGGCTGCTAGCCTTGGCTTTGATTTGTGTTGAGGATATTTACTCGCCCAGTGACCTTTCTGGCCACAAATAAAGCATGTTTCTTTATCTATTTTCTTTGTTCTTCTTTTTACAAATTTTCTTTGGAAAGGTTTGCGATATTTCTTTGCAAACTTGTGATCATACTTTCTATATTCATGCTTTGATTTATACTTGTAGGGCTTAGAAGGATGATACCTAGGGGCTCTTGAATAGAATCCTTTCTTCTTTTTGTATTTACAGGATTCTTTTCCGAAATGGCCTCTATTATGGGCACCACATCCCCAATCTAGCATTATTGCCACATTTTTCCAAAATGAGGATGAGTACATACTCCGATGCCTTTTAAAGTCCTTACTGACTCGTCTTTCCAGGCAATGTTCTTGCCAGGTTTCCATGATATAGGCATGTAGTTGTGCTAGAGAAAGCCCTCTAAGCATAATATTCTTATCCTTAAAAAACTGTTCAACCGCATCAGGTACATGACCTGGGAAACTTCTTAGGTAATGCTTGGGATAAGCTGGCTCACCTGATTTTACTGATGAGATTAACAAATTCTGCATATAGCAGAAGTATTGTTCACTCTATCCAAGGTCATAGAGTCTAGCTGACATAAAAAGAGAAGCAAGATGATCATAATCTTCACGATCATCGGGACCATAAAATTCTTTACTTAATGCTTGAAGAATCTACTGATCTGCATCATCAGCTGCAAGCATTTCATTCCTGGCATCTTGTGGGAGGCATCTCCACCACTCATGTGCAAGGCCTGAGAGACCTGCAACCAACTGTGTACTCAAATTTTGTCCTGTGATAGAAGCATCTTGATTCCTTTTGAACATAACCCATTGTCCAAGCATTTGTATAGCATTTTTTACATTAGCCCTAGATTGGCACTGGATATTTAGAACAGGCTGGTCTAGCATTTGCGACAATAGATTGTTCATGCTATTAATTCCAAAATGGAATTTGTGAGAAGGAGCAGTGGATGCATTAACATCGGCCATATTTACATCAAACTGAGGAGGAGGAGGACCTGTGACAGATGATGAGGCATCTATATCTGGCCTATGATATGAAGACATCATTGCCAGATATTTAGGTTTAAGAGCAGGAGGCATGAGTTTAAACTGAGCAATAGTTTCTTGGATTTCCTCACACTTTGCTTCATCTTGGCCAAAGTTAAAGTCTGGTCTAGTATCCTCTTCAGAAAAACTAAGCACACCAAAAGAAAAGCTTTTATTATGGGACAACTTTCTTTGGTGACCTTAGTTGCTAAAGCAAAGACAGTTGGACTAACAGGACTCACTTTTTTCTTTATCTCTTGCGTTTTTGTCAAGATCTATTCTAAGAGTGTTAGTCTCTTGTCAGATTTAGCAGCAGCTGCTTCTACTGCCAATTTTACTTATGTTGAATCATGCAACAGATGATCAAGTAAATCTAATTTTGCAGCAATGATAGATATTTTTTCTTTTTCTTCTGTCATTTGTTTTTTAATTAAGATGATATCATTTTCCATATCATCTAGGTTTGTCGATGTTAACCTGTGTTGCATATTGCCGTAATTGGAAAGCTTAACTTCATCAGATACTGTTTCTTCTGGCGTTGAGGACTTATAAGGAAGAAATTCTTTTTAATCTGGCCATCTATGGAGAATTGTCTGAATGGGCTATCAGGAAGATTTCTTCCTGGAAAATATGACCTTTTGCCTTGGTTGACAACTTCCATTCCTGCATTACTTCTAGGTAATGAAAACATACCTAAAGTAGGAGGATCACGGTTTTTGTCACGTTGGATCATTTGCATTATTCTGTGACATGCAGGACAATCTTGATGCTGGACACGATGTTCTGTGTCATGCAAACCAGTGAAAGAAGGCTGGGAAGATGAAACAGAATTTGATTCGGCTGACGCCTGGCGTTCTGGTAAGAAGCAGTAGAGGTAGATCTGATGAGTGGAGGGGTAAATCTGGGAGTGGGATTTCCCTTAGGCAATCTAAAAGAACTGGTAGACCGATCAAAGGTGATAGGCTGAGATGTGAAGGAATGGGCTTGTCTTGCAGCATTTCTCAACTCTTTGTATTTTACTTCCCATTGTCTAGGATAGTTTATGCTGGTCCAATCAAATGTAATAGGCACAGATTGCTTAGATTTCTCTGATTTCACCACGCTGTGCAGATGCGAACTCTGATGCACATGCGAGTGTAACGGGGGAAGCGTATCATTACTAAACTTGGTAACAACACACCCTTTCAACTGGATAATCTTTGATCCAGTATCCATATTAAAACCCTTAGGCAAAATATATGCCTTCAACAAATCATATATGTACGGGTCGTCTAAACTCTCAGAGTACTTAGGATATATTGTCCCGAAAGCAGGACCATCATGTAAAGGAGTTGTAAAGCCTCCTATGATTGCATCAGCAAAGGTGCGATGCCTCGTATCTATGGCGACACACAGGGAAGATATGGATGGACTAATGGCCCCAAACCAAGCTTAATGGCACCTAAATGGGCATACTTATAACCCTGAGCTTTCGCCCAGTCAATTTGATGTTTTTCTAACAAATTTATGTGCACCAGCTCATCCTTGTCAGTGAATGAGACATTAGTCATCTCAAAAGACTCTTCTTAAGCCACTTGTCATATCAATATAAATATAGGTTAACATTTTGACAAGATATAAGCGGTGTTGTAGGCCATACCCATAACATGGAAAGTACAAAGAACAAATATCTGGGCCTACACAATAAGCAGATCAACAACTTCAACCTAGGGTTTCTATCAATAACTCTCTAGTCAAGGACCTCTATGAAAATATGGACAACCAAGGTTTGTTGTTTGCCCCATTATATGTACACATTTAGGTGATATCAAGTTATAAGTTCCATACATCAATCCAACCACATGGGAATATTTAGCAAATAAAGTGTAGGACACTCATACTCTTGTTCTAAGCACCCATCACCCACCCTTTCAAGAACATAATTTGTGGCACCACTTTCCAAAGATAAACACAAACATTTTTTATGGTTTTGATCCCTTGGGTTGGGTTACCCAAATGGAACACTATTTCTCTCTCCATGCAATTATTTGTGACCTATAGAAACTAAAATAGGGGGGTTTTATATTTGGATTTAGAAGATTGGAAATGGTGTCAATGGTATAAGAAATCTTATGGAGGTTACATTGCTTGGACCAAGTTTGTGAAGGCTTATTCTACTCACTTTAAACATGACACTCACTATCTAGTATGATTGAAAAAATTACACCATTTGAACAGAAACAATTATTAACTATATTACTTCCTTTGAGCAATTAACAATCTACATAGAAGGCATGTCTGATTCCTTTTTCAAATAATGTTTCATCAATGATTTCAAGGAAATAATTAGAGCACACAACATGATGCAACACCCAAACACATAGCTAGAATCTCGTGGAAGAGATAAAGAATTTAAGATGGTAATCAATTCCCAAACCAAAAGGCATAGATGGTTGCCCTTATTTGTTTGTTGACGGATTTGGATCATGAGGAAGAGAGCCATATTTGAGGATTGTTGTCCTAATTTTTTCCTGTGTGATGAAGAGTTTAGGACTTTATAAGGATTTTTCCTCTCTTCAATTGACAAAGAAAAGAAGAGAGCTCTTTGGACCCAAAGTTCCGCAACGCAAAGCAATTGACTACCTTGATGGTGTCGTGCAAGGGGGCATAGGGGGATGTGGTATGCTTTTAAAATTCAATGAGGAACATCTTTTACAAGTGTGGTTGGGATGTGGCAAAGCTATCAACACCAAAGCAGAACTCTTGGATTTGTGGTGTCTACTTCAATTTGCTCTTATCAATGGTGTTATTGCTTTACAGGTTTATGATGATTTGTAGACCATTGTCAACTGGTCTAAGGGTTCTTATAAGTTACAGGTGTTATCCTTAGATCAATGGTGTAAAAGAATCAAAAGGCTCATGTCTAGTTTTGTGGGCATCCAGGTTGATCACATTCACAGGGAATTTAACTTGGATGTTGATGCTCTTTCCAAAGGAGCTATCTCTTGTCCTGAAGGCTCTCTCCTTTATGCATAATTTATGGAAGGGGTTAAAGCCTGTGAAGGCATGGTGCATTTTTTTTTACTAAGTAGAGGGTGGCTTTTTGTGGTTACTTGCTCCTTTTTGTCCTTGCCTAGTCAATGATAGGATTAACAGCACTAGAGTAATCTTTTGATCTATATATATGAAGGATGTTTCTTTCTTTGTAAAGCTTGTAGTTTTGTAGCTCCTATCTATTAGTTCACATCTCTCTTTTAGAAATGAACTCTTATGTAATGTCCTTATTTTATTTTTCTTTAATTCCTAATGAATATACTATATATATATATATAAAAAGATGTATATCTATAACTAATGGAGAACATTGATATATATCATTATCCACAATATTTTGATTTATAAAAATGATACCTATGTCCATCCACTATTTATGTGTATGTGCTAGTTTTACAATATGGAGAAAGGACAAGTATCCCGACATCATTATCGAGTTTACAATAGGAAGGAAGGATTCGAGATTATGCTAATTAATATCAATGAAAGACGTTCGGCTATGGAATTGAATGGGTATGAAGGATTTGAGCATTTTAGTAAGCAAAAACAAAGAAAGATGTTCGGCTATGTAATTAATGTGTTTTAGATAGGCAGGATTTCCTAAGCAAAGGATGTGGCCCCGGGCGGGACGCCAGAAATCTGGACCGTTCTTCGTGATGATTGAAGTAATTATGTCAGTTGATTATTTCATACCAAACCAACATAAAAAACATAATATATCTGACTGAAGTTATTTTCTTTAAAACAGAGACTCACCCATTCGAGAAGAAGCTGAAGAGGGGTCGGCAATCTTGCGTCCACACACTTTCTCCACTCACGATTTCAAGAACCACGATCCCATAACTATAAACGTCAGCTTTTTCAGTTAACTGCCCATGGACTGCATACTCGGGTGCGGTGTAGCCTCTGCCTTACACCAAATTTGTGAAAACCACAAATTAATGAGCGGGTTCGACATCTTATGATGATCTTCTGAAAACAGTTAATGAATGAAGTGCTGAACTTACATTGTTCCTCCAATTCTGGTAGAAACATGTGTTTGGCTTTCTGGGAAGAATCTAGCCAATCCAAAATCCTCAATTTTGGGATGAAATCTATCATTTAGAAGTATATTTGCACATTTGATGTCTCAGTGTATAATGCGAACATTGGATTCCCCGTGCAGATATGCGAGGCCTTGAGCTGTACCCACTATAATGTTTAAACATTTTTCCCAGCTCAAAGCATTTCTTATCTCACCTACATACCTCCAGCAATTGTATTGCAAAGTTTAAATATAAGTTACACAATTTCAGCAAATAACGTGATCAATTGTGAAAATACTGGCATTAGTAAGAACAACCTACCGAACAAATGCTTGTCAAGACTGTTATTTGACATAAATTCGTAAACCAGCAAGCGTTTGCGCCTTCGCTTGCAACATCCTAACAAGATTACGGTGACGGACGCTGCTGATGAGCTTCACTTCCGTTAGAAATTCCTCAACTGCTTGATTAGTCTGCTTTCCACTCAATTTCTTCACAGCAACATCCATCCCATCCGGAAGTCTTCCCTGCTAATCATGAGAGTCATTTACAATTAATCTGCAAACAGACCATATAATTGAGCAAAACCATCAAAACCACGTATGATATTATACCTTATAAACTTCACCGAATCCTCCTTTGCCAAGCATGTTGTTTCTGTTAGAAATATTAATCTCTTAGTTAAGTTCTGTTAGTTACATTCAGTTAGTCAGTTCTACATTTGGTTAGCCGGTATTGCTTTAAACCATCAAAGCTATGTAATATATATATACTCATGTATAATATGAGATAAATAGTTCAGCCATTCATGCTTGTAACTCATTTGTTCATGTCTCTGTCCATATTTTTAACATGGTATCAGAGCGTTTGGTTAATCAGTTGATTAATCCAAGATGGATTTAGGAGCCTCTTCTTGATTATTGGAGGTTTTGTTTAACCGTTAGGTTTTGTTGAGCCCTTGGAGGCTTTGTTGAATTTGTTGCTACACCCACAGAGAGAAATCTGCTCTCTAGTGAGGTTTGTTGAAGCTACTACTCAATGCAGAGTAAAATCTGTTGTTGAAGTTTGTTGAACACGTAAAGTGTTTGGTTCCAAAAGGAGAACCTCTTCAAAGATTGAAGAGAAGATCGTGTTGAAGCAGGAACAGATCCGTTTAAATAGATTTGTTTGGAGAAGGTACAGTGCCATCCAGCAAGAAAAGTTCGTTGTGAAAGAAATCGTTGCAAGGAAGAATCCAGCAAGAAAAGTTCACTGTGAAAGAAATAGTTGCCAGGAAGAATTCGCTGGAGTCGTGAAGTTGAGAAAACCCCAGTGTATGAAGATTAGCGTATGAAGATTACCATTCATATGAGAAAGTCGGCCATGTGAAAAATTCGGCCTGAGATAGTGCAGTAAGAAAGTTCTGTTCAGCCTAAATAATTTGCCGTGAATAAGATAAGAAGTTAAACCCAGAAATTTTTTATTGAAGGTATTCAATTTGGATATTTTTCATTTGGATGAAACACGTCATTTGAGAGAATGCTTGCTATCGGATTTTTAAGTTTTTGAAAAAATGTTTGGGTTTATATATGAGTGAAAAGTAAATAGAAGTTTGTGAGTAAAAAAACAAGAATATTTATATTCTTAAATTTTTAGCAAAAAGAAAAGCTAATATTTTGGTGAAAGAGAATTACGAGAAGCTGAAATTTTGGTGAAAGAGAATTATCCAAAATTTAAGTTGTGAAGATAAATTGATTTTTAAGAAAGTTTTATATTGATCAATATCAATTGATTTTGAGAAAGAAAAAAAAATCTTTGGTGTAAAGAATTGTTGTTGTTTTTGAGAAAAAATTGAGGAGAAATATAGAGTATTTCTAGTTATGGAGCAGATCAATGAAGATTTAGAGCAGAGGATCAATGATGATTTAGAACAGAATAAACTGAATGAAGATGAAGAGATAGATGAAATATTGAGAATATCTATGCCGATTTTGCCATTTTTCGAAGAAATTTCGCAGGAAATGAAGTTCAGTAACACACTTGCAAGGAATAGAGATGAACATTGAGGTAGAAGAATTATGGAAGTGTCACTTGCAAGGAATAGAGTTGAACATTGAGATAGAAGAATTATGGAAGTGTTTGCGGAAGAGTTTTGGGTGGAGACACAATGAGACAAAGGATATAGTTAACCACAAAGATCACCTCATTGATGATACTTTTGAAAGCAAGGCAAGAGGACGACAACAACATCAAGTTTGGGATCCAGGCGAACATTCTATCTTTGAAGATGAAGACGAAAGAACTTAGTTTCTGAAATTTTTGTTAAGTGTTTGTAAGCTTGGCTGAGACATAGACCAGCAAGCATTTGCATTTGTGAGATTTACATTTTAGATGTTTTAGAGTATCATAATTACGAGGGAGTGTTGTGTTTAGTAAGAATGTAACACTTGAGATTAAGAGAGAGTGTTAGAAATATTAATCTCTTAGTTAAGTTCTGTTAGTTACATTCAGTTAGTCAGTTCTACATTCCGTTAGCCGGTATTGCTTTAAACCATCAAAGCTATGTAACATATATATACTCATGTATAATATGAGATAAATAATTCAGCCATTCGTGCTTGTAACTCGTTTGTTCATGTCTCTGTCCATATTTTTAACAGTTTCTGTGAAAGTTCCCAGTCGAATCTCTGAGAACCTTGTAATCAAAAGAGACTTGCCCGAAATTTCCCCGAGCAGCTAAAATCTTATCTGCGTAGAGCATCACAACAACAATTTTCTTCATAACGATTGACTCCGACCAAGTTAAAAAAAACAACTCAATAGAAAGCATGGAAGTTATGATGCAGTTATATATAATGACCTTTTTTAACAGAGCTCTTCCAATGTCTAATACGTCGACCGAACACCAAGCACAGCATCACAATCAGAGTTGTTCCAACGACGCCGCTTCCAACCAATATAGGAACTCTTTTCGATGATGTTTTCGCGGACGGCTGTGTCGAGTTGCCCGATAATGGTGTCAAATTGTCGATGTGGGCGTTATTGACGAATTCCCCGGCGGCGCTGTCAAATTCGTCGATACTGCGATTAAAACAAAACAAAAAATCAACCGTACAGATTCCAGAAGAATCCAGAACCGAGGAAATAACCGTACAGATTCCAGAAGAATCCGAGCAATTTCAAGTGAAGGACTCTGCCAGACTTATCAGGTAAGAACCAACTTCACTATCATTTTGTGCTGCTAATTAGGGTGTCAATATATAATTCTACAGAAACCCGATTTACCCACCAAAATATGTTCCATGAAAATCAAGTGGCCAAGGGAAAATCCCAGCATATTGTTTATATGTGAATGACATAAAGGCCAGGAAAATGAATTGGGTCTCAGCATACTTCGCATTGCCGTACATTACTGTGATTGAACCGCTAAAGAAGGCAATCCTGATGAACATATCTGATGCATCTACTGCCTGCAGACGGGTAATACAGAGGATTCTCCAAGTCTCCCGATGTTCTGCATATTCAACAAATATCTTCGTTCTCCTCCGTTGTCTCAGAGGAATCGGCGTTGGAGGCAGTTATACAGGAACAAAAATTAAAAAAAACTGACGATTCGTCAAAAATAATTCTGATTCGGGGAAAGAAGGAACCTGTCACCGTGCTCGGGTTTGGCGAATTGTCCGGCGGCGTTGTCACCGTCACCGTGCTCGGGTTTGGCGGCGAATTGTCCGGCGGCGTTGTCACCGTCACCGTGCGCGGGTTTGGCGGCGAATTGTCCGGCGGCGCTGTCAAATTCACCGATACCATGATTAAAACGAAAAAAAAGAATCAACAAACATACATTTTATATTATGATGAAACAGCACACACATGCAGAAACATTGGCAGAAATTTATGTTGTCTTTGGTTTCACTGGGCAGAAACATTTTAACTTTAATTATAGAACAATTACCTTACTTTATCAGGTAACAGGTAAGGTCCATCTTCACCCTCGTTTTGTGTTGCTAATTAGGGTATTTCTACATAAACCCGATTTACCCACCAAAATATGTCCATAAAAATCAAGTGGACAAGAGAAAATCCCTGCATTTTGTTTATGTGTGAAGGGATTTATAAAGGCCAGGAAAATGAATGGGGTTTCAGCATACTTCGTATTGCCGCACGTTACTGTGATTGAGCCGCTAAAAAAGGCAATCCTTATGAACATATCTCATGCATCTACTGCATGCAAACGGGTAATACAGAGGATTCTCCAAGTCTCCCGATGTTCTGCATATTCAACAAATATCTTCGTTCTCCTCCGTTGTTTCATCAAACGATTATATTTGAAAGGGGCTTAGTCTCAGAGGAATTGGTATTGGAGGCAGTTATACAGAAAACAAATAAAAATTAAAACTGACGATTCGTCAAAAATAATTTTGATTCGGGGGAGGAGGAACCTGACAAATTCCCCAGCAGCGCTGTCAAAATCGTCGATGTGGCCGGCGCTGTCAAATTCGTCGATGTGGCCGGGATTGACAAAATGTCCGGCGACGCTGTCAAATATGTCTATGTGGGCGGGATTGGCGAATTCTCCGGCGGCGCTGTCAAATTCACCGATACCGTGATTAAAACGAAAAAACAAAAATCAACAAACATACATTTTATATGATGATGAAACAACAAACACATGCGCCAAATGTAAAAAAGCTCAGACCGAATGGTTATCGGTGAAAAACGAATAATTTGAGTATTCACATTGGGGAATACAGATCTGTAATTTATTGCGATTTATTGCGAGCTTCATTCAGTTACACATATTTATATATTTTTCTAAAGCATCGGATTTTATTTTTAGTTTTTGACTTTAGGATGAACTTTTAAATATTTTGGTTATTTAATTTATGTAATTTTAATAATTATATTGATAGGTGTTTATATTTTAGAATTGGAACTATGATCTATACTTTTCTTAGATTGAAGGAGTGTACTAATCAAATTGATTTTATAACACGTGACTTAACTAAGAAACATCCTAAAACCAAATCCCTCAAAGCCATTTAAAGATAAAAGTTTAACTTACACCATTATAATAGTGATTTTGCATTATTTAAATTACATTTTTTAATTGCAAAAATAAATTCAGCTTTGTTGAAACTTCGGCTAACAACCCAGCTTTTGTCATTACAATAATTTCAACTTAAATATCATTACACTAATTCAACAATTTTTTTAAAAGAAATAACATTAAAACGAAATTTCTCAGAACGGAGGACATAACCGTCCAGATTCCATAAGAATCCGAGCAATTTCAAGTGAAGCACTCCGAGCAATGGCGGGCAGCTAAATTCATCAGACACAGTGCAAGACCAAAGACAGGATCTGTTGAGATAGCGAAGTAGGCTTCACTTTTAAATTACAAATATGTATTAGAGCAGGGGATGCCAGAAACAACATCCAGGTGGAGCATTAACATTCGTGTAAGTTGATATGTACTTTGCACCATGTTGACTACTGCACTCATGATAGACTCCAGAAAAGTCAAATGGCCCCACTTCAGCCTTCGAGATGTATAGTTGGATGAAGGGAATGCTTAGGTTTCTGATGCACATGAAATTGGATGCTTGAATTTAATATTTACGTTGTCAATTTAACTTGAATGAATAAATTTAAATTTTAATTGTTAAAAAGTGGATGAATAGCAATCGGTCATTTCAAACTATAATGTAATAGATAGCTTTCTCAAGGCATCAAAGCACCAAGTTTGTTAACAAACATACATCATTATGCTTAAGCTTACAAAATTTTCTCCTCCTAAAAAATGATTATGAATACATATATATCATAAAAAGAATTTTATAAATATAACTTTTTAATTTAATTTTTTTCACATAACTAAATGAAAAATAATATTAACTAGCATGGATATGTGGATGCAGTTATCTCTATTGGTACTAGTTTTGTTTGTCTCTGTAAATTTATAACAAGTAAATTTATGTTTTCTTTAGCTTCACTGGGCAGAAACATTTTTAACTTTTATATAACCATTGCCTTACTTTATCACGTAACAGGTAAGGTCCATCTTCACCCTCGTTTTGTGCTGCTAATTAGGCTATTTCTACGTAAACCCTATTTACCCACCAATATATGTGAAGGTATTAAAGGCCAGGAAAATGTATGGGTTTTCAGCATACTTAGCATTGCCGCACGTTACTCTGATTGAGCCGCTAAAGAAGGCAATCCTTATGAACATATCTGATGCTGCTACTGCATGCACACGGGTAATACAGAGTATTTTCCAAGTCTCCCGATGTTATGCATATTCGACAAATATCTTCGTTTTCCTCCCTCGTTTCATCAAACGATTATGTTTGAAAGGTGCTCAGTCTCAAAGGAATCGGTATTGGAGGCAGTTATACAGAAGAAGAAAAAAACTGACGATTCGTCAAAAATCATTTTGATTCGGGGAGAGAAGGAACCTGTGGATTTCGCCCTTCTCAAACCCTATCCAATGCATTGCGAGATGAATGCGTCTTCAAGGAAAGAAGAATTTGACCATCCACAAGGTGAGAGAGTTTGACCTTAAGTGAGATGAAATGAAGCTGTCTAAACATTAAACGATTTTGACAGCTTCATTTCATCTCACTTAAGGTCAAACTTTCCCCTCTTACCGTTTAAGTGATATGAATTTGAAATTGGAAAAACAACCTCTTAAAACGCATATAATTCAACCTTACTTTCACCACATAATGAAATCCTTGAATTCTTTTTAAACTGTGCAATAGTTAAGTATTCTGGTCAACCTAATTGACCAGTCAAGTGGTTAGTCAATCACTTAACTCTTTCATTCATTTTTAAACTGTGCAATAGTTAAGTATTCCGGTCAACCTAATTGACCAGTCAAGTGGTTAGTCAATCACCTAACTCCTTCGAATATTAGAGAGGATATGAATTTCAAATTCAAAAAACAATTTATAAAATATAACTCACACTTGTTCTAATAGTTACGTATTGACTGGCTTGTTAAGTCGGTGATTACAAAAATTGAAGTGTGAGAAGATAGACACATGTTCTTTTTAAAAGAAGATTAGGGACTTAATTTGGTTGTTGGGAAGATAAGATTGTGTATAAGGTTAACTTATTTTGATGGACAAGAAGATAAGGTAATTATATGTATAAAATTTAAATATTATGAACTGTATATAAAACCTTTAAACTATGGATGATATGATTTTTTTTAAATGTATAAAAAATTTAATGATTTATTAAAATAATTAATCTATTTAAACATTATCTTATGAGGTGTATAGAGAACCTTTAAAATAGATTTCAAAGCAATAGGAGTTCAAAATCTCAGACAGACAATTTTAAAGAAGACTACTCAACTTAATGTTTGACATTATAAAACTATCATATTAATTAAAATGGTAGATATACACGGAAAGCATTATCAAAAATAAAGAATACAGTTTTTAGGATGTAATCTTACATAGCAGTGGGAGTAAGTTATTCTTCTGCAAGAACTTAAAGTTGAGTATGTTATTAAATCTAAATTTGGGATGTTTTTCTTTAGATGTAGTTTTGTTCTTACATCATGGATCTCTATATACAGAATTATTATACATTTTTGTTCCTAAATTGATTTGATAAGCTTGAAGAAGGATAACCCATAAGAGCATTACTATGAATGTGTGACTACCCAAAAAAGAAAAGCTTTCAAGAAGGCTCACAGAAATCAGAAATCAAAATCTTGATTCCAATTCAGTTAAGGAATCAGTTTACTCTTCTCCAATATAGCTCTCACTCTCAACCTCTGAGATGTAGAACATATAATCTATAATAATTTAACCTCCACAAATACTAATTACCCTATCACTGCAGGTTATACAATTATGTTGTCCAGAAAATAACAAAATAGTGAAAGGATTAATATATTGTGTAAGATAAAAAAACGGAAACCTCTACTTTATTTTTTCTGGATAAACAGAGTGAATACTAAATTAACTGGTAGAGTATTTAAGTGTGCATTTCTACAAAGAAACTTAAACCTTCAGTACCCACTTCGGAGGTCGAAGAGATCAATTGAAAAGCCATTAAAATAAAAACTTGAGCGCAGCAGTTTAACGAAGACTTTAATGGACACTGCAAAGGCCATGCCCGCTTAACAACCTAAGAATTGAAAAGCCATGAAATTGGCTGGAAGGAGTTCCAGACCGAAGGCCAGAAGTCGATCTGCGCGTGAAGAGGAGGCCAGTGATAAAAAAAGCCGCCATTCCTGAAAAAAGAAGAAGAGCTAGGCTTGGGCTTGGAGGAATGGTGAACTGCCGTTGGAGAAAATTTGGTGTCCTGCTGCTGCAAAGTGTTATTGATAGCTGCGGACTTCTGCCATCGTGCAGATCAGATCAATTGAAGCTATGGTCAGTTACCAAATAGAGGAGGATAAGAATTTGGCAGCATGCATGAAGAAGGAATGCATGACCCTGTTATTGGATCGATTGTTTGAATGACCAGATCTGTTGTATCTGGTTGATTCAATGGGTGCATCAGAGGCAGAGGGAGAATCCCTCTAGGACGAGCTGTGCTCCAGACAGAGGCAGAACCATAACCATAGGAAGCAAGGCAATACAGTAAGCCTTGCGTAGGCAGAGGCAGAGCCATAACCATAGGAAGCAAGACAATACAGTAGCCTTGCGTTGCCTATGCCAAAAGCACCATTGAAGTAGGAATTTGGAAAAAATCCACCCTTTCGACACTATACAGGACCGTCTCCACTGTTTCATTTTTGACATTTTCCACACTATACAGGGCCGTTTCCACTGTTTCTTTTGTTTTTCTGACGGCAAGCTTGAAATATAAACCATACATGCCGAGCAATTTGCCGATGTAATGGGGAAAATTGCGCATGACGAGCATTTTGCCAATCAAATTTTAGGAAAGCACCAACGTATTGATTGTTACGTCCATAGTTTAGGTTTTTTTAGTAATCGAGAGTATTGCTATGAAGTTTATTTAAAGGTTTGGAGGACTTAAACAACTTCATTATAAAAGGTGTGACGAGTGATTAATGTGGTTGGCGATGTCTAAATTGACTATTTCCTAATCAAATTGATTAAAAAAATAGATCTATTGTTTGCTAGTTTTCTCAAACTTAAGTTTTCAGAATAAACCTTCTCCCTCTATTTATTGATCCTAACAGTGCCCACCTCGGAGGTCGAAGACATCAAATGAAAGCCATGAAAATAAAAACACTGCGCGCAGCAAAGCCATGAAAATAAAAGCATTGCGTGCACCCGTTTAACGAAGACTTTAATGAACATTGCAGAGGCCATGAGATGCCAGCTCAACAACCTACGAATTGATAGTCGACCATGAGATGGCCGGCGTTGTATCCTTTGCCATCAGTGTCGATCTGGTTGAAAACACTCGTATCCAAATCGAGTCCACCATTGGAGCATTAATCAACTATTCTCGCTATTACAGATGCTCCAGTTCCTCTGTTAGTCACCTGTATCAAACAAACACAAACCAGATATTTCGTTACTCAGCGGAGATCGATCTTGACTCTATTTTGATCAAACATATGAGCAAATATATATAGAGCGTATGCAATTCTACAGTACCTTTAAGCATTTGCCGCATGATGCCTGACCATGGGATCCTACAGGGCCGCAGAAGGCAGTCCACCCGTATTTCTTTCTCCATTCCAGTGGTTTGCTGGCATCCCAAGTGGCGCAGTATGCAGAGACCTTTCCCAAATCCCAGCCAATGTTTTGAGGATTATAGTTACTAGCAAGCCATATCAATATTAATAATATGTTTTATATACGTAGATCGGCGTATATAAGCCATATTATTAATATTGATATGGCTTGCTAGTAATTATCTTCACTTATAATTATTCAACAATTAAAAAACAATAATAATAATAAAATCCAACATATAATATTTAAATAAAATTGAATCTTTAATTTTGTTCAAGACGAATGTTAAAATTTAATCCTATTAATTTTTATATATTTATATAAATAACAAAACATTTTTAAATAAATATTATTTTGAAATTATATTTAACTTAATAACTCTTATTAAATTAATTTAATTCAACAAATGTTATTAAATTTATAAATTGTTAATGCTGTAAAACTTATTGATGTTAAAAAAATAAAGTGAAATCAATCAGCATCTATGACAGGACAATTATATTTTGCCAAACATACTTATGGAAAGTAGTTTGGCCACTTAGGTTATATGTGCCATTACTTGCTCTACTAATCACACTATAATAAATTAAAGTTACAACCTTAACTGAAACCTCGACCTTTATTCACCTGCAAGGAGTGTGAGCGGGTAATTCACGCGTGTGGCAACCCAGAACTGGTATGAACAAAATTATGCAATACATTAATAAATTGTGCAATTTGAATTACCATCAATATTGATATTAAAGAAATTTAAATCAAATAACATAAATAACATATTTAAAATAAAGGATATGGAAATAAAACATATTGTTTATGTGATAATTGCATTTGATTTATTTAAATCAAATAACATAAATAACATATTTAAAATAAAGGATATGGAAATAAAACATATTGTTTATGTGATAATTGTATTTGATTTATTTATTTATCAAATAACATAAATAACATATTTAAAATAAAGAATATGGAAATAAAACATATTGTTTATGTGATAATTGCATTTGATTTTCGGATAGAAAAGGTGGTAGTTTCACCAGGGTTCGTCTTGAAGATTGATTCGATACTGAATATGCAAATACGTATAAGGGTGTGTGCAAGAAGATGAGGGTTACTTTAGATGCAATGCTACTTTTTCAAAACTCGTTCCTGATACATAAAACATAACGCGTTTCTGATGTTTAGCACCTGCCATGGTAAGACCCGATCCTAACATGTCATTGGACATGTAGGATAGGTAACCATAACGCATACGCATTATATAACTACAAAACGTGTACGCGTTATGTAGTTACAAAACGCGTACGCGTTATTGAAATCTAAAAATCAATTTAAATACACCGTCCCGACGATCGCCGACCACCCGCGCTACTCACGCATCAAAAACGCGAAATAGACCCTAGACGAGGACGGTTTGTGGCCCACTCAAGTATCGGTGTTGCTCGATTTAGCTGGAGGGGAGACAAATTCACCGGTGGATTGTCATCCAATCAGGTAATTCATTCACCCATACCATTTTTTTGTCATTTTTAACCTAAATTACTATTTTTTTTTTGTTTAAAAAAACCTAGTTTTGTAATATTGATAAAATTGGGAATAACCCAATCTTTAATTAAATTCACATCTCCCTCAATCTCCCTCAACCAAGATGAGTGAATAATTAAAATGAATCCCTTTTCAAAAACTCAAAAATTCATAATCCAACCTAAAATTGAAAAAAATAGAACTCCCCCCTTTCTACAATGTATCCATCTAAGTCACCCGACACGAGGACACAGGACACGAGTGTCCCCACCAGGCTTCAAATTTGAAGCCTTCAGGGCCCTTCAGAGGTCATTTTACACGTCATAGAAGGCCACTTCAAATTTTACCATGCAAAAAAAATTTAATTTCATGGTAAGCCCTTCAATAATTAAATTAACCACTACTGTTTAAAATTGCAACAGAAGGGTAGCTTCAAATTTCACCCATCAACAGTTTTTAGTGGGAAATTGGGAATGCGGCTACTAGCTAGGTGACTTGGGAGTGGGACTCGGTTACTCTCCAATATCCACGTGTTCGATCATCCATGGATCATGGAACATTGGGCCTCTAATAATATCATTGAGCAACTTACGTGGACGGGCTTACACTGAGCAACCCATGGCTTGAACGCTTCGAAGTTCTCATGTTTGTAGCGAGCGCTTACGTGTTTAACACATTTAATGGCATCAACAAAATTATTAAACTTGGTAGGTGGCTCATACGTGTTATTGCTAGTGGGCTTACCAAGTCACAAGTTATCACATACCAATTTGTGAATGCTGACTCCGTGAGTTAATTGAGTATTCAATGTATAATATATTATGTTAATGTGCCCCCGCGAATTTGGCATTTCAGACAAAATCCACAATCCATAAACTTCTTGTAATGTTGCAGGTTGTTGCTCCTGCCCGTGGCCCCTACCTATAGCCCTGTGTTTTCTTTGTTGTGTCAAGTTAATCCTACCGTCTACGGCTCCCAGCCTCACCCCCTGTGTTTTCTTTATTGTATCAAGTCAATCCTGCAGCTCCCGAGTTCCACCTTTTGTTTTCTTTGTTGTATCAAGGCAATGCTCGAATTCCATGCTTCCATGGCTCCGACCATCAATATATAATATTGCATGAATAGAAACAAGCTTTTTTTTATACCCCTATTCCACTGTGGTTGAGCTACTTCCAAGTTCCACCTACCCTATCTCCTCCAGTCCTCTAGGATAGTTTGCGGAGCGAAGCTGGCAATGCCAGCCTGCCATAAACATATTTAAAGAAATTCGTTTTCTTTGAGGAGCTCAACTTCAAGGCTGACTAGATTTTTGACATCCTATGAATTTACAGGTCTGCTATATCCACTAAAAAATAAAGCCTCTCAACTTTACTATGTCAGTAAACATTGAAATTTTGATGTACTATTACATTTTCAAATGAAAAGAATAACTTATTATTAATAAAAAAATCAAATCATATTAATATATTAATGAATTTGAATTTAGCTTCCCAATATTAAAATAAATTATACATTTTAAATGATCCACAAGCAAATATTATCCTGAGAAGGAAATGGAAAAAAAGGAATTTCCTCACCACAACATGTTATTTCCTTATGATGATGCTTTTACGTTTATGATTACCAACCTTGGAATCAGGTTTGGTTATCCGAAGGTGTAATATCTTCTAAGCTAAGTCAATAGGTAGGGATGTTGGTATTGATATAATTATGACAAAGTTTTATAAAGGATTAGGAACAATTCCGTTGGCTTGTAGATGACATATTTATGGATAAAAATCTTGTTGTTATAAGATAATGACATCATGCCTCAAAAACATGTCCCATACAATCTAATGTTAATGGGCGCTCTACATAGAAATTGGAATGTCAACATTTATGAGTACAATAAATATGTTGATGATTTTGGCCTACTACAACTTTAATATATTGAGTGGATTGATAACCTTCACAATTATATAAGAGATTGTAGCTATGACTAGGAGGAGAGTTAACAATGCAACAAAATCAAGTAATCGAATTTTGTGCATAAAATGAACATAAGACTCCCACCAACTTTCACTGAATCTACGTCTTAACAAAAGAACTCATCGTTTCACGGGATTCCACCCCATCAATCCTTTTAACAGTAATGGCCATAACAGTTGCTACAACCCTAGCGCAAGAAAAATCAATCGAGCTACGCATGACAATACTTGAAACCAGACTTTTTGAACTCCCTATTACGTCATAGGAATCAATACTAATTTCTCCACAACATGTGGCACCCTCAATATCTTCCATCACCGCAATTTACATTTGATAAAAAACTTGTTCCCAAATAGTAATTACCCCATTCTTTGCTCTAAAAAGGCCTCGGTTAACCTAGAATCCAATCCATGCAACATGAACACATCCATATATACACATAGAATACATATTAATAAATTTCTCATAGCCCTTCATAGTGAAATGGGACCCCACCCTTCAAATTTGATCCCTGGTCCCCACTAGACACGGTGACCCCCGGAATTAGGACATGTAGGACACGGTGACCCCCGGAATTAATATATTTTTAAAATATATTAAAATTTAAAAATATAAACATATAGATCCAATAAAATTTAACATTTACAATTACAAATATTCAATAGAAATTAGATCATTCACAAATCACAACACATTTGTCATTCACAATCACAAATCACAATGAGACATTGAGACACATAGATGCAAACTCATCACTGCCCTGATCCTCCTCCTCCATGCCTGAATCAACAAACTCATCACTGCCCTGATCCTCCTCCTCCTCCTCCTACTCCTCTCTGCCAATCTGACTAACTTACTTTTTAATTGTCAAATGTTTAATTTTAAGTTTTAAATGTATGTAAGTGAATGCCATTAAATTGCTTACTTGAGTCTGATTTAATACATGTTCAATTTTGAAGAGACGTCATTATATACCATGTATATGTTTCTAATGATTTTCGTATTAATGTCTTTATTGCAGTTGCGGCTATGGACACCAATGCCAAGATATTGATTGAGCTTGCCCACTTAAGGGGCATAAGTGCAGCTTTTAGTGGTGGTGACAGGATTCGCCGTTCGCTTGCATCAACCTTGGATGCAATTGTTGACACCATTTCACAATCTACCAATGTACTATATGATATTGCATCATACAGAGAAAGAAAAAGACAACAATATGCTGATGGGCTAGACTACAATGCAATAAAAAAGTTGAAAATATCCAAAGAGCTCATATTTGCATTGTTTAGGGACCCTCGGACGGGGGAAATCCCAAATGCAAACAGGCCGCATATCTCCATTGAGTGGTGCACGTTTCAACCATTTGTTGATAACTGGATGGACAGATGGTACATGGTTTTTGATATGCCACCACACAACAACAGGGAAATTCCCTTATATTTCCTTCAGACGATGTACGCAGAGTTCGTGTTGCATAAACACGTTAACTATTTTGACATCTTGCAGTTTCAGGGGATCGGTGGGGGGATGCCCCAAAACTGACCCAATGCCAGGCTTCGAGACCAGGATCGCCCTATCCCTGCACCTCACAGGCAGTTGCCTGGGCCAGATGTCCCACCTGCACATCGTATTATTCCGCAGACACAGGATGCATTTTTGAGTTTGGCACGGGCGGTTGTTCGCCATGGCACGATGGTTCAACATATGGGTGAGGAAGGGACATCTATCCCTGGTGTGGTACATACACTAGCTCGTCACCATGCAGGACCATCAACTAGTGCAGGACCATCAGGACCATCCACTAGTGCAGGACCATCAGGACCATCCACTGGTGCAGGACCATCGACACATCCCCATCCTAGTACTGATTCTCACGAGTGCACATCATGTGGTCGTCCCTGCTATGGTCTTGCCTCAGATGTTTCCTTCAGTGGGTTTTTGAGAGAGGTCTGTTGATGGTTAATTGTAATAAATTCTTCATTTATTTTTCGTCTTTGTACACATATATATAGTTTGAGCTAATATATTAATTTTGTGAACTTGCAGTTGATGCTTTATGCCGGCAGCGACGCCCCAGAGCCGGATGTTCCAGACTCTATAGGGGGGCATGATGCTACCCATTTGGTAGGCCCATCTTATATACCACCTATTGCCGTATCTCACACCGAGGTAAAAATTTTAAAATTTCAATTTTTTAATACTTGTTAATTTGTTAATTTCCACATAGTTTACATTTTAGTTCATTAATGCTATCTACGGTCTAATATTTACAATTATTAAACTTGCAGATGGCAGATCCTTCACTGGGGAAAGGTAATGTGGAGGTAGCACCCATGGTCATACCGTCCCATGAAACATCCGGGCTCCAGGTAAACAATTAAAAATGACATTTTTTAAATACATGATTGTTTGTTGAATCATGCATGTCTAACTACATGAACACTTGCTGACTGTAGGCACCATCCGAGACATCTGGACCATTGCCTGGATTTGTATCTCCCTCCAGGCCATTCATGAACAAGGGTCGTGTGTATGTGAGGCGTTCTACTCCTAGAAAGACTCCAGCTGCCCACAACCATGGGCTTACTCACACCATGGTAATGTATATCCTTCGATGATATTTGTTGTTTAACTTGAAATCCAGTGCATAAATCGTTTTTGTTAATGTTTGAATTGCATGTTTACTGCATCAGGAACCCGAGTTGTCTACTGAAAACCTCGCATTGATGGTTGATGCAGCAGTTAGTGCCGCATCTGCAATGGCAACTGATCACACACAGGTATGTAACTATTTCAACATTATCTTTACATAGTTTATTATTATTGTCTATTGTTTATTCATGCATTTCTAACTATTTCAACAATTTTTCATTGTAGCCACCACCAGCAGGAGCAGTTCCTGGCCCCCTTGGTTCGACCATCCTGGATGTTCAACCAACGGCTCCATTTGCTACACAAGCAGCGCAATCTCCTTTGTTAGTTGAGGTGAGATGTCCTTCAGTGACCAAGTGTTTCATGCACTTTCCATGCACCAGTTGATAATTGTTGAGCTAATGTATTAGTGTACATAGTTAGTTGAATTTAACAATTGATATTTAATTTGCAGGATCCAGAGACGCACATTGACCCTAGAGATGTGCCTAGAGGATCAACGTCGGGAAAGAACAAGAGGAAGCTTGAGTTTTGATGTGTCTTATGGGATATATGTACATTTGGATACATGTACATGTGGCTTTGATAGTTTTGGATAGTTTTGGACACATGTGCTTTTGAATACTTTTGTATATATATGTACTTTTCGATATATTCAGTTTTGGAGACATGTACATTGACTTTATTGTGCATGTACTTTTGGAGACATGTACATTGACTTCATTGGATACACATGTACTTTTGGATACTTTTGGATATACATGTAATTTTCAGTTTCCACGTGTTCTTATGTCAATCTAATGTGTTGATTTGTGTGGATTATCTATTACTCATGAATGCACTATGTCAAAAGAACAAACTATTATATTCAAAGGTTTCAACGAATTCACTACATGCATGCACTAATTGGTATCTAATTAAAATTTGTGATTTTGGATGATCATTACAAGTTATGTCAAAGTTCTTGCTCGTGTAATTTAATCAAACTAAATGCAATACAATGTTTTTCAAGGTTTCAACGAACTCACTCATGCACACCCATTGCACATTCTAGGGCAATTGCTAGTTAATGCAAATATTCCCATAAATAAATTCCTAGAACAATTAATGCAAACATTGTGTGTTCCCTCTTTATTGACATTTAAGGAGAAAGGTTATTGTTTATAACACAAAATAACCAAACTGAATAAATAGATCTAATCTCTTTAAATGGATTGACGCCATCAACTACCAATGAAAGTCTAACATTATGAGGTTCTTCTTTAAAAATGGGTAATATTTCCTTGATGATCGTAAATTGAGAACCATTTGTAGCCACTCATATAATACCATCTTCACTTATCTTTGTACATGATAATCCATAAAATGTGCTATGTTTTTTAACCTAAACAATCATCAAAAACCTAGAATTATAGGGATATGACAAAGAACCTTATGGGGCACCTTATATATTACCTAATTAGTTCAATATCTATTGATCCCACATTCATGGTAAAGTATTTGATGGTTATAGGAAAATATTACCTAACAATCTATAAGAAAAAATCAATTTATGTACTAAATAATGGATATCGCAATGTAGTTATTACAATCACAAAAATATTAAAAACTTATATTTATCATTAGAGTTATTGTGTATACATTAGGATCTTTGTCATACCACTGTTTGAAATGTCATTCAATACCTTCAATTTTATCAACATCAAATTAGTAGACAAAGTGACTCATCTTTGATCTCTTGTATAGGCCTTTGTGTGCCTTATCAATAAGATGTACATCATGAATATTATCATAGGTCTCATACATAGGTGCATCCTCATCCATGCAAACAAAGGTGTCATGGATCAACCTATTATCCCTTTATTCTCAATAATATTAGTATCATTATCTTCCATAGGATCAAATTCAACTCCATCACCCCCATTATTGCTACTCTAAATTGCAGCCTTAGGAGTTTTGATCATGTGTTTTTGTCTCTTTAGGAATTTTGAAATATTCTACTCTTTCAAAAATAATATGGAAGTTCAAATATTTAAAAGTGGGTTAAATTATAAAATGGGTGGAAATTCACCAAGTGTCCCTGAACGACATTTTCATGCGACTTGCAACTCGACATAACTCGGAAACCGGACGTCGGACCGACGAACCGTCGACTCCGTTGGTCTCCTGGCATGCGATTACCTCTAGGGGGCCCTCTCCCTCGTCTCCCCATGGCCCAGTGGCTTCATTGTGCATTCATTTCATAAACTAGGGTTTTGCTCAATTTAATTGCATGCAATCTCGCATTGGTGGGTCAACTCTGCAAAAACCTCCCCCGAGCCAGTGTTGGCAGTGTTCCTACGTCGGCATTGCCCACACACACTTGCAGGAGCCAACAACATGCAATCTTCCTGCTCCGTTGTTTTTTGGCTCCCGGACAGAAATTCACCAAGTGTCCCTGAACGGCATTTTCATGCGACTTGCAACTCGACATAACTCGGAAACCGGAGGTCGGACCGACGAACCGTCGACTTCGTTGGTCTTTTGGCGTGTGATTACCTCTAGGGGTCCCTCTCCCTCGTCTCCCCATGGCCCAGTGGCTTCATTGTACATTCATTTCGTAAACTAGGGTTTTGCTCAGTGTGGGAGTGTGCAATTTTTGCACACAGGGGTCAACTTTGGAAAATCATCCACCGGGCAAGTATGGCTAGTGTTCCTAGCCCGAACCTGTCTAGACACACTTGCAGGACTCCCCGGAACCTGGTTTTGTTGCACGGTTGGAGTTCTATGCCCCCGGTAGGTATCCAGCAGGTGTCCCTGAAGGCCTTCTGGTAGTGAGACGGGACGAGCCATAGAATGAAGACCGTGGCTCGAATCGACGAACCGTCGACTCCGTTGGATTCAACACACCGGGATAGTGCCAGGGGTGCCCCTCCCCTCCTACCCGGTGGCCCATGTGTCACCTTGCAGGTCCATCTTGGAAACTAGGGTTTTGCTCAGTGTGGGAGTGTGCAATTTTTGCACACGGGGGTCAACTTTGGAAAATCATCCACCGGGCGGGTATGGCTAGTGTTCCCAACCCGAACCTACCTAGACACTTTGGAAACTAGGGTTTTGCAGGTCCATGATGATGATGATGGTGATGATGATGAAGATGTTGATGATGATGGCTTGGTTTTAAGGTGGTGCTCTCAAATAGCTAATTCATTATGAAATATTTAACAAGACATGAATTAAATTTAATATAAGTGTATTGTTTAATATAGTGAGCATGAATTGAATTAATTTTGTTGGGTGAAGCCAATAACCAACATGATGAACATAATATAATTTTAGGGTTTACTGATCATATGTAAAAAAATGGCATATTCATAAACCTGACATACAAGAGAACTTTTGGCATATTTATAAACAACGTAAACGTAAATTTGGCATATCAAGAACGCAAAATTGACATATTCATATGAAACATACATGTGAAAATTGAGCATATATCAATATTCAATTACAAATAGTATAAATAGTATAGTATTAAAAGTATGTAACGTACCTCATCATGCTAGATCCCACCTATTATCATACAACCAAGCCCTCCAGATCATCTCTTATACTGATGGTCTCCATTAGTCTCTCGTGCTCTGTATCTGGTAAGAAGTAGCGTACCTTCGATGTATTTCGACTAGGCATTTTTCATACCTGAAGGTTTGTGCCAATGATTAAGTTGGTAAAGTGATACACACTTGCACCTGGTTTGTAATCCTTGTAAACATATCCACCCTTCTTTCTTCCATTGTTGTCCCGTGTCAAGTATTCACCTTTAACAACCATAGACCCAGTTGGAAAGTGGTTGTTTTCATCGTCAGTCATGGACATAATGAGGGTTTGCTTTCCATCTATACAGCATGCCAACCAGTGTTCATCACCCCATTCAGTATCTTTTGAGGCAACCACTGCGTATATGTGCCCTGCATTATATGATTGTAGGTATATGATCAAAATATTTTTCGTGCGATACAAAGCCATTAATGTGCATTTGAAGACTACGTAAACCACGGGGGCTTCACTAGAAGGCAATATAATACCACGTTCATTCATATTGCGGTATTAAATATTCATGAAAACCTAAAAATTATATTGCTTATATATTAAGGGGCAAAGGATTTTTTTATTTAATGTAAAAATACAAAAATACTTTGGGGTCTTTTTTATATGGGCGGGCTGACAAATATCCCCCAAATGGAGATGGTGGGATCACGACGAGATGAGAAATTGGGTTGAGGCAAGGCTCGGGCTTACCAGTACGCAAGGAAATCGCGTCTTGAGGCATGCTTGAGGCCAGGGGTTTCATGGTGAAGTGGGTTTCCAGTCGATCATAGTCGAGAGACAGTGGTCATTGACAACCACTTGTTACCAATAGCACTCAGCGAGTTGTTACCAATAGCCTTGGGAGGCTCTAAGCCTCCAAGGCATGTTATAGGCCATCGATAGGCCTTGGGGGCTTGAATACCCAACCACTCGTGCCTATTAAAGGCATTGGGAGGTTTACTTAGCCTCCTAGAGCTTGTTATAGGCCCTAGGGGCTTGGATACCTAGCCCACAACAAGCTTAGTCAACGATTGGGGAATTGCAACATGCAATCTAAATGTTGTACTATGTGCATTGGCTCTAGTGGCATACAAGAAGTGATCTCCTATATCTTCATTAGACCATTAGATGTTGCAAATCATAATGATATGTGGTTGAGTAATTGCATTGTGGGTAAAGTAATGTGCATCCACAATGTACATTGAAAGAAGCAAGGTGCATTGTAGAATGCATGTGGGGTCATAAGAGGGGTATCATATCAATATACTAGGTAGAAATATAAAGGGGTATAAAAAATTTTAATGAAAAAATTGATACATACAATATCCAGTGAAAATAGGGGTTTTTTAAAATTGGAAAGGCATATTGGGAGGGGGTTAAAAAAAACGATTTTGGAAGGTATTTCCAATATTGAGTGAAATTAGGGGTATTGTTTCATATGCCACGAACGAACGTGCTATGATAGTGGTTTATTGAGTGAAGCCCCCGTGACGTAAACAAACAAAAAATGTTAAGGAAATGCATCATACCGGGTTGTACAAGGTCTGAGACATGATCAAAATCTGCAGAAATAGATGATTGGTCTTCTTCCAACGGAGTTAACTCAACAATTGCACGCTAATCAAGTGGAAGTGATATGCGATCCCATCCATCAACCCAATCCAATGATTCACACCCATCCTAGTCATCATCACAACAAGGCAGGAAAAAACAAGCGAGTTTTCTGGTCCAAATTTCAAATACTGGGTTATCAGAGCTTCGAACTGAATGAAAGCCACGAGTCCCAAGCACAGTCTTGCATTCCCATGCATGTGAACGATCTATGTCTACCACCTCCCAAAAAAATCTCTCCACATGTCTCTTTCTTGTGGATTCTACTCGCATAGTTGATTCCTCTCCCATTACTGACGTGCACCACCTGACTATAGATTGAGCATTTAGAATAGTAGATTCTGTAAATACTTTCAATTCCTCTCTTCGTAGGGTTGTTTTGACACATGCTCCGGCTCCATCATGCTCTCCTTTACCATGCCCAGTCTCAAAATAGTTCCACATATGTGGCACTTTGTAGTTTTTATGCAATGAACACAACCACTGAAATATGCATGCATTTTTGAACTGACCAGCACACCCATCAGACCAAATCTAGTGTCGATCCATCTGTATGTTCCTTCCCTTCAAGTGATCATAGAACATGATGAAGCAATGACGTACATAGTGGAAGTTGTGGCACCTATCATCACTTATGTAGAAGTGATATTCCTTCAGAATTTCTCTTTGCTCTTCAGTGCTATTTGGGCCATGCCTATATGTGATATGGACCATCAAGGAAACCTGCTCAAAGTGATAATACTGACTTTGGATCTCATTTTGAGGTTGCAGAGTGTAGTTCTCGGCAAAATCAACAACTGAAAGTATAGTACCAAGGGGAAATGTATCTCTGCATATTCTAAACTTCTCATCCTGCCATCGTGCCACGTGGACATGCTGAACATATTGATGTGTCTTTTCAATAAATTCCTTGATGAAGTCACTAACTTGTACCTGGTGACACAAAATGATCTCAATGTCAGTTTTTTGTTGTAAGTAAGGATTGAAATGTAACCGTTACAACATAATTTTATAGATATAAATGCATACCTGAGATGTCACCAATTGTATTTTTTTGCTTTCTTTCCCTGGGACTATTTCATAGTTGATATATTTGAAACTTTTCATGTCTGTAACCATTTTCCCAAATTCACTGTCTCCATTCTCGTGCATACATTGGCTCAATAATGCCATTCCAGCACAGTTGGAGCATGTTCCATCCAAACAAGATTTTGCATAGCATGTTTGCCCCTCGGGCCTATTGCACATGATGCTATGAATGAATTCTCTTGATGAAGTCGGTGGTATTGTCATGGAGCAATCCTGCACAATGTTAGTATGCAACACACGACGAATGTACAAAAATGTTTCATAGTAATATTCATATTCTACATGGTATCTACAACAACAAGTGTTACGAAGAGTATTTATTCTAACATACCATGGCTTACATTTCTCAAAAGATCTTTGCCCCAAGTTCAATTGTCTATGCTCAATCTTAAATTTCTCGTAAAGCTCTGTCTGTGTTATATCAAGAAGATGCTTAGTATGTGGTTCACGATCCTTTGAACCCCTTCTTAGTTTTAGTACATCCTTTCGGTTTGAAGAAGGCCTTGTGTGATCATGCCAAAAACTGTGCACTAGTCCCTTTACTGCATCAACTAGCTTCATGTCACGACGTGGCAATCGACCAACAAAGGCCCAAAAATATGTCTGATCGGTTGTGTCAAGATGTTCTCTTCTAATAGAATACCTACGGAGGGTTTTTACATTCAAATTAACTAGTTCGGATGTAGGCCTAAGAATACGAAGGGCCGTGGTGTTCTTATTTGCAATTGATTGTGACAACACACGACGAGCAGCATTGCGGTCCTTTGAACGTGTGTTCTTACCAATTTTACCAAATGCATCTACTAGGATTTTAACTATATGAGAACTTGGTTCAGAATTCTTTATCATCTTTATCCCTAACTTTTTCCTAACAACATTCATGCTCCTAGATTTTAACAATGATAAAAATAATCTACATTTATCTCCATCACATTTAGAAACAAAATATTTATCAAGTATCCGTTGAGTTTGATAAGCAATACTACGTTTAGATAGCGTACCTTAAATGGAATTCATAAGTCTTTCATCAACTTGTATATGCTTCGGAGTTCTTCGACGTGTGCTTGCAAATGGAGGTAAGGGGGTTGGAATTGTACCATGTAGTGCATCACCAAGACGCTCTGGCGTTTCAGTAGCAGCTTCGTGTCCTTCATTCTCTTCCTGGTAGTTGGATGGTGGAAGTCCAACATCCTCATCGATGGTTTGTGGAAGTCCAACATCCTCATCGATGGTGTGGATAACATTCTCTTCTTCAAAAGTAGGCAAAATGTCCAACGCCTCTCTGACTTCATCGCTTGTATAACCACATCCGGATAGCAAATTAGGTGTTTCTTCGTGAGCTTCATCTTGAGATGGTAACTTATCACTTTGACTTGAAGTGGGAATTGAAACATCCCCTAATGAGCACCTACGTTTTGCTTCTTGATTACTTCCATGGGGTGCTTGTTCAACAACTATTGTGGAAATTGAAGGTCCCTCTTGTCGTGGATTAATAGGATGAACCATGGTATCCTCTACAATTGGATTTGGATTAGTTTCCAAAGAAAGCCTCCGATTCATCATGTATATTCTTTTCTTTTCTTTCTCTTCTTCAATGACTTCTTGAGGTCTCTTCTTCCTTGTTGATTTGTTTACTCGGTTACGTGAATTCCCCATCACCACAATGATCAATTCAATATAGTTTGTTTTTGTTGCTCCTCAATTACAAGCTCTTCAATAATAAGCAAATGGAAGTTCTTCCTTGTTGGTCTTGAAGCTTGATATCTTATCTTGTGTGCTCCTCAAATATAGGCAAAATGAATCTTTCAAAGGCCTTATCTTTAGTGTTATTCAATTGGATATTCTTCAAGCTTGCTGATTATTTTCTTCAAATATGGCCATATAACCCAACACCACACTGAGAAACCATGAAAGGTGTCCTCAATGCTGCACCTGCATAAAAAAAAATGATGGAGTTGGTGTAGAATGTAAAAATTTCCAATGGCGGGCTCGTGCTGTTCGAAAAATCGCGGGACTGTTAATTTGGTTCGGACAGAGTGAAGTTGCTCTCGGACAGCAACAGTCCACTATTTGTGGAGTTAAAAAACACGCACGCGTTATATAAATACAAAACGCGTACGTGATATGTAGTGCAAAAACGCGCACGCGACATAGTCAAGCACAATAAATAGGTTAGGTGCACGGCTAGGGCAACGAACAAAATCAAAAGAAAACTAATAATTTATATGGTTACATACAAAACAAATGTTTTGTATGGTTTAATACCCCCTAGCTCTCTCCCAATAATCCCTAGATACCCCTTATCTCTTTCTAAATATCTGTCCCTCATTCTCCCTACATCCCTCCCTACATGTTTATTTCTTTCCCTCTCTACCACCCCATTCTCCATCTCTCCACCTTCTCTTTATCTTCGTCATTGTCCCTCCCTATAGCACTCTCTCCCTTCTTCTCCCTTAATCACTAACCCTCTACGCCTTTATCCCTCCCCCCTACCCTCTCTGTCTTACCTTGTTCCTAGAGCCCCTCCACTATAAAGGCCTTTAGACCCTCTTCTAAACGATGAAGATTTTGATGATGATGCTGATGGCGATGATGATGAAGATGTTGACGATGATGGTGATGGTGATGTTTAGATGATGATCATGATGATGTTCAGAAGATCATGATGGTGATGATGGTGATGATGATGGAGAAAATGACGATGATGGATATGTTGATGAGGAACCTGCAGATGCCAATGATGATGATGATGGAGATGTTGATGAGGAACCTACAGATGCCAATGATGATGGTGATGACGATGAAGATGTTGATGATGATGGTGCTGGGAATGATGATGATGATGATGATGATGAAGATGAAGATGATGGTGACATGATGGAGATGTTGATCTGATGAGGAAGATGATGATGATGATGATGATGATGATGATGATGATGATGGTGATGATGATGAAGATGTTGATGACGATGATGATGGTGATGAAGATGATGATGATGAAGAAGATGATGATGATGGAGATGTGTTGATGGGGAACCTAGAGATGCCAATGATGATGAAGATGGTGATGGTGATGACGATGAAGATTTTGATGATGATGCTGATGGCGATGATGATGAAGATGTTGACGATGATGGTGATGGTGATGTTTAGATGATGGTCATGATGATGTTCAGAAGATCATGATGGTGATGATGATGGAGAAAATGACGATGATGGATATGTTGATGAGGAACCTACAGATGCCAGTGATGATGATGATGGAGATGTTGATGAGGAACCTACAGATGCCAATGATGATGGTGATGACGATGAAGATGTTGATGATGATGGTGCTAGTAATGATGATGATGATGATGATGATGATGATGATGATGATGAAGATGAAGATGATGGTGACATGATGGAGATGTTGATCTGATGAGGAAGATGATGATGATGATGATGATGATGATGGTGATGATGATGAAGATGTTGATGACGATGATGATGGTGATGAAGATGATGATGATGAAGAAGATGACGATGATGGAGATGTGATGATGGGGAACCTAGAGATGACAATGATGATGAAGATGGTGATGGTGATGACGATGAAGATTTTGATGATGATGCTGATGCTAATGCTGCTGATGATGATGATGATGATGAAGATGTTGACGATGATGGTGATGGTGATGTTCATATGGTGATGATCATGATGATCATGATGATCATGATGGAGATGTTGATGAGGAAGGGGGAGATGACAATGATGATGAAGATGTTTATGGTCATGAAGATGATGATGATGGTGATGGTGATGATGATGGATATGTTGAATATGATGGAGATGGCGATGAAGATGATGATGATGATGATGGTGGTGAAGATGATGAAGAAGATGATGATGATGGAGATGTTGACCTGATGACAATGAAGATGATGATTATGGTGATGATGATGAAGATGTTGATGCTGATGATGATGGTGATGAAGATGATGATGATGTAGAAGATGATGATGATGGAGATGTTGATGAGGAACCTACAAATGCCAATGATGATGATGATGATGGTGATGACGATGAAGATGTTGATGATGATGGTGATGGTAATGATGATGAAGATGATGATGATGATGATGATGGTGGTGATGGTGATGGTGATGTTTAGATGATGATGATGATGATGATGAATATGATGGTGACATGATGGAGATGTTGATCTGATTCAAGGAAGATGATGATGATGATGATGATGGTGATGATGATGAAGATGTTGATGATGATGATGATGGTGATGAAGATGATGATGATGAAGAAGATGCTGATGATGGAGATGTTGATGTTGATGGGGAACCTAGAGATGACAATGATGATGAATATGGTGATGGTGATGGTGATGGTGATGGTGATGGTGATGACGATGAAGATTTTGATGATGATGGTGATGGTGATGATGATGAAGATGTTGATGATGATGGTGATGGTGATGTTTAGATGCTGATTATGATGATGTTCAGAAGATGATGATAATGATTTGATGAGGAATATGATGATGATGATGATGATGGTGATGATGATGAAGATGTTGATGATGACGATGATGGTCATGAAGATGATGATGATGAAGAATATGATGCTGATGGAGAATATGATGCTCACAACTCCCTCTAGTCTCTCTCTCCCCAACCATCAATCTCTCTCTCTCTCTCTCTCTCTCTCTCTCTCTCTCTCTCAAACACACACACATACACACACATTATGTCACTTTCCATTCTCAAACCCATCCCCCCTCCATCCATATCTATCTCCAACTTTCTCCCTCCATCCCTCACCCTACCTTCTCTCCCTCCCTCTCTCATCGCCTGTCTCTCACCTTCTATCCCTCCCTCATGTTATCTTTCCCTCAACCTATCCCAATCTCTCCATCACTCCCTCTCTCTCACACACTTTATTTCCCTTCCCCCTCCTCTCATATTCTCTCTGTCTCTCTCTCTCTCTCTCTCTCTCTCTCTCTCTCTCTCTCTCACCACCACTCCCTGCATGTCTCCCACCAACACTTTCTGTCCCTCCCTTCCTATCTCTTATTTCGTTCTATCCCCATCTATCTCTCACTCCCTCCAAATCCATTCCTCCCCATTGTCCCTCTCCCTCCCTCGCTCTATGTCTCCCCCCCCCTTGTATTCTTTATTTCTCTCTCACATCCCCCCTTGCCTCCATCCATTCCCCCTTGTCACTCAAGTCTCACTTTCAACTTCTAACCCTATACCTCTTCAGAACCTATTCTACTCCTAATAGTGCTCTCAAGCTCCACTTCCCTTCACCCCCTGTAGCCCATCATGTTCTCATTCCCTTCATCTCTCCCCACTCAAGCTTCCAACATCCTTCTAAACCCTTGACCCTTTCCCACCCCTATTAAATATTAACCATAGATTCCCTTGACCCTTCCCCACCCTTTCTCAAATATTAAACAAAAATTCCCTTGAGTCTTATACACCCCCTCTTTCTCAAGTATTAAACATGTATTTTATGATTTGAATAACGCGAGCGCGTTTTGCAACTATATCACGCGTACGTGTTATGTAGTTATATAACGCGTACGCGTTAAGTAGTTATATAACGCGCACGCGTTATGTAGTTATATAACGCGTACGCGTTATGTAAATCTAAAAGCGCGGCAATATTTTTTAATTTAAACAGGCTGAGTCACATGCTCACATGTCAACAATAATCCTATTTGTATGCTTTGGATTTTGCTTCGGTAATTCCAAACCTATGCTATGTTAATGAAAAACCAAAGCTAATTGGGTATTTCTTCCAGTTTCTGGAGAAGCCTGTGCTTAGCCACTCGTTACAATATGCTACACAGAGTCATTTTTGACGAAATCTTAGACACAAATTGCATTTTTTCTGCAGATTCCAAATATGTAACTTTTATTTTGAAATATTAATTTTTCCTATTTTCTTTCAATTTCTTTTACGTCCTACCTCCTTAACTCGTGAAACACACTGTCAGTATTTCTTACATAACTTTTTCAATTCTCAATCATTTCAAAAAAAAATTGTATGGTGCACAAGAGGACACTAACCTCCACGTTCTATGAAAAACCCATTTCAAGATTTTTGCATTAAGACCTTCAAAGGCTCTACCCACAAAAGAGGTACTATTTTCGAGGTTTGATCACTTAGACAATTATAAAAAAAATTATAAAATTACTAATTTAATTTTCGAAAAATAATGGCGCACAAGTGCTATGTGTTCTCTACATGCATGCCGATTTTTGTAGCTTGATTCCATCATTTAGGCCCTCAAAGGCTCTACCCACAAAAACATATACCTTATCATTTGCCTGAAAAATAAAAAGTGTCTGTTAGGAAAAATGAAACTTGACATAGCTATGCAAATTTTCAATACATAAAAGTTATATATTCAGAAACGTGATTCAATTTCCTACATTTCATCTTTTTTACTCAATGCAAGATATTTTGCATAAGTAGATCAAAAAATCCAAGTAAGTTGAGGGATGTCTGCTTTTTCAGTTTTCTATTGCATCTAACGCGCCAAAAGTGACCCTCATTAGCTTGCACTGACCCATAAAAAGAATCCAATATAATTGTTATTCAAAACCTTGTTAATAATTCTCAAGCATTGCTCATCTTCAATGTTAAAAATAGGATTGAACTTTTCTGCAATCAACAAACCCAAAATTGTATTCTGAGTTAATTCATATTTCTAAAACAAAAAAATCAATCAAAGCAATGTTCATGATTTGCCTTTAGTTACCTGATAGATCAATTTTCCATTGCCAGCTACGAAATCGACGGCACCTTCAATGTAACAATTTCTAAAATAATGCCTCCCACGGTCATCAAACACGGTAGCTTGATACCCAGAAATCTGCAATCGTAAAACTCACAATGTGAAAATCTATAAAACTGTATTTATATGACAATGTATAAAACTATAATCAATATAACAATGTATGAAACTCTATTCAATATTAAATAATCAAAACTATTCAAAACATTTCAAAACTATTAAAAAACATTGTTATAAATATTACCTTGAAACAAAAGCTCAACTTCAACTCAATCCCCCAATGTGCAGAACACTTAAGAAAACTATTAAAACATATTGTTATAAAATGAATGTGGGAAAAAAACATCTAAACCTAATATTTTAATATTTATTAATTTAAATATATATATAATTAATTTAAATATTTAATTTGTTAATTTTATATATTAAAATAAATTTAATTTTTAAGTTATTAAATTTTTTTAAAAAGAAACGAAGATTTATAAAAAAATAACATTTATTTTAATTTATATAATAATTTACATATATTTTATATATTTCTAACTTACATATATTTTTAACTTACACATATTTTATATATTTTTAATTTACATAAATATATATATTTTATATATTTTAATTTATATAATAACTTACATATATTTTATAATTTTAATTTATTAAATTTTTTGAAAAGAAACTAAGATTTATAAAAAAATTAACATTTATTTATGAAATTTTCTAGAAATAAATCCTATGTCTATGAATAACAACACATTACAAATTTATTTAAGTGGCTGACGTTATAAATTTAGGTAACGTTAAGCTAAAATCAATCCTTATAATAACTAAATATGAATCTATGTTATTTTCAGCATGAATAAATATTTACAACTTAGATCTAAAAATAAATATTTCCTACACCAACACCTGGGAAAAAACGAAACCACAGTAGATGTTCAGAAAAGGGTAAAACATGCACCACTACAGAAGAGTTATATGAAGAAACGACACATTCATATGGATGTTCTATCCCATAGTTAACCTTTACTAAGATGACACCACTAATCCAGTTTCGACTAAGGCCGTAGATAAACAAAAGGGATCGGTTTGCAAAAAGAGAGATTAAGCAGATATCATTTCTTTCTCAATATTATTAAGGAGATATTAACATTTTTACATATCATTCCTATATAATTCTGATTATCTAAATATTACACTTTTCCCAGCCAAAGACTGTCTTAGCTGGTTGTGGCCAGTTTTCAGCATGTTTATCAAATTAATTAAACAACCAATGTTTTTGGGACCATCCCCTTTCATTTTAGACATAATATATAATCAATAATGAAAATACAAGTGGGGATCAATTAAAACTAACCCAATAACTTGTAGCGCATTAATACAGAGGAAACAATATAAACAGAGATTAAAAAAATAAAACATAAGCAATAATCGTTATGATGTGAGACTGTCTAAATAAAATTTCCATAGAAAATTATATGAAAGGGCCCAGCGAGCGTCTGTCAGTATTTCCTCATCATCTAAATGAATAAGCATCACACTATTACCAGAAGTTCTCAAAGCAATAGTGAGAACTGGTAAAGGATGAAGCAAAGGCTCCACAAGCCTTGAACCAACACGAGCTTCAATAACAGCCTAAACGTTCTCATTAGTTCCATAAAAAATTATGGCTGTGGATATCGCTTACCGTGATAAAGTAAGATTTCGCTCCTAAATAAGTGATGAGACCGTTCTTGTAAAACCCAAGAAACGAATAAATGTAGAGAAATACAAAATGTGCAGAGATGTAACCAATCTCTTTCAATCAAATAACATATATCTACAGTGAAAGTGTGCAGAAAAAGAGGATCGAGCAGATCAAAATGTATGACAGAACTTTAAGTATGGGACCAGGCTTCGAGCCGTCCTTTCCCCACACAAACATACAACAAACATACAACAATAATGGTTGTTCAATAGTGCAGTAGGTACTCTATTAAATTGGTGAGCCGAGATCATTATAGATAACCTAACGCTTAGATCGGATAACATAAGAAAATGTGCAGACTCCTCCATTGTGCCATAAAACCATAAAACACAACAAACCATAATTTATAAAATTAACTGCTTTTCTCGTCAAGATAAAGAACACTATCGCAAACTAACTCAAGTCTCTCTCCTGAGAGAGGCCGCCCAACCAAAACAACCAAAATAACTTGGAAAACCATCTCAAAGTACAAATAAAATCGTGAAGGAAGGATTTTAAGGAAATAACAGATCTTTGCAATTTAACACAAGCAGGTAGTTTTCTGTGCATTCGCATAGTGCATAACTTCACGGTCATAACCTCCCCTTATGTATTTTAAACAAATCTGCAACCCAAGCGGCGGGAATTAGCAAGGGAGAAATCCTGGATTTTCGATCTCAGAGATCTGAGGTCCATTCTTTAGATGGTAGCAGAGACTATTCAAAAAGGTTCAATGGCTAAAGTACGGTGAAAATACAGTCATTGATTTACACAGATGGAGACATTCGATCTTGAACAATTTATATAGAGTATAAAAATAAAAATTAAAACGAGAGATAGGTGGACATAGAAGTGAATACCCAATTGCGTTGTGATCTTGCTGCCGCCTTTACTGCTGCCCCAATCTTGCTGCTGAGCCCAATGTTGCAATGTTGCTGCCGCCCTTGCTGCTGCCCACAATCTTACTGCTGCGCTGAATGTTGCTGCGCTATCATTCCATGTAATGATCGTGTTCTTGGCGCCCGAACCAATCAGAGTTATGAATGGCTTCTGATCTGCAGGAATAGTCACCTTCTCCCTGAAAGATACATAAAATGAGGAAACACTATTAGGTTATAAAATTAAAATGACCTAAAGAAAACATCCCATCACGAAAAGTTGTCAAGACTGAACCCTAAGCTCATCCCTAAACTACAATCTGCTCTTATCCCAATCAGATTCTGGATCAGAGGGAACCGTCTAAATTCACCGCAGAGACGTGCAGGGCTGAATTTGATGAAAGCAATGTGCAGGCGTTAACAGATTTGCTGATGCTGGAGATCAAGGAATGGAAGATTTCTTAGTTTGGATCCACGAACTTGATTTACACAGTCGTTGGGCTTGTGGCTGTTGGAATCAGAGGAGGAATGGGAGGGATGAAATACATGCAGGTTTGGTTTCGAATACTATACATAAGTATCATACCAGCCGCGGTCATGGAAGACGGTCTGGTTTAGAAGACGATTCATTTAACTCATTGAAGCTCCCCGTGGCAAAGGCTCCGATCAAATAAAAAACGGACTACCGCGTGGCAAAGGAGTGGAGGTGAGGAACGGTCTAATTCCCTAAACAATATGCTTCGTTTGAATTTAAAGCTGCCCGTGAGTTAACACAGCAAATCTGAGTGCTTCATCAATGCACCAGAAGAAGCATATTCTTCTATCATTAAAATCTAACCATTGAATATTAAAAATGCAATAAATCACCCACCCCGACCCACCCCCAAAAGTTGAAAGAATACGCCTATCGGCATAACTATCGGTGTAATTATAAGTTGCGTAAACATTGGACGCTTGCTGAGCCTCACACGAGCTCACAATTGCCAGTGCCACAACGGCCATTATCACAATGCCTGCAATCTTCATTCTCGCACCGAAACAGAACGCTGCAAACAGTTGTCAATATACTCTCAAGACCCGTAAAGATTAACGCGTGTATTGACATCCAATACCGGGTAGCTTCTGGAAGCTGTCATCACAGGC
The DNA here is from genome assembly GCA_027924585.1 of Larix kaempferi. Classification (NCBI taxonomy): domain Eukaryota; kingdom Viridiplantae; phylum Streptophyta; class Pinopsida; order Pinales; family Pinaceae; genus Larix; species Larix kaempferi. The sequence goes on along the minus strand of BSBM01000017.1, from coordinate 23,775,328 downwards.
GTGTTTTACTCGGTAGATTCGCATTTCGAAACGACTTTGACTTTTAAATCGTACGTCAACTAGATCAATCGAATTGTTTTGGAATTGAATAATCTTCCTGTAATAATCTTTATTTTGAAATACCGATATTTGGTTGAATTTATTCTTAATTAAAATTAAAATTTGAATAATGTAATATTAGACTTTAATTAAAAATTTATACACAAATTTTAAAAATGATTTAAAAATAATCTAAAACATTTTCAGTCAAAATGAAATTTGAATAATGCAATAAAAATGATTGAAAAAATAATCTAAAGGGTTTTTAAGTTAAAAAAAGAAATTGAACAATGCAAAATTAGATTTAATCACAATTAATTAAAAATTATATATAAATTTTAATAAAAATAATTTAAAACACCTTTTTAATAATGAATTTCAACAACGCAAAATAAAGATTTAATAAAAAAATATACATACATTTTAATCAAAATAATTGATAAAAAACTTAAACATTATTGAGAAAAGCAAACTTTAAAATCACTTTCTTTTGCAATGGAAAAATCACATTTCATTTACATGACCTTGACTTTAAAAATATTTTTCCATTACATGACCTTGACTTTAAAAATAATTAATTTAAGAATGTTACAAAACCCTTATGGTATTGGTACAATAAATCTTTATAGAGATTAATATATAACTAAATCAAATCATTTAAAACAAAACATTAGTGAATGGATTAGCAGCGCCACCTAGTGGACTGTGGCCCACTTGGTTCTTTTTTTTTACTTTAAAGGGAATGGGACGCCTATGAGCCTCAACTTCCTACTCATAATATTGATTCGACATAGACATACTAGCTACTCCACGTGGTTCCCTCTTTTGTCTTTAATGTAAACGGGATAGCTATGAGCTTCAATTTTCTACACATAATATTGATTGGACATAGACATATCCTTAAAATGGGGGAAGAATTTCAATATGTTGTAAAATGAGAGAAAGTTGTGTGTACTTAGACAATATAATTTTGTGTGTTTGAAAGCAAGTCTATCTAATATATGGTAGGGATTGTAGTCGATGAAATTGAAAGGAAAACTATGTTGCAAGTACTAATAAGCAATAAATAGAAACCAATGTAATAGATGGTAAATAAAATGAATTGTACCTTGATTGCACATTCATAGACACGTTGATTGCACCTTTGGAAATTCTAGACAACATCCTCAATAGGTGTAAGTTTTTTTTGCAATTCAATAGTTGTCTTAATTAAAATGTATGTAGGTTCTGGCCCTAAACTGATTCCTTCATTTTTAATGTTAGATAGTTTATTTCATATGGAAGGATGACCCGTTGAAGCACCATGTGCAGATAATGAGTGGGATTCGAGACATGTTGCTCGTTTCTCAAACCATATTCGCAAATCTTGAGTTTCTTTGAGATCAAGATTGATGTAAATTTGAGATGAAAAGGATGATTGCAGGGATTGTATTATCGATGGCAACTTTATGTGAGTAGCATGTCATCGTTGCCAAGAAAATAATCGTTTTAAGTTTCTTATATTTGGAAAACCAAGGATAATATCAAGGATCAACACTATCTTCACCCGTAGCGTGCAATGATAAATTTACAAGCGATTTAAGAATTACATTTATCTAATGATTTTTTGGATAATAATTCGTACACTTGTTTCATAAGGTAGGTTCAAGTACAATGAAAGGACAGATATGTTTGTTTTATTGAATTAGACATGGATAGTATAATATACTCCTTAACAAGATTGAGTGTAATGTTAAATGCACATTTGTTTTAGTATTAAATACTATTAGTACTTGAGGCTACTTCTAAGTCTCACGTGTCTTGTATTTGCACTGATGAAGATATGCATATTTTCTTCAATTTTGAATGTGAGGTGTCTCTTAATATACAAGACAAAATTGGTGATTTATTAAGGGTTTCTTTTTATTTTGAAATGATGTTTCACAATAATTATTAGATTTTGTTCAAATTTAAAACAATTTTTGATATTTTACAAAAGTTTAAATGTATCAAAATGTACAAGGCATGTACAACACAAACTAACCCTAGACAACTATCAAGCTGTCTTAAATACAATGGCGTTAGGAGGAAAAGGGATTCCATTCTGATGATATTATTGTATGTTCCATAAATAAGCAATAGAAAAGGAGCGGATATTAGATCATGACTTGTGAAGTAGGATATTTTGTAGTAGTCGAGCAGACCATAATGTCAAAAGTAACTTCATAGTGAATAACACTTTTTTTATATTTACACAACACATTACTCACGATACAATTTACAAAATTACTTAAAACTCGTACCTTTCTCTCATTTTACATTCATTGCAAGTGTTGAAGTACTCTCATATTCAAATACGAACTTCATATAGTATATTGCAAGTGTTCCTTCACTTATCAAACAAGAGCCACAAGATGGCAATGTCCCCGACTTTGAAAATGGCTAAGTGTGATGGTTGATTGGAGATAGAGATGTTGAGTTTAGGTGGTTGTAGCATGTTGTAACAGTTGGCCGGTAGCTGAAACGCGACCATACTTATGGTTTGACAGATATCATCGAGAGGTCACGAACAAAAGACAGAGGCCGCTAAGGAAGATGGTTTTTAATATAGGTAAAATAATGGCAGAACAACATCCTGCATATATTGATGAAATCATGGAGGAATTGAATTGAGCAAAGGCAGCTAAGCAGAAGAAAGTTGAGAAAAATGAGACGAAATAGACATACATATGTTGAAGCTAATTTCTCATAGAAACTATCCTCTAAAAATTGTCTACAACTAACAGGACAGTTTCATATTCAAAAAGCAATCTATCTCAACTTACTCAACCATTGCAATAAGGAGTGCAAAAACATTTACATTTAAATCTAATAGACTACGAATTACATAGAACAGTATTCAAGAGTGCAAAACCATTTACACTTAAATCTAATAGACTACAAATTACATAGAACAATATCAGGGAGGGAGAAAAAAAACTTTGGTGCATATTCTCTCAAAATTGTTAAATTATATTTATATATATATATATATAAAATTCAACACAACTGTGTATGAAAAAAATATCTACTGGTATCTTTATCTACATATCATAAGTAGCTATTATAAATTTGTCTATACATATTTGACATCTTTGAATGATAAAGTAAATAATATTTTCATATTATTATTGCATCTCCATAAGCCAGGAATATTAGAATGCGTGTACATTGTTAATATGAGGTCCTTTGTTGACATGTCATCTTATATTTAAACTTGAACAAATATTTTGACGGACATCAACAAAGGACCTCATATTAGCAAGGAGCCAGTAAATTGAATTTGGAGTAAATTAAATTGAATTCCTATTCTTGATTGAAGTCTCGGGTTAATAAATTACAGCTCACCATACCTATGTGTCTTTTCTAATCGCAGAACAAATATCCTCCAAGGAATCAACTATTCAGACCTCGCTCCACGACCACCAACTAAAAGAAATTTGTTTCTTCTCCACATAATTGCTACAGGTCCATACCGTAGGCATTACAAGCCAAGATTGAACCTCTGCTCAGGTAATATCCCCTCAAACTCAAATTTGGAATGTGATTTCCAGGGTTACGGGATCGATTGCCTCTTCATGTATGTAACACGAATGCACTCATCAAACAAGGTGTTCACAACTACAACAAATTCATTCACTCTTAAGATCAACATTAATCTAGAACTGCTAGAACTTCTTTTGTTCCAGAGATCAACATTGATAAGAAATGAGTATACACTGTTGAATGCGATCATTTAAACTATAAAAATATTCCACGAGGTAATTATAAAACCTTTATAAGAAATCAAATAACCGCAACTCTTTTCTAATAAGGCATCATGATGCATGCCATGGACCTTAGAGATGTTTAATACATTCATTGAGCAAGGGAGATTAGTGACGAAGAATAGTAGTATCATTAGTCCACAGATGGTGCATACATAATTCATGCCCAAAGGAAGGTGGATTTAGAGGATTGTTGGGTAAGTATAGAAATATTGAGAATGTGAAGTTCAGGCTATATTACTTCAATATTATGATGTATCAATGTTATGCTAGAAACTAAGTTGATTAATGGTAAATTGCTGCAGCATTAATCTGTTGGAAACTAAGTTTACCACTGGTAGACTTATGTTGCACCTTAAATATGAAGGGTATCTCTATTTTAGGATCATACATGAGAAAATTATTTTTACTTTTTGAGGCCTCTGTTCAAGGAACTTTTATGTCATATCATGCTGGGTTGAGGATCATACAATGAGCCAGAATTATTGGGAAAAACCCTCCATTCATAAAAAATGGTTTTGAAAGGCATATGATGGAGTGAAGTGGCATTTTATTTGGAAATTTCATAAGCATTACAATCAAACCATTTTTTTTAACAAGCGTTGAATGTTATTTGTTCATGCTTTGGCATGCTAGACCATGAATGAGATCAATTGAAAGAATGAATTGGAACCCTCGAATACACTCTCAATCGAAAAGATAACCAAAGTAAATGAAGAGAATTTTTATTTTTATACATGGTGAAGACCATTAGTAAATGGTCATTCCATAGATGACACCTTCCTCACGATCAAGAAAAAAGTGATTATTTCAACAATGTGTTGGGCAACTTGAATAGTTTTTGGACAATCACATGCTTCAATATTCAATGGGAAAACACTATGTGAAAGCAATAGAGGTCCCAATATGTCTAAAAAAATTGGGTTAGTATTAGATTCAACAGAAGAAAAAATTTTAATTCTCAAGTAATCCCTTTTCTTTTCAAGCTTCCTTAAAAACGTTTTTGTAGTCAGTAATTCAATATTGAGTTGAAGATGGCAAAGTGGATCACTAAGCCAATATCACAAGCAGTCATATATGAAATCTGTAAATACTCTATTTTATTACACCTAAGGTCATATATGCCTTTCCTTATGGAATAATGGAAAAGATACGAAGATCCTTCCTATGGACCAACTTTAAGGGGATAGTGTTTTTCACTAAATCAATCCAACCCTATTATATTCCAAAAGACAAAAGGAGACTGTAAATTATAAAAGCTCAGTCCCTACCTTATATCATAGAAACACAAATCAATATTAAATATCAGTAGGACACAAGAAAAATTAAATAAAATAATAGACAAATTCAATATAATTTACTCACGATGACCTTCATTAGCACATTTGGCATCATAGTAGTCTCATATCACCCACTACTCGAAACACACTTGAAGAGTAAATGTCAAAAACGATCAAACTAAACAATGTGTCATAGAAGATTAAAAACCTAGATATACATGAAAAGACAACTAAGAACTTGGAATAATCTCTAGAGATCCTCGAGCTATGTCATGATGACGAAGGAAAGTTTTAGTTTCCTTAGTTTTAGTAATGTGTAGATTAAAATAGTGTGAGGGAGAGGGTGAATATGTGTTTTTTATGAAATTTAACTTTGGTGAAATATGATACTATAAGAGACAAACTGTCATAGAACCATCTGATAAATCTATTCGCATTAAGGTGAACCAACATGCAAAGGACTATACCACAAATATGCGGACATTCATTCCACAACCCCATAAAAAACATAGGATCAACAAAATAAAAGTTTCCCATTCCTGATTAAACCACTAGTCAAAATTAACTTTCAGGCCTAAAAGTAATTCATGTGCAAAATTTAACTTTAACTTTAAATTTGTTTCTTCTCATGTGAGACATGAGAAGAAACAAATTTAAATTTTACAGCCAGACAAGGCAACCCTTGCAGATCATCAAACTTTTGGAGAGGGACCAGCAATCAAATAACTATTCGGTGAGATACACAAAACAATCCTACCTCAATGCAAACAATTATTTCATAGATATGAAAAAATAAAACAGATTAGAGAGTTAGATTTACAAAGACAAGGCAGTAAAAGAACAAGTAAATTATGATTACAGAGGATAACCAAAGAAATAAAAGTACTCGTAGTAAAAATGATGAACCCGACCAAGAATCAAAATCAATAAATAAATTGCTTTCTTCTTCCATCCTTAAGCAGGTGGAAATTCAATTACATGTAAGCAAATGAATAGTAACATTAAATAGGACAGGGGCGTATAGTGTTTGAAGGTGTAGTGGGAAATAATATCCAACAACAAAGCCAAAGAACAAAATAAAAAGATATATCTTCTGCTACATTGTTCTGCTCAAGTTTATCCCACCCCACCTGGCACAAACTAGTTTTTATCTTCTCCATTGACGCATATTCATCATGCAATTCTTCCATATAAATAATTCCATAGTGTCTTTGATAGAAACTCTTTTATGAGGGGACAGGTTTCTACTCTTTTCAATACAAGACAATATGTTGTAAAAACAAACACACATGCTGCAAAAGGAATAGCATGTGTGAAATCTATAAAAAAAACCCATGATCTTGGTCTTGTTGACATCGTGGCGACAAAGAATGTCGCCACCACTTTCTACTGTCTATAGACACTTTTCCTTTCTATTTTCATAGCTTGCTTGTCTATATCCGGTTCATACATGGATTTTGATAAGAATCCAGATTACATACCCCTTCCAGCAATCAGAAATGCTTCGTAATTCTTTACCACTATGCCAAGCAATTTCTAGTTTTTGCAAGCTTCTCAAGTTTATCCGGGACTCAAGAGTTGCAGTCCTTTGGACTGGAATTCATGCACTACCTAAGACTAACAGGAATGCATGCATTATATCATTCCTTGGGGCTTGCAAGAAGAGTAATCTCCTGAAAATTTGGAGCCTCCTCTAAAATTTATTCTCATGGCTACTGGGATTGTAATCATAGAGGCAGCCAAAATGGCATCTTCAAACTCCTGGTTGTCAGGCCAAGGATCAGCTTTATCCTGAAGTGGAAGGGAAATTGAATTAGACTTTGTGAGAGATCTACTCTGCATAGTTCGAGATTGGGGTTGAGACTAAAGTTGAAGTTGAGGCTGAAGATGAGATTACGAGTTATGAAGGACATCAATCCCACCATCCACACCCCCAAAACAAAGGGAACGCCTTGGTGGAGGACGGTTTTCGTTGTGGAATCCAGGTGGCTTGTTTTTGGTTTTCTTGACATTTCCAAAAACCTTATTCTCTAATGAAGAAGACATACATGCAATCGAAATGTAGATTTCACAATTTTCCATACTGCTTGAAGAAGAACCTGTATCGCTGCTCAAGCTACTAAAACTGCTAGACTTGCTAGCATAACCCCCATCCTGGTCAATCTCCACACGAAGGACTTATAAATTTCATAGTTTATAATATGGTTGCCAACGCCACCATGAATAAAGATCCAACCTAAGGTTTCACATTGCTCTCACTTACAAAGTGGAGTGCCCCATATCCAACACAAAGGTTACTTCAGGTTTCTCTCATCTTGAGAGACTCAATTGCCCCGTATCCAACACAAGAATTTTTTTCTAAATAACAATGAATACAACCTGGACCTCCTAAAGTTGGAGTTTACTAACACACCTTGGAGATAAGTCTCTGCTAGTCGCACTAAATTCAATTGACTGATGAATTGCATTTCCACTGCAAATAATCCTTTCTCAACTATCATATTATATAGCAAACCAGGATTTGCATGGCTCTCTATTAGTCAAGTGTCAATTTATAAGGTCCACTACATGAAACGAACATTTATTTAAAAATTGACTCCTTTATTAAAACTCATGTTTTCAAGTCTATAGATGTGGGCATTGACTGTCTAGAGCAGCTACCGTTTTTAGCTATTTACAAGCCCACAACTAAAAGTATTGCTTATCTCACTTTCATGTTCAAAACTGCATAACCTTAACCTTGTCATTCTTATTGTCTAAAGAGACAAACACTGAACATCATGGAGTAAAATGTTTCATCATAACAAAAATTCGTAATGCAGTGAGGAAACACGGCACATGGAGTTAAACATAAACAAATATCATCAACCACACCCTTTCACAAATTATTTAACCCTTGGAAAAAACCAATTAGAGGAAAACTTATTTTATTTACAATCTAGAGCAACACACTCTGTCTTAGGCTTGTGTTCTTTTACTCACTTTCCGCGACAAACAGGAATATCTTTGGTGCCTTGAGACGCACACTGGCTCAAATTTCATGTGATCAGTTCAGGCTAATGGAAAGTCTTGTTCCTCCTTGAACAAGTCTCCTTTTTTTGACCTTTCAACCCCCGATCTCTGGAACACTCATGTTTTCACATTCGTCTCCCCCTTTTGTTGTATGCATTCTAGCCTTTTGGAACCGTCTATTTCCATTCCAAGAAATCCCTGGTAGTTACTTCCCCAGCAATTCAGCTTGTCCAACTTCCCGCTATCTAGCACTCAGTCCAAGGCGAAGTGGCTTGCTCTGGAGTACTTGTCAATTCTGGAATTTGGGGAATTTGGTAAGGGATAAGCACTAATTTATATATCTGTGCACATTGAAAAATGCATCACAACTGTATATGTAAAAGCGGTGAGATAAAAGCAGCCTCAACTTGGTGCTTACATCAAGACATACATCGCATTGCATATTCAATGTGCATTTCATGCTACTACTCTAGAGATATGAACAGTTGGATTTGATCTAACCCTTACACTGTGTATGATATTGGGCTTTCAATATGCACCTTCAGTACATGTAATAGTACTGCCTCAAGGTATGAGCCCTTCGATCTTCCTTTTTTATCTTTATCTTTAATCTTTTCCTCCCTAGTACCTCTTTCTTACATCAACCTTTTTAGTCTCTCATCATTTTTTAGTACTTTTGGAATCATCGCTTGCAGACCTGTCAACTCTGATGCCTATCAACGGACTATTATGATGACTGTCAACCTGATCATTATGATGACTGTCAATCCATTACCACAAAAAATATTTAAATCTTACATTTGTAAATGTAAAGTTATGTTCTATTTTTATTTTATGTTTCACACTTGATAATATATTTTATTAAATATATACAAATTAATAAATAAATCATTCAACATTCAATAAACTATAGCTAAATTTTAGAGATATTGTTGTACGGTTCAAAAGTCACGGCAGGGACTAATAACAATGTGTTGCTTTAGATTACATAGTAAGCTATGGATGGATTGTACAAACAAATAATTAAAAGAAGGTAGTTAGCATACCGTGGATGGAAGAGAGTGTACACACAAAGAGTTTGCTACAACTTATATGGTTTTATAATGTTTTCATCAAAATGCTAAACATTTATATAGACATATTTTAATTTAAAATTTATTAAGGAAGAAGAAGATCATAAATCTAAAGTTATTAAAAATCACTTTATTATAATTAATTATAGTTTTGAATATCATGTTAAAAGCTTTATCAACTATGGAATTTCAAAACCAATTAGTAATCATCACATAAAATCTAATAAAAAATTTATAAAAAAAATCATAGATAGAAAATTATTAAAAATTACTTCATTGCATCGAGAGTATGGGGGAGATGTTGGGATGTGCTCTAACTAAAAAATCAATGTAGGATGCGTAACTTTTTTTATCTTGAAGTGTAAATTTTGTGGATTTAAAACTAAAAAACAATTACACCTCAAGAAATTGGATGCCTATCAATGCTTGATAGATCCGAATTTAAAATGGATCCAAACTAATAATAACTAACTAAGATATTAAATTATGTCATGTTAAAGATTGAAATCCAAAACCAATTAGAAGTCATCCCATAAAATCAACTAATATGAAAACTCGAAAAACAAGCAGAAATCTTAGTCATCGCATATAATCAACTTGTACTTTGATATAAACATGGAATTCTAAAATGAATTAGTAAAGATAGAATTATATATTTAAGAATTATATTTAAAAATTCTACTTTATGATGTTATTTTTATAGAATTTTATAACAAATTAATGAAAGATAGAATTATATTGAGAAAAAATATAGAATTAAATGTAAGAAATAGGATGCTTTCAGCCTTGTCTTTTATCCAATGGTTTAATTACAATTTGAGTAGTCTTAACAGTGAAGAACATGTGTTTCTTTTTTAAAGTTAGATTCAAATCTAAAGAGTTCAAAAGGGTCTGATTGCTCAAGTTTAAGAACATGTTTTTCTTCTTTGAAAATTACAAGTTCAAATCTAGAGAAATCCCATAAATATTAGTAACAAACATGTATCAATGTCTTAATTTGGTTGTCAGAGCCTGCCCTGTGAATAGGATCCTCCTTGTGGCAACGACCTTCCTGGGATGGTAGTGGAATGAACTTGTGCACTAACAACCACCTAAATATGAAAGATACTTATGTGGATAAAGGCTCCTCCTTAATTCTCCCTTTGTAAGGCGTGTGAAACAAAAAACAGGTGCATTATCATTATAAGTAAGATCGTTCATCAACATCCAAGAATCCAAGAATAAATACTGGCTCCCAAAAAACCTACAAGAAGAAGACATCTTAATAGGCTTACTTTTGTATTGCCTCTGTATCTTTAGCACATAAAAACTTTGCATTGCACCTTAGAGTTGTCATCTCGTCCAACCATGCTTTTATTTAAACCCACACATTGAGAGCTATGGAGACCGGCGGCCTCTTATTTTTTATTCTCTGTTGTGGAAAAGGTAAGGCAGATTGCAATGATAAAAATTAATTACAATGGCAAGGACATCTCGATGCGATATCATGTAGTAATAGGATAATATGGTTGCACCTACCTCCGACCACCCTTGAAACAACTAGAATTACAAGCTTCATCTTATGCTGAAGTGTAGATGCACGTAATCAATTTATACGTAAGGTCCTGAGATCATTGAGAAATCCATATATTGTCTGGTGGAAATGTAAGGAATAGGTGCTAATGATTGAGATAACCTCTTAAAATGGGCAAGTTCAACCTCCTCCTCCTACGTCAGGAGAGTCCCTCCGGTCGTCTAGATGTGAGTAAATAAGCTCACAATAACCTATTGACTGGTATGGGTTCGCTTAGTCACCATACCTATTTAGTTCAAGTAGAACAACTTAGAATGCCTGTGTCATATTATACAAACACATCATATATGAAACAAGTAAGTTGTTATATTATAAAAACGCATCATATATGAAACAAGTAAGTTGTTAGTGAAAGACAGATTTGAAACAGTCTAATTGTTTTTTTTCTAGGTTTCATATTGACCGACTAAATTTTACAGAAATGTTCATACCCTATCCCAATCAAGTTTACAGAAATGTCCCTACCCTATCCCAATCAGACTATAAATTAACCCCATGGGAATAATGAATGAAAGATTGAATGAGCTATGGTGACTGATAAATGAGGTCACTGATTAGGTAGTTATTGCCTTTGCTTATTTACTTGAACTTCTATTGTACTTCATATGGCTCTTCACCAGTTGGCCTGCCACCAAACCAAACATGAGGGAGAGCTCTCCAGCCAAAACTGCTCCTGCCACAATTCTCGCCAACTTCTAAGCATTCGCGCCAGGGAACTGCGCATTCCCTCCTTTCACTCCCAGCATATTCAAGCAAATAGCTTGTGAAGCTAACTGTGTTCCACCTCCCACTGTTCCTACCTACAACCAAGCAAAGCAATTTCCAATTAACCTCACATTCTATCCCTTGACTACTCGAATCAGAACTCAAATTGAATAGATCTCCATTAATTCTTTTCTTCATCTTCACTAGGTGAGCCAAAGAAAGTATTAAAAAAAACATTAATGAGTGTAACTTTTCTTACCTCAATACAAGGCATTGTGACTGAAACATGTAGATCCTTGCCACCATTGGATGCCGATGCCTCCATCATTGTAATGCAATGAGAGCTCTCAATGTTCTGGGCAGGATCTTGGCCTATTGCAATAAATACAGCAGAGACAATATTGGATGCATGGGCATTGAAACCCCCATGGCACCAACTAATGTAGATCCAGTTAAGTTCTTGAGCATGTTCAATTCTAACAAAGCTGGAACTGTTGTCTTCAAGAACTTGCTCACAACTGCCTCGGTGGTGACAGCCTCACACACTAATGATTTTCCACGCCCTTCAATCCAGTTCACATCTGTGGGTTTCTTGTTTGCACAGAAATTACCCATGACCAGCCAAAAGATTGCATTAAACAAAAAGTTCAACACAACAACGACAAAAAGGCAATCAAAGATGCATAGACATAGTGAAAGAGGGATAACCGAAAATCCAAATTTCTATCAGAATCACAAAGACTTTCATTTCATATACAGACTCACCAGAAACACTGATAACATCCATATCAGGAAACTCCTTCTGAAGGAAATCTAAAACATTCTGTACGCCCTTGGATACCATATTCATCCCCATGGAATCTCGAGTGGAGCAAGAAAATCTCATGTACAGATTCCTTCCTACAATTGCACATTTGATCCCTTGCAACTTGGCAAATCTGCTGGTGTTGTTATTATATACAAATCACATCAAATCAACGAGAAATAGTCAAGATTTTGAGGTGATCAAACTACTCTAGCTTGAGGATGCATGCGAGCGAAAAGAACCAAAAATAAATTTAATTACCATACCTGTTGAATATGAGAGACAAGCTTTCGGAATTATTAGGATTTTCCATGTAAAACTTGAGTTGTGCAGCTCTCTTGGCAGTGGGTAATCGAATGATAGGAGCCCTGGTCATGCCATCTTTGAGAAGAACGCTTGTAGCACCCCCGGACATATGAATGGCCTTACAACCTCTATTAGTGCTGGCCACCAAGCATCCCTCGGTGGTGGCCATGGGAACCATGCTCTCAGAACCATCAAGGAGAAGAGGCCCTGCAACACCCACAGGAATTTGCACATACCCAACAGGCAGTTCACAGCATTGACCGAGGATGGATCCATAATCGAATCCGTCCAAGGGAAACCCATCTAGACATCTCCCAGTCATCATCTCCAACGCCCTTCTTCTAACCCAAGCAGCTCTCCTACAGTCTCCCCTAGGAATCGATTCCAAAGAATAAGAAGCCACTTTGCCACCGCTCATAGCATCTGCAATATCTTCATCCTTATTATCACCCAAAAATGATGATAATATCGTTCCCTCCCCCTTCATCTGGAGTTGCACTTGAGGAGGAAGTTGAGGCTTAACAACAGCAACGCCCAATTCTTCATTGGGAATTGGTTTCACACAAGGAGGAGGGTTCATGAGCTCCTTCTCCTTTCTAACCTGATGAAAGTCATGATCCCAAGCAGCTGACCCCTCACAGCCTTTGGTCTTGGAGGTGGTGATAAAATTCTGGACATAATCGATGCCAAAGAATCCGATTAAGTAGATGAAGGAGGCAAGCTGAGCGAAAATGGCCAGCATCTCCCCAAAGCTCATCACATGGAGAAGAGGCATTGAATTTGTGATCTTCTCCCTCTATCTCCCCATCAGAAAATAGGAGGCAGTGAAAAGCAAGACAAAAATCACATTGGAATAGTCCAGAAACTCTCTGCATGAACCCGGAGTGAATAGGAGGCAGTGAAAAACAAGACAAAACCTACATTGGAATAGTCCAGAAACTCTCTGCACGAACCCGGAGTGAATTGCCCGAGGCAAGAAATATTGAATGCAATCAAACTAAATCATTTTAATAATCTGACAATAACTACTATAAGCACGGTTGACAGTGGACAGCGGACAGACTGGTTGCTTGCAAGTCAAGTAATAGTAAATCCTAAATCCTAAGTAAGGTGGGTAAGGTTTAGGTATAAATATGTTTTGGTTATTTTTCTTAATTTTTTTAATATTCGTCAATGATAAAAATTGCCAATTCAAGATTTTTTATCCAATAAGATTTGAATACGATTTTTTTAAAAATAATTTATAAATATGAAATTTAATGAAACTTTCACTTAACTTTATAAAAACTGAAGTATTGATATCAACTAATAGATAAAAATGGAACATATAATCTCTGCCTATGTCAGGGACTAATAAGAGTTCAGGAAATTACAGAAGCATGTGCAAATTTTAAAAGACTCAATTTGTGCAAAGGTGAAGGGACTCAGTTTGCACAGATTCTAAGGAGTTCAGTTTGGATAGATTTGATGAGATTGGTTTGCACAGATTCCAAGGAGGTTTATATAGATTTGATAGGGCTTGGTTTCCATAGGTCTCAAGGGGATTCCTTTTTAACATGTAGTTTTGAGAAAAAAAAATTGACATTGCCGTTTAAAGAAATTTTTATGAATCTATAGTTTTGAGGCAACTTAGATTTTTTTTTATAAAATCAGAATATTGAGGAGACTCAAATCAATGTTTTAAATCTCGGAACTGAGATACTCATTTTATCAATCCTTTGTTTTGTGGACAGTTTGAAAATTGCAATATAGAGAAGTTTCAATGTATACTTATCCAAGGTTCCCTCGGTATGCAAAGAGAATATATCACCATTATTTCATTGTTGTGTTGTCTTCTAGACAAACATCACAAAATATGTCAAACATCCAATTTTATCTCACCATGCTTATGTTTCCTTCCTTAGTCTTATTGAAAATCGTTACATGCCAGTGCTTACACATCAATCATGATGCGTGATGCAAGGTTTCAATAAATTAATTAATTATAGTTTGTAAAAATTTATATAAATGTGCACATGGTTGTGGTCAAAACATTATATGTCTCAATTTGAGAGGGTTTTTGGGTGTCGTCTCCCAACTAAGTCATCTCTAAGGGAATTGAGGGGAATTGAATCCGGGTTGAACTCCAATCTCCTTACTAAAGAGACCCACACCTTAACCAAATAAGTTTGCCACAATTGACTATCAATATTATTTTATAATATTTTATGTACGAAATAATTTTTAAATTATATTTTTATTTTTCATTAATAATAAAATTAACATATTTTTATATACCAGAATAATTTTTGAATTATATTTTTAGTTTTCATTAATAATAACATTCACATATTTTTATTAAAGAAAATTGCCATAATATAGTCTTATAATATATAGTATGGTACATAAAAATGGCACACAAAATTTACATAGTTACAGTCTTATAATATAGTATGGTACATAAAAATGGTGGACAAAATTTACATAGTTTTATAATTTTATGTGAATTTACATAATTTACATATAAAGGGTATATAGAATTTTCTTAATTGATAAAAATATTAAATAAATTTAATTAAAAATTTAATTTAAAGAAAAATAAAATCATTAATTTAAAAATAATTTAAAAATAATTAAAAAATTTAGATTATTATAAAAATTTCAAAGTTTCTGATGTTTTAAAAAAAATCATTCATAATGTTATATTAAATTTATAAAAAAGTTATATAAATAATTAAATTTATTTTATCATAAAATATATTCACATAAAATTATATTGATTTCGGTTTCACTCTTTCTTGATAAATTATAATATTAATCAAGAGCCACCAGGTGGTAATGTCCCCGACATTGCCACCTGCTATTGCAAGGGAACGTATGTTACAAAAAAAAATGAGAAGCTATTGGCAAAGGGAGGAGTCATTTGCACAAAGCTGTGAGCAATTGAAGAACAAGGATTCTTGGATAAGATGCAAAATGTGTGCTAAGCATCCTTCATCATGATCAAAGACCCAATTTGTTATATGTTAGTTGGTAATGTCCTGCGTTATTGCAAGAGCCATAAATTAATTGGACTATGGTTAGTTGGTAATGTGATTGAGTTATGGAAAAGATTGCAAAGAGAAATTGCTAGTTATTATTATTAAAATTGCAAGAGGTGGCAATGTCTTGCGTTAATGCAAGAGCCATGAATTAATTAGACTATGGCTAGTTGGTAATGTGATTGAGTTATGGAAAAGATTGCAAAGAGAAATTGCTAGTTATTATTATTAAAATTGCAATTGGCCAATAATTGTCCAATATGGCCCCCTTGTCATAATCAATAGATACTTTGGTTGCTATAGTTACGACAAACTTCTTTGTAAGCTTTATGCATTAACTAACTATTGTTGTTTTTATATATGCAGGTGAAAACAAATATACTAGAATTAAGATAATCTAACTATTTTTCATTAATAGCCATGACAAATAATTTTGATGGCTAATTATTATTTATATAACATGACTTTTTTATTCTAGCTTCTCTCTCACTGCTATGTCACTTTCTTAATTTTTTAATTACAATTAAGATAATTTAGTTCTATTTAATTTAACTTATTTCATGAATAGTCATGAAAATTACTATGACATTTTAACTTAATTTTTTTATTGATAACGAGACATTAAAAGTAGTTGTTAAATAGTTTCTCCTTAAAAACATTTACATTATTTTTGGGATAACATAACTTTATTATTCTACACACCTATTTTACTATCATAACACTAATTTTAAAAAAAAAATTGATTTATTGATAACCAAGCATTAAAAGTAACTATAAATAGTTTTTCTTAGAAAACAGTTAGACAACTATCACATTGCTAAACATATATATATTTTGTTTTATTGCAACAATCATTGTATTGTGAAGAATATAATATCACCATAAAATATAGCTATAAGGAAAAATGACATCACAATGGTAACCCTGATCGATTTAAACGCTGCTGGTTCTTGTTGCTTCCTTTCTCGTTTTCTGAGAAGTAAACTTGTTGCCGTTGAGCGCTATAAACGCTGCACATTTAAAATTAATGAGTTCATTAAAGCAGAGATTTACAAAAGATTCGCTCATCGAAACTCTGGGCTTTGAGACAAGCACGGTGCAAATCTATTAGTGGAACATCACATCGTATTAAACCAAATGTCATTGCTAATAGGTAGGTGTCAATCCAAATGTCATTGGTAAGAGGTTAGCTCTTAGTTCTAATAAAAATGCACTGCAGGCAACCCGCGGCGGCAATGTCAGGTTCTATGCAAATCGACATAATATATAAATTTTAAAAAAGTTAATAAATTTTTTTTTAACTTTAAAATTAATAAAAATTTAAATTGAATGACACTTAATTATTAACTACACTATCAACTATTGACAAGCAGATTTTTAAATTAGCATTATATGATGATTAAATAAACTTAACCTAATCGATTTTGTTTCCTTTCTGGCTTTCTAGGACGTTTGGTGCATCACCTTTAGGTTTGGCCTGAGTCAATTGTATCAGACATACGGATCGTGTCGCTTTAATTGAGTCCTTATCTCCCTCTAACTTGATTTTTAAATTATTAAAAACTTCAACCAGAATGTAAGAATCAAAACTAGTATAACATAAACCGGGAGTAGCCATTAGTGTCTACTAGCCTATCGGCGCTTTCAGGAATTATTGGCCCCTTTTTTAATGGACTCAAACAATAAATTCCGGTGACATAAATTCAAAAACTGGAAAAAGTATCTAGGAGCCTTCTTAGTGTATAGCTATTTTCAAAAGAATAGGATACCGGAATCAATATATAAGCTCGTTGCAGATATGCATAAAGTACATTGATAAAAGAACCAAATATTGCAATAAAAAACCAGATCTCAATTTTTTGGTGCAATTATTCTTTCAATTTATATAGTTTTGTAACAAATATTTTCTTCTCGCACTATATATACTTCAATCCATTCAAATTTCAAATATGGAATCAAATATTGCAAGGGCTTCATATTCATCAAATGTCATCTTATGGACTGCTAAAATATTATCCAGCATCAAATCTCTTGATGCCCTGTGGTGACATAGTCTTAAAGCTTCCAACTCCTAGAACCATTTAAGTAGAAAAATACAGAGAACGATGTACTATAATTCTCTAGATGCATGGAATAAGACTATGCTTCCCAAAATAAGGAAGAAGAAGAGAAATGTGTGAGTTCAGGTACAGGTAATGTAAAAGTATTTCAGATAGAAATGGTTAGAAATTTTAAAATTCCAAAAAACTAATAAATTTTAATATATTGAAAAATAATAAATATTCACAATTACAGATTGATTCTTGACTGATATATCATTTCTGAGTATATGCTTTGTTTTCCATTTGACTAAAACTAAAAACCTCAAAATAAAATTCAAAACTTCTTACAGTTCAAGATTTTTGCCATTTTTTCAAACAAAAAATTTGCAAGTCCATATTAAGGTTCATTGGTCCCTTCCTCCTTAACCATTTTTTTAATATCATTCTGCTAGAGATCATTTAAGTTTCCTATCTTCAGCAGAATGTCATGGATATATCTTCAATTCTTGTAGTTGTGACAGCTTGAACTCTAAGGAATGGTGTCTGTCTTCTTCTTACTGTATATTGCATATTTTGCAAGCTGTCTTCTCACACAGGTACTATTGCTTCCAATTTTGAGTTGGTAAGATTCAGGCTCAAACATGTCCTGTACTTTCCTAGGTGCCCATGTTGTAGTGTGGCTTAGTAGATATGGAGAACTGCTTAAACTCCTGTATTTTTCCCAAAAGTACTGCTCAAGCTCAAATTCTCTAAGTGGCATTCAACATTTTAATATTTTATAAGTATCCATTGGATGAGCCTCTATTAGTGCTTTATCGTACTATTCCATCTTCCTATTTTAATTTCAGGTAATAGGATTTTCTCCTTCCTGTCCCTGCATATTTACTTTTAATTCTCTCCCTCAATATTTTAAATAAAAATGTTTACAATAAGCAACCAAAGTGTGGCTTCAAAGATAAATTAGTGTCAACTGTTGACTAATTATGGGCCCTGAGACTAACAAAGGCCATTCTATTGGTAATAGCTATTTTACATGCATGCTGTCAGACCACAATCATTGTATTAAACGTGACAGTTCAAAAGCAACTTGTAATTGCCCCACAACAGCGATTGTTGGATATTGTTATGATTGAAGCCTAGTTTCGATTCCTGTTGAAGAGGTGTAATTATGTTCCAGTATTAAGGTTGGTTCTTGCTGATGAGTTTGATATCTAGGTAGTTCAGTTGAAGGTGGTGGTTGTTCGGCAGTTTGGAGAGATTCCCAGGATTACCAAAAAAACAATGTCACTATAGCAGAGATCTGAACTACAGCTTTCACTATTATTATAAGGCTTTAACGGCTTAAGCAGTGTCTCTAAGGATGGAAATGGAACTAACTCTGCAGACTTCATCTAGTATTTATTTATTACTACATGAACTCTTAAGGCAGTATATAAGGCCTTACTATACAACTCTAGCAGAGACAGAGTAAATGGACATGTATATTCAACAATAATAATCAACATTACTCATTCTAATCACCAATGTCTATATTGGGTTTCAGCTGCATAAAACCCCACTTGATCAACATCATGGAATAATTCTTAAACTGAGTTTGACAATGTATATGTTATCAATATTTTTAGTTCATAATTCAAGTCAATAAAAATAAAATAGATATTTGCAACAAAAAAAAAAATGTAGCTAAAGATGAAATCCAATGGTAGTTTTCAGGAAAAAAAATAAAAAATATTCAAACTGAAGCATCTGACACAAATTTCTATGAACATGAATATTAATTATATGAACATAGGTATAGATATAATGTATATGAACATAAGTAAATACTAATTATACATGAATATTTAACAATAATAATGAACACATTATGATAGAAAGAAACATATTTAACTTGCAAAAGAAAGGAACATATTGCCATGTAGGAAATATTATATTATATATGTAAATTTGTGGCAAGTATATTTGTCTGCTTAGCAGATGACAAAAACTATGGAAATGTTAATCAGCAAAAGTCTTAGTGTATTTTTTATATTGTCCAAAGCCATTACATGAGCAAAAAAAACAGCTCTTCGATAGTTATGTTAATAAAGCAGAGGACAAAAAAGGAATAAGTCCAACAGGCTGAGTTCTGTTAATAAAGCAGAGGACAAAAAAAGTCAATAAGTCCAACAGACTGCAGTTGTGCTTTTGCATGAGCAAATGGATCTTTGCATTTTTTTTTTTTGCAAAAATGTTATGTAATATCAACTTTTGTATTCATTGTAGTCCCAGTGCCATTGTGGTAGTTTTTTACTGTTGTTGCACCTGCCAATAGCATTCAAACTGTAGTCAGAATAATTGGGAAAAAGTAGCAAGAATGCAAGTATTTGTAAAGACTAGATACTATTTCAACTATAATATTGGAATTACTCATAGTTTATCTCAAATCGCATAATTTCAAAGCAATAAATCTTTAGGAACAATTTAGCAAGAGGAAAAATCTTACGAAGAGTAACAAATTATTCTATTAGGTTGTGTAATAAATTATAGTAAATTATTTTGTAATACAACTTTTATCAATAATTAGAGTATTAAGCTACTGAAACTAGCATTTCACCAAATGTTAGTATTTAAATCGACACTATTTAAATCATGCCATTCTATCATTAGACTTTCGAACTTTGCAACACATAGTCAAAGTCAAACGTGAATCAAAACTTTGTGAAAATTGTTTAAGCAAAAACTAACTAGGAAAAGTTTATAAATTGAAAAATGATTATATGTTAAACTAGATATACACTAAATGTTTTGAAGCTGCAAACTATTAATGTAAACTGAAGAAATGGAAAAGTGTTTCTGTTTGTAGCTAATGCAATTGAATACAATTTTCAAAACACAGTTTGCAGAGGTCGGTAATATTGAATAAGAAACTTGAACTCTTTAGAACAGAAAATAGATTTGTGTACCTGGAAGTCAGTTTCTTTTCAAGTTGATGATTCTGTTATCCAGGGCCAATGTAAATAGCCCTTGCTGGGAAAACCTTCGCAGATTGAAAACTGTTGATGATATGTTTTTTGAGTATTCTTCAAATGAAATATTTGCTACTTCTGGACAATACTCTTTTAGTTGTGGGTTGCGCAGTGTGCATTCTATCAGGCCATCATTTGTGTCCAATTGCATTCCAAATTATGCTCATATATAATTTCCATTTCATTTTTGCAAAATGCACAGACCACACAGCTCTGAATCGGTGGTTGTTTAAATTCAGCGCAAATGCATCGATACGGAGGTGCAAATGAATTTCTTGCTCTGAGTATTCCGTGTATCTGTCAAAGTCACACAACAAATGACCATAGAAAATTCATATAATATCAGCATATTTTTAAATAGAATTATGCCAATATTTCTTTTTATTTGAATAATAATTAAACTTAGATTCAAAGCACTGTGACTAATTACAATGCTAATGGGCGATGTAGCCATTGGATAACTGTTGTTAACCAAAGGGTAAAAGCAAAGAGACATTGCAAAAGAAATCCTTGGAAATTGATGAATAAGAGTGTTGTGAACAGAGTTATAGGCTTGAATATAAAATTTGTTGCAATGCAAACAATGTTTTGAAGCACCCCTAGGAAGAGAATAAATTGTACTTTCCCACCATGCAATAAATATTGTATGTGCGAAGAGGATTGCCATTTAATTGACATGCAAGGTTGTATTCTCATAATTTTCCTTCTCACATTGAGAGTACAGACACACAATGCACTTTTTGCGAAAAGAAGAATATCCAAATCTCCAACGCCGCTGCAAATGCAATTTTGAGGAGTTAAACAAATATAAAACCTGTCTCGTGGCACTCTAAGCGTCCTGGATGTATCTTCCGATCACAAAAATCTAGTCATGCCATTGTCATCTTATCTAGCATTAATAATTTTAGATGATGTAGATAACGTGAATTAGTTGGATGCACTTTTGGTACTTAAAAGCCTTATTTGCAAAGAGAGCTTGATATTGATTACATCTCGAGATAAAGATGTTCTCACAAGTTGGGGAGTGGAAACGTCATCAATTGATAAAGCAAATGGCCTCAATACACAATACTCCCGAGAGCTCTTGTGCTCACATGCCTTCAACCAGTCTTTTCCAATCATAGTATTTGAATCTTTCCATAAATTCTTAGAAGCTTGTGATGGATTGCCTTTATTTTTAAAAGTATTTGGGGTGCTTGTCTATGGCAAAAATGACATGTCTTATTGGGAAGACCAATTGGATAGGCTTAAACATATGATTCCAAATGAGACTCAAAGAAGACTTAAAATTAGTTATGATGTGCTCAAATAAATCTAACAACTAAATTGATTTTATAGAAAACCAAATACTCCTATCTGAATGGCTAAAAGAGCTTAAAATCCATAGCTTTAAGCAGCATGTGCTTAGGAGATATAGTAGAGGAAAAGGAGATTTCTGATTGCAGGAACCAGATGTGCAGGTTTCTTTTTAAAACAGAGTTTTCAAAGTGGCCCTTTTTCAAATGGCTAAAACAACCTAAAAGCAATGACTTAGGGAAGCATGTGCTTGTTAGCCTTGAGGCCAGAACTACAAATAGAAGATATTCTCGATTATAGGAAAAATGTGTACTCAAGATCAGAAACACCGATACAAGAGAGAAACCATGAAAACTCAAGGAGATATGAGAGGGTTCACCAACTGGGAAGGTCTAGTTGTGAAATGTTAACCCCATATTTCTTTGCACAAATGAAGGGTTAATATTTAGCTAGACTACATTATGTTGGTCCCAATACAAGTGCATTCAGACTTTTACAGTGATTAAAGCTTGTTTGAGAATCAGTTTCACCAGATTTTGAGAAACTCTTATTAACTTATTTTTAGCAATTTGCTTTTCCGGGGCCTGCATGTGAGATGTTTAAATATTCTTGGTCATCACAAGCTCACGATGTCGATGAGCATATTTCAGACAACATGCAATCAAAAACCACAAAAAATTCAAGGACGAGATATCAAAGGGTTCACCAATTGGGAAGGTCTATTTGGGAAATGTTAACCCCCATATTTCCTTGCAGAAATGAAGGGCTAAGATTTAGTTAGAGTACATCATGTTGGTGCTAATACAAGTGCGTCTAGAGTTTTACAATGATTAAAGCTTGTTTGAGAATCGATTTCACCAGTTTTTAAGAAGCTGTTATTTTTTGCAATTTGCTTTTCTGGGAGCTAGACTTCTAGGCTTGCATGTGAGACATGTTTATATATTTTTGGTCATCACAAGCTCACGAGATGAGCATATTTCAGGCAACATATGATCAATTTCATGAGTGAATCACGACAATGGTTATTTTTAGCAGTGTGCTTATCAAGGGTTGTATGTAGTTTTTGAGCACATATTTGGGCTCCTTGTAGAAAAGTGAGCCTAATGAGACTGCTTTCATCCACATGAGAGATGATGTTATTTTTAGAAGTGACTAATTTTGGACTTGTTATATTTGGCAGCAGTCTCACAGATATTATCTTCATTTTAAATATTTCCTACATTTTCCTTTTTCAGAGCTAGACTGTTTTTTTTACATATTTATATTCAGCAGTTTCTATTTGTGGAAAGGACGGGTTGTGAAGCCATGGTTCCAAGTGTGCAATGATGGAATGATTTCATAGTGTTGGTAGGTGAAGGATGAGTAAAATGCAGACTTGAGAGAGCTAGACCGTTTTTTTTGTACATATCTATATTCAGTAGTTTCTATTTGTGGAAGGGACAGGTTGTGATGTCATGGAGCTTCTCGTAAGAACTTTCCACTGTGGAGCTTCTCGTAAATATATATATATATATATAACCGTGTCTATCGACAATAGCGAAATTTACGCTACCTAAAACTTTTTTCCCAGCAGATTAGGCTGTCAAAAACTTAACATACTTATGGTTAAAATAATATTTACTTAAGTAAGTTTAAACTTAACATACCTATGGTTAAAATAATATTTACTTAAGTAAGTTTATATAGATTTAACTAGTGGAAACTAAAGTAGATATCGCTTGTTTTTTATAGGATGGAAAGGTTGGTTGGGGTTTCAAAATTTGCATAACAAATGTCTCGTAGAAGTGGACAATGAAATCAAGATAAATTTGTGGTTAGCTATACAGTCAAAAGGAAATCCTATACCAGTTTCTTTGCAAAATCTATACTAGTCTTGATGATAATATTCTCAAGAGATCACAAGAATTTAAAGAAGTTTTTAACTGAAGCCTATTATAGATAACAAAGTCAATGCTACTAGACAATGAACAAGAGACAAAAAAATAGAAGAAGGTGTTAAGCAATGAAACTACTTTGCACCAAAGTAGATTGTGTTTTTGTTTTTCCTTGTTCATGAAATGAGAAAGAAGCAATTTTTCAACGGACCTGTGTCTTTGAGTCAATGAGTGGCAGCAAATTTTGAATTGCATAATCATCATTAAGAGGGTCAATAAAGGTAGCTGCACAGGTCCGGAGCATGTGGCTTCCTTTAGTGTCATTTCGGACAATGTTTTTAAACAGATAGAATGGAGGATTATCAGATGCAAGTTGTTCTTGAATTTGCAAGAGCAGTTCTTTGAAGCCTTCACTGACCTGTAACTGCAATAGTAGAAGACAGCGGTCAATGAGCATAGGGTGCAATTAGAAATCGTTAAAGCTATTTGTGTTTGTTTTTTTTCTATTTTCTTGTTTATATAAAAGAGTGGAAATTTTATTTGGCTTTAAAAAATAAGCAATTCCAAAAGAACATTAGCTATGCAAATGACATATTTACTGTTGCATGGCGTTTGCCGTTCCACCGTCTTTGATATACAAGTCGAACTGCTTGTTGTTGTATTCACATGCAACAACGATTGCTGCGACAGAGCCAACAGAGTAGGAGTCGTTCGATGACAACAAATCAGCAATTGTCATATCTAGAGCTAGCTATCTCATTTTGCAAACTCGATCAATTGTCTCAATTATTGTATGTGGGAATATGACTATTGAATACTTGGCATCGCCTCTTTCGTACTGGCCTTTTTTCTTGAGCCCAAATCGAGTGATTCTTAGACTTTTGCTGGTTGAGAAATAGATACCAAAACGTTTGATCAAGTTGTCACTTATTCCAGCAGTGGTTGTCATTAGCCCATCTCTATCAACAAAGTCTGCATGCAGTATTTGTGCCTTTACAGGAGAACTTTGGATTTTGTTCTGTGCAAACCCATATACGGCCAAGATGTCTCCTTCGAAAACATTTTTTGGTGTTGTTGTGCATAGCTCTATAATAGTAGCTGCTTCTGGAGGTGTTTGTTTGAACCTGCTATTGTTATAGTTAGAGAAGAAGGCCAAGAAAGAAATTATCAGCAATCAATAGCAGAAAAGTTCAAACTTAGATCAAGATTGAGAAAATATTTGTCAATGCAATAGTTATATTCTGTTGTTTTCTGTGCTAGAAAATCATAAAAGAAGATGGGGAAGTTTCATGTGTTAAAAATGATGTAAAAAGCAATTAGAACCAAAATAATTGCATACCTTTTTGGACTTTCAACAGTTGACATTGTTCCCATTGTCGGGCTGTTTGGTGCTGATATTGCTTATGTTGTGTTGTGCATAGGCAAGGAACTATTTTCCATTATTTTGCAATTTTGGATTTGAGTTTCAAAAGCTGCACATGCGAGAAGTATTAAGCAAATCAGATGTAGCTGAGATTGTTAATTAGTGTAAAGAGTAGAAGAGATTTATAACAGATGGAAAATATGGAAACAAACAGATACCATAAAAAAAAATAAGCAAAAAAAAAACAAATGTGTATAATTCTTTGACTGGATTTTTGACATATGCATAGCGCAAAGTCTATGTAGTGTCAAGAATTTCAATTAAACAAGTGCTGAAAACTAT
This sequence comes from Larix kaempferi, assembly GCA_027924585.1. Taxonomy (NCBI): domain Eukaryota; kingdom Viridiplantae; phylum Streptophyta; class Pinopsida; order Pinales; family Pinaceae; genus Larix; species Larix kaempferi. The sequence continues at coordinate 23,749,805 of BSBM01000017.1, read as the reverse complement.
GTTATTTGCAGCCAAATATTGAACAAATTTTCATCTACAATTATCTTGAACATAAGAATTTGTTATTAAAACAGTTTATGTAGCTTATATATGGTCTGCATTATTATAAAATGGAGATAGCACGTGAATACTTTTTGTAAAGAGTGTCTACATATGTTGTGGCATAATTGCTATTTTTTTAGATCTGAACTATGGACAAAATAAAGTGTAAACAACTTTCAACAATAAAAAATAACCAAAATTTGACATCACGAAATAGATTATAAGAGTATGAGAAATTTCAACAGAATTTAAACTCATAGCTATGACATCAATGTTGTAGATGCCCAAAGTTGATCTAAATCTAGCTCACTATGAATAGAAAAAAACCAAATTGTTGTAGTTTAAAGTGCATGAAAGTTGCAAGAGAAAGAATAGTACCTGCTTTTGATTTTGTGCAAATATGCTATCATGGATCCGTTCATACATAGGAAGACAATAAAATTAGATAATGCAAAATTGAATAGACTATGCATTTTTATCAAAGATCGATAGGAAAGTTGACTAGTGATCAGTCCAATAAGCATCTGAAATATTGAAAACAATATCTCTGTGTTTCAAATTTGTCCAAAAGTGATCAAGCATTGAACCGGTGTTTGTTGTTGCCTTTGTTGTTTTCAGTGTCAAGCCTTTCATTTGCATAAACAATTGCAATTTTCTTTTCGATGTCGTTTCTTGCAACATGTCAATGTTCAGGTCACCAGCTACTAGGATTTGAGTGGTTGGTGTGCAAGTTGAAAAAATGCAACTCAATATATAAAAGAGATCATCAAGCACACCACACCGTCTATTGTAAATATTCAATACTTTCAATACATTGCAGCCTAATTCAAGATCTACGCAAATTGCTTCGGTGGAGTTTTTTGTATAGTTTTTAGAATTGATGATGGCAATGTCTTTTTTAATCAATGTAAGGATTCCATGCATTGAAAATGCTGAGAAGAAATTGTATTTTTCTATCATTGTTGTTTCTTTGGTAAGTGTGTGCATGTGAGTTTCTTGCAAACATAAAATGTCTGCTTGCATAAGTTCATGATCATTTAGAACATCGTCATAGTGCAAAAGCAAGCTGCGTGTGTTCAATGATGAAATGAGTAATTGCCTAGCATTTGGCATTGAATGCAGACCGTATTCAAATTGCAAACTTGCATGTGTTTTTAATCTATCTATTTCAGTGGTGACTTTTGGACAAGTTATAAAATTTCTTTGTTCTAACTTGTTTAAAAGATAAAGACAATCAATATCTCTGACACGTGAGAGCGCAGTGTAAACAAGGCCATGTCTCTTAATTCCTTTTGGGTCAAATGCCAATTTATCAATGTCAATCCTTATGCTCTATGGATTGTCCTTGCACATGCCAACTGAATTGGGAATTGTGTTTGCATAACATTCATTTTATTTTCAAGTGTTGTTTGTATCACAATTCTTTTGATTGGTGTCCAATTGGACTTTACGGCAGGTGTATAAAGATGTTGCATAGTTGCACGTTGCTTGTCTCCAACTTTTGGATCTGCAAACTCAATCCAAACAATATCATGGTTTGTTTGTGTATAGTGTTTAAACACACCTTCTGCACCATTAACCAACCCATCCTCAGTTGATTAGTTGCCTCCAAATAGTTCAATAAGCATATCCTTTTTTACTACTATCATAGAGGGAAGTCGCAATGTCTTTTGTCTATGGTCATTTTTTTCAATTGAATCAATTTTTCTATCATGTGCTACAAGTGTGAATGTTTTTGTTTGCATAGCTGATAACATTTTTGAGTTATGTTGTTGAACATCCTTATTACTATGGAAAAGATAAGGAAACGTTGCATCTACTAGTGGTTGTTTGTAGCAATGTTGGTTTAAGTAATCTATGTCATCCAGTGTTTGAGAGCATGTTCTAATTCTATTCAAAATTGATATGAATGTTTGATTTCTTTGACATACAACTGTTGCAAGTTCATAGTATTTTATGGCATCGAACCAAAATGTGTAAGGAAATGTTTGTTGTTGGAATCTTGGTTGTTCAAAAATCCAACAATCATGAACGGGTTGTGCTTGACACAAATCACCACAGAATATGACATCAAGGTTTCCAAATGCTTTTGTTGGTGTGTGCATGATTTCACGTGGTCGTTTGTCGATGTTGTATAGCATTCGAGACCCTATTAAAGAGACTTCATCAATCAACAATACTCGAAGTTGTTCATAATCTTTTGTCAAAAGATCTAGGGTGTTTGAATTTAGTGGAAGCATGTTTGAACTTAATGGCAGTCTGAAAGCAGAGTGGACTGTAATGCCACCTGCATTATATGCTGCTTTTCCAGTAAATGCAACTATAAGACCCTTTTTCTTTAAAGGATCACTACCAATTTCTTTGTCATAGTAATGTAGAAGACCATCATAGATTGCTTTTGCGGTGTAAGTTTTACCTGTTCCTGCCCCTCCTGTCAGGAACAAGCGAATTGGAGTGAGGGGATTGTTTTTTTTCCTTGCAATAACTTCTTTCACGATTGATTGTTGTTGAGTATTTAGGTTTCTTCGAATTGCATGGTATTCATGCATGTCCAAAAGAAATGGCTTTTCTGTCAAGTTGCACACAATCCCAAGTTTTGATGCATTGGACATAGTTTTGCGGATTAGATCATGTTGAATGTCATATTGTTCTAATCCAGACATAGTTGTTGTTTTGTATATTGTTAGAGGAGGCATAGTTATATCTTGCAATTCAATTGTTTCAACGGCATTATCAAGGTCACCCCACTTTGTCGTTGTTGATGCCATGAACTTTTGTTCTACAATGTCTATTTTTTCTTTGAATGCGACATATGCATCAGACCATGTTTTGAAATTGCTCTTTAGTAGGTTGCAATTGTCTCTATGTGGCATAAAGAGGATGATCTTTTCTCTAAAGAAATTCTCAGGGTCTTTTTGTTTGTTATAGCGAATAGATCGTATGATACATGCTCTATTTCTTTTTCTTGTAATTGAGTGGATACAAGAATAGAAAGATGCATATTCTGCCAAGGAGATGTTTTCAAGCTCAACAGGGCATGCAATGTATTTGTCCAAAATTGATGGGCAAATAATGTCATCAGAGTCATTTGGTTCTTTTTCCAAAAGTGATGGTTTTTTCAAGACAACTATTTTTTTGTCGTCTGGAGCAGTGTTAATGAAAATAGTCTTCCTAGAGGATGAATGTAGAGGTAACAAGAGTATGATATGTATTGTTTGTCTAGTAGACATTTGTTGCATGTTCAGAAGCGCATTTCCAAGCTTACGTATCGTTTCAATCTTTCCATCATTCTCAATAACACATCGTTCTTTGATCTTTTTGAAAGCATTTGTCATGGATCTATCAAATTTGATGATGTAAGAGCTTACATATGTTGCTGTAGCGTAAGCATTTAAGATATATTGTGCATCTGTATTTTCCTGCCATAAATCTGGTATCGCTTTTGCAAATGAGTTGATCCAAATGTCACCAGGATCTCTTTTTAGTATTAAGATAGAACGAGAAAGCAAAGACCGTAGTAGCAAAATGTATTCATCTCTGGTTAGTTCTAGCTCTAGAAGCAATTGTGCAAATGACATGTTTTTAGAATATTCTTTATGTTCAATAAGAGCGAATAATTTTTTTGCTCTTTGAATGAGATCATCTAAAGCATTTTCTAGTGGCTCTAGAATGATGGTACTATCCATAGGAGGCAATGGGAAATTGAATCTGCATCTGGAATGTTGATGTTTTCTACATGTTTTTGTGTGACGATGCGTTTGAATTTGAATAAGATTTTGATCAAGTAAAGATGAGTCTGTGGATATATAGCGATCAACAAAAGTAGTAATCTCCTCGTTTGAATTTTTTCCATAAACAGGTGCATTTTGAATCCAAATTAGTCCATGTTCATGCTCATTTTCTCTTTGTTGAAATTCGGTCGTAAAGAAAAAATCTTGTATTTTTCCAAACAATGTGTTGTTTTTTAATATAAGAGACTTTAGTGCTACTATTTTGTGTCTATAGTAGCGAGTACAAAGCACTGGGTGTCTTCTTATTAACATGTCAATATTTTCTTCCAACGCATTGTCTTGCAAGTTTCCCATATGTTTTTCCTCAATTTGTTTCAACACATTGCATAAAGGTGCCCAAAGGTGTTCAACACTTGTAAAGGTTAAAAAGAACATAGGAGGACCAAGCTGTTGAATCATTGCAAACAGATCTTTTTTCATATTTTCAAAGTAATCAGGTGATGTTCTGATTGCTTTCAATGTACGATACCCGATCGGAGATTGGAGTATTTTTACAAGATTGTCTTTTGACTTGACATATTTTGCCAATATTTTTTTGTCCTTTAACTCTCCCATGCGAATTGATATCCAAGCAGTGTTTTTTACTTGTTTTATTATGACTTTAATTGCTTTGAAGAAAATGTTCGTGCCATGTGTTTCAAAGTCTGTACTTTCATGTTGTAGCTCCCACTGTGATACTTGTTGATAAGAAAGTGATTGAAAATTTCATTGGGTCGATTGAATCCGTAGAAAAGTGTAGGAAAGTTTAGCTCTTCAGAGTATTTGTCTTGGAAAATGCTCAATGGTCGAAAGTTCTCGGAAGGTGCAATTTCTATGATTTTGTTGTCTAAATCATCTATTAGATGTGTTTCTCCATATCCATGTATCAATGTTTCTGATATTGGTTCTATGTTTATTTCATTTTCATCATCATCTACTTGTTCCATTGTTTGTTGAGTATTTGATTCTTGTTTGGTTGTTTCATTAAATATTTTTTCCCAACTAGTATTGATTACAATGCCTTCAATTTTATAAAGTTCGGTTTTGCATAAATCACTCAGTGCAGTCATAATGATCTTTGGCCGAATATTTCCAGATAGATATGCGTTTTTGTATTCCAATTTTCGCTTTAGCATAACTGCAACTGTCAAATTGTCATCTAGACTTCTAGGCAATGCTATTTGAACTCTATCCAAGTTTGCAGGCACATTAATAATTGAGCCAGTTAGCCAAATTTGTGCTCTTTTATAACCAAGTTGTCTTATTTGTGCAAAGGCTATTCTTGGTGACACCAATCGTTCTTCCAAAGGAGTCAGTATAGGTACAGATGGCAATATGTTATTGTGGCGGATTCGTGTAGTCGATGTAAACATAGGCAATTTCCCATTAGCGATTGCTTTCTTGCAAGGTCTACAAATTTGAACAAGTAGCATTGGGCAATTTCCCAACCACCCGATCTACACTCAATTGACTATCCTTATACATTCCTCCAAGCCGAGCGATAAATTATAATCAATTTCCTGATAAGTTGTTCACACATAGAAATGAATTTTTCAATTAAATGTAATGAAAAAGACAAACAATGCAAAGGCAAAATCCATCAACCTCATAGACAGGGGATTTTCCTAGCAAACATATGTTGAATTGGGGACGGTATAAGCAAGATTAGAGTATTCAACATTATCTTTTTCTAAATTTTGAATAAAAATTTATTTATAGTTGTCAAAGATGTTATCAAGGCATATTTAAGTATATGGCATTGCAAGAAAACTAGCCATCAAATAGCTTAAAAATCGAAATACAGGACTTTAAACCTATGGTTATATAAACCCTTTCGATTCAATAATATAACCTATCCCAAAAGAATAAAAAATGTTGAACAAAGGGACTATTAAATTGCAATAGAAGAAAATACAAGGGCAAAACCAGCAGTGGAAACCATCAAACATTGTACATTAAAAAAAATTGCTCAAGAGCATAAAAACCGCAGCCGAATAGCACTCATAAATTGTACGCAGAAAATCATGGTCGCCATAAAATAGTAGAGATCGATACCACTCATATACATATTATAAGCGAGTTCGAAGCCAAAATTTCCCTCGATACTTACAACAACAACCCATGTAAAAACCCTAAACTTGAATCGTCGGAAGAGGAGTGACACCCTCCGCAATTTCAAACGTTGGTTTTAACAAAGACACAAATGATGAAGTTTGTAGCACTGAGGCCACAAGGGATCTAAGCATTCATCCTAGGAACATAGAAAGTGTCTGGGCATTCATCCTATGATGATTTGTCACTAATCATTTCAAAGTCCAGGGATTACCATGAAACTTCCCATAGAGAGAATGAGCACAACCCTGTCGTATTCAAGTAAAACTAGCGAATCAACGTTCATACCAGATAAAAGTATATTTTTTCCTAAATATATTTTTAACAATTGAACCGAACCCACCTGTATAGACAACCTAGAAAAAGGAGGATACATATTGCAACAAGTTGAACAGTTATGAATGTATCCATTGAATATAACCAGATTGAACTAATGTAAACACATGTCGTGTATCCATGTCATAGCACTAATCAAGTAGCAATGCTTCCGTGCATGTGCTACATTTGGCTGTTGGAGTTACCTTTGTTATTGAGCGTCTAAAATCTTGGGCGCATTCTACCAATGCACTTACACTACCCACAATGGAAAAATTATAAACAATTAACCTTGTCTTGCATGCAGACGCTAATTTTCCAGGTTATATGGCAGCTGTAAGCACATAGTATGAGCGGTATATCTTGTTGGCACCTGTTTCTTTTTAATTGTTGTGACAGATTTTTGTTTCAGGATTGTTTGAGGAGAGAGCATAGATGTGAGTCAATGTATTCGAATGAAAATGTATCTTGGAGGCAACCATTTTCTCCATGGCTAGCAATGACAATTACATTATTGAGAAGGGAATCGAGTAACCGCCAAGTTCAGAACACAGACTGCGGAGACAGCTCAAATACTGAGGAGAGAATCCAGCAAATCTTAGACTATTAACTATTTTTTTCAACAATGGACTGGACATGGCATTCTATTATGCTTATTGCACAACCTAGTTGCCACTTTTGAGGTCATCTAGGTGCACAGAGGAGGAAGGACATCTGCATTATGATGAAACTGTGTTGCCATGAATTTGCCAGAACCTCTACGTCTCAAAATGGACAGCGTTAAAGGTTTTCGATTTATATAATTTGACTCAAGCTTTAAGCTAAGAAACTTAAGGAATTGAAGGAGCCTGGAGGATGCGTGCAGCTACAGGAAATATGTTCAAAAATTCAATTGATGATTAGCCCTGTTGCACAGGATGAAAACGTGAATTTAAAATGGACAATAGCTGAATTAGAGGCGGCGCTAAATCTTGAACCATTCTTTACACCGCTCTGAGCCATAAGTGGACCTGAAGAGCAGGCAGGGGAGGCCGCTGAGAAATCCAACAGGCTGTTGATAAATCCGTGAAAAAGAAGGAAGCCCGAGAGTTTATATATAGTGTCAGAAATCCTATGGCCAGAAATATGAAAAACAACTAATTTATTGTTTTATTTTGCAGTGTGCTACAAGACTCGATTTTCCTTTAGGAGGGTAAAGAATATCTCTAACAGCTGCCTAGATTTATGTTCTTCCGGACCCTAGTAAGAGATTTCTTATGCATATGCTATATTTTCCATTTTCCTCTAGATAAAAGGTTCTTTTTTCTCTCACAGTGGTTCAAGCTTAGTGGAAGCGAGAGGGTTTTATTAGTGGCCTTCCTCTGCACAAGTAAACTCTTTCTCTTATCACCTATGTATTGTGCATGTTTCACTTTAGTTGTCTCTAAGAATTACATCTTTGCCTTTGACGAAAACTCGCAGGTATATTATGTGTATATAACGAGTGATATGTTCGGACCAGGGTTTTGGTTAACCAAACCAAAACCACCTTGTAGAGCTTCCACTCGAAGCCATTTAATTTTTAAATGAAGTTTATTCTTCTAATGGATTTTAATAACTACCAGGTAACAGAAATATGCATAAGTTATTTGCGGACGTCGGGTTAAACCAGAGGGCTTATTTTTTCAAGGTAGCCTTGTTGTTAATATAGATTCAGTCCTTTATTTGTGCATACAAAAACCACTCTAATCGCAATGCCCAACTTAACATTTCGTCCACATATTAACAATAAGATTGTCAAAACTAAACATATGTATAGCAACATATTACAGTTTAATGTAATGACTCTATTCATATCGGGCTACTGTACAGCTTTTTTTTTTTTTCATATAACCTACAAGCATTCTCTTGTATTAAAGACTGAAAGATGAAAATAAATGCACCTGAAACTAAAAATGGCAGATTGAATTGCAGTGCGACGCAATTGTAGAGCCAGAAGTAGAAGTTAGACTCTATCCTACCTGCAAATAAAAGGTGTTCAACCGGTTTGGGTTCATCAAAAAAATAAAAAAACATAAAAAACTTTCCTTTGGAGGACAAGGGTGCCCACCTTTACTAATTGCTCGGATGCCAATGGTGCTAATGAGGATGCGACTGAGTTTTGATACAGTCAGGATGCTTCCCGGTTGACTGTTCCCATCTGATAGATTATGTGCTAATCCGTGCTTCTCTGGCCCATAAGATTGGTATGGTCGAGACCATAAAATATCTCAATTCCTGGCTTTAGATCCCACGGCACAATGTGTGATGTGCTTGGCATTAGAGTCTATCCTACCTGCAACTAAAAGGTCTTCTCTATCCACTGCAACTGAAAGCGCTACAAGTTTGCAAGTTTGTGTGGTAGGAACATGAATGAAAACGCTGGCAAGTTTGTGTGGTAGGAACAGGAATTCTATGGAAGTTTGTGTGCAGCGAAACTTCAATGGAGAAAAACGAGAAAGATATGACCAGAAACTGATAGATTTGGCCATACGCCGAGTACCTCTACTTGGATTTACTACACTAAATATTATTAAATGTTTGAATGATCTCAGCACGCCGCTGAGCTGTGGGACGTAGAAATCAAGGCACACTTCATCTTGTCCAGCATCAATGAAACCCTGCCAAAAAGACTGGTTTTATAGGCTAATATAGTAGGTGAAAGTAATTATAGGCTATAGCTTTCCATACATTGCATCTTCGTAGTCGGACAGGTTAGTTCGCTACTGCAACAACACTTCGTATAGTTTGGGTGGGATCAACTGATTGACTTATTACTTACCTCAAGACCCGATTAACGAGGGAGTGTAGCCGTCTTAATAAATGGAATGAATTAATGAAACTGCTAAGTTAACCACTAGATAGGTGAAGCTACAACTGCTCAAACCCAAATTGGTGGAACCAAATCTGAAACGTACTATGGCCCCACCAAACCTGAAACGCGTTATCATGACTATCAAATTGGCTTCGATCGCCAAGTCGCTGGGTTCTCATTCATAAAGGGTCGATCGACAAGTCGCTGGTAACATTAATATATATATGATATTAAATTTTCTTACTAGTAAATTTCAAATATAGACGTAAATTTGACTATGCAGAAAATTAAAGGCACATCACCAATGACGTGTATATTTGATAACCAGCTGTATTTTACGATTAAAATAGGAAAACGGGCGTCAAGTTCCAACACTGTAAAATTCGTAAGCTCGTACATCACAACCATAACAACGATTGATGCAAGCAGGGGACACATGGCAAGTGGTTCCCCACTCCAAAGTTCGAGGTAGCTTCAACTTTGTAAAACTTTGCATACAAAAAAATTTGAGACAATACTTTCAGATTAATAGGTGCAACAAGCATTAAGCATTAACAAAAAAAAATGAAGTATACATTATCCATTTACTCTATTCTTGTATGCCTCTTTTCACATCTCTTTATCATCACAGGTTACTAATAATTCTTTTTGAGTTTCTTTTCAGACAGTTTTTCAAAACATGAGTAGAAAACTCGCCTAGGGATTTGAACCCTTAGTTGAACAATACAGTAAATATCTTTTTATAGTAGGTTTATCACTTAGCCTTGCGGCTTGAAAAGCAAAACCCTAACCTTACTGTTCTTTCATAAACAGAGTTGGGCCTTTCCCTAAGTTCTTTTATTTATCCTTCTTTCCAAACAAACGCATAGATGCCAACGGCAGGTTATCAAATCTTTTCATTTATCTTACACGTCAAGAAAGCAAAACAACTGTAAAATCATTCCATTTCTTAGTTCTTTGTTTAAGACGAGGCTAGCATCAAAATTAGGGTTCAATCGAGAATAGTAACTCCAAACACGACCTTGTCTTTACAAAACAAACTATTAAAAAACCTACGACGAGAAGACACTCAACTTAAGTCAAAATCAATACAGGGTTTTTCATTTCAAATACTTTGAAGAATTCAAAACTAAGTTACAACAGTAAACTTTTAAACAGAATCAAAAACTAAATTCCTCAGATTGGTAGTAAGTTACACATATATGTCGAAGCCCTTAAAACGAAAACCCTATGGCTTCAGTTTTCACTTCTCAGACTTTAGAACAATATTTTTTTATAACGCCTTCGAACCTTGGCAAGGCAAACTTTTTAAGTGTAAACAACTTGCAGCATAAACGACGAACTCGCATGGTGCCAGGGAAACCCTTGAAGGAAGTCACTGGGGCTTACCGTGGCTACAGTCGTCCAGGTCCTTGTAAGCCACCCTTTTTCCTTTACATACTCAGAGAATGACCTGCCAAAAGAGAAAAAGAAAATAAATACCATTTTTAGGGTTAAAACCGAAAAATAGTAACATAGTAAAAGACTTTACCGAAATCTTATATTTTTGTTTCGTGTTCGAATTCAAACGCATTACCTGCTAGTTTCACCTTGAAGATTTGTCTTCCTTCAACATTTGAAGCTTGTGCCGAAATACCCAGGTCTTAAATTGTTACAAATGCACACCTGAGCACCAACATTGCTCTTAATCATAATATCACACCACGGGATTTAGTGCTACATACTGTAAAAACTACAAGACTTGTAAAGAACCCCAAGAAGCAACCTGTCACGTTGTTAACCCGGAGGCAAGTATTTTTGACCCAGACTATGCTTCTTACATACATACAATCCGCACTCTCTTAATCAATTGTAGGTGGAGAGATCTCACTATCGAGACCCAGGAAGGCAAGCAATCAAAACAATCAACCCGTAAAACCAGAAGGGCCTGTCGGCCTCTCCCCTCAAATTCGCTCATGCAAAATGAATTCTAAGAAAGGAGGTCTCGACGAAAGTGTAGTAAAAGGTTAGGGTTAGTCTAAGAACCAAGAACGTCACATCTCTACGGTGAGGATTTAGCCAGCGAAGCTTACGACTTCATTTTCATCTACTACATTAATTTGCTTTTATTCATTGTCACCAATGATGAATTAAGCTTGCCAACAGTGATCCAGCTTGCCAATAAGAGATCCAGCGAGGACTTATTCTCATCAAGACTAGTAGGGCTCGGTGTATCAGGTCTTGCCCAGCAAAAATACTATCAACTTAAACCGAGTAGACCACATGATTATAGCCACAAGAGCTTTCCACCATGATCGTATTTATGGAAACTTTAATATCCAAATATTTTGATAGTTTGCCTACCAACGCATGTCTACCTGGGTATCAGAACTTAATCATTTCAACGATGTTAGCACATAAGTCATATAGGTTTTAATTGCATCAACCTTTGATTTAAACCTTTTCATATGCTAATATGAGAGTTACGATAGTTAAAGTCTAATAATAATAATCATAACGTATGACCACTTTTCGCCGCCGAAATAGGAAGCGGTTAATGAGGTAGACGTTATCAGCTGTCATCCAATGAAAACTTAACAAATTAGTATTATTTCAAAAATTTATATAAATAATTTTTTTTTAACTATATACAAATAACCAAAAACTATAGAATGGAGAAAAAATTTATAACCCTAGCTACAAATTAATAAGGTTTACATGATATATATATGATCCCTTCGGGGACATAACAATTGTACATATACATACAACTTAAAAAATTAATTTAAAGATAAATAAAATAATTAAAATTTTAAATTATTATAAAAATTTTAAAATTTTTAGATATTTAAAAAAAAATCATTCAGTCATATTAATTTTAAAAAAATTTATAAATAATTAAATTTATTTTATCATAAAATATATTCACATAAAACTATATTTATTTCGGTTTCACTCTTTTTTGATAAAATATAATATTACTCAATCGTATATATACATACAACTTAACTTTTAATAAAGTTGTTATATTCACATGAAATTATATTTATTTCAATTTCTTTTTTTTTATAAAAATATAGTATTACTCTGTTATAATGCATATACATACAATAAAGTTAATAAAAGTGTTAAATTTAAATAAGCGTAACTTTTAATAAAGTTGTTATACTTACAGAAACATATTGCACTTTCATAAACTTGTCATTATAAAATTAATAAGACTTTCTTACATTTGAAATTTTAACATAAACTTGTCATTATAAAATTAATAAGATTTTCTTACAATTGAAATTTTAACATAAAAGCAAAAGGAGTTTTAAAACTATATTTTTAAAGTCAATTAAAATATGGAAATCTTGTAAAGTTTGTAGGATATTAAGTAAAGTTAAATATTGTTAACCATGGTCAATCATAGTCAACCAAAATAAACTATATTTAACCAAAATGATTCATAGTAAAAAAAATTCAACCATAGCCAATCATAGCAAATCATTGTCAACCATAGCCAACCAAAGTCAACTATGGTTGATTATGGTCAACCATGGTCAGCCATGTTCATCCATCGTCAGCCATGATCAACCAAAGTCAACCATGATCAAACACATTCAACCATAGTGAACTGTAATCAACCCACATCAACCATGGACAACCATGGTAAACCAAAGTCCACTATGCTTGACCATGTTTGGTTAATAATAATAAGAATAACCATTTATAGTTGGTTAATAATAATAATAATAATATTATTAACCATGGTTGACTGTGGTTGACCATGGTCAACCAAAGTCAACCATGGCTGATTATGGTTAAGCATGTTTGGCCATCTAAAGTCCACCATGGTCAGCCATGTTCAACCTTGGTCAGCCAAAGTCAACCATGGTTGATTATGGTTGACCACTATGGTTTACCATGGTTGCTTAATAATAATAATTTTGCAACCAACTATGGTTGGTTAATAATAATAATTTATTATTATTAACCTTGAGTGGTTATTAAACATTCTTAACTATGGTTGACCATGGTCAACCAAGGTCAAACGTAATCAACCATGGTGAGCCAAAGTCAACCTTGATCAACCATGTTCAACCATGGTCATGGTTGACTATGGTTGACCATGCTTGACTATGGTTTAGCATAGTTTCTTAATAATAATAATAATAATAGCAACCAACTATGGTTGGCTAATAATATTATTATTATTATTATTAACCATGATTGGTTATTAAGCATAAGGTCAACCATAGTCAACCATGGTCATGCATGGTCAACAATAGTTAACCAAATTCAACCATGGTCAACCAAAGTTAACCACTATATTTCATTATTATTAGTAGTATTATTATTAACCATTATATTCATTATTATTTATTTATATTTAATATTTTATTTTTTTAACCATTATATTCATTATTATTATGTCTGTGGCATCTTGTAATCGAATTGGAGATATTAATCAATCCATGCAATTTAATTTTTTTCAATAGAAAAAATTTACTAAAGTTTTCAAATGTTCAAGTTTTAAAATTGCCTTGGATTTTGGTGCGGGGGTTTTGTTCACCGCGTGTCCCCTGGCTGTCTGTATTCTTACGCCTTATTATGTCCCAGTTCAGGCTAGTTGCAATGACAAGGCTTGTCCTTTTGCTAGTGGCTTCTCAATGTTTCTTTGCAATTGATACTGACACGAAACCTTGCGGCATCCTATGTTGTTATCAATGATATTCCGTCGCGTTATTTCCAAAAATCACAGGTAGCTTGGTGGGCACGCTGTCTGCATTGTCGGTTCTTTGTGGTTGAGAGTTCGAGCCCTTTGAATTTGGATTAGTTTGTATCAGATTCGCAATTGCCCCAGAAGGGTTGTGCTTAGGGTTTGGCCTTTTCACTATTTGGTAGTAGTCGCAGGTTTTCTTGAGAGTGTGAGCAACAATGGAAGGCTCGAGAAAATACACATATGCAGTTCTCTTGGTTGTTGTCATGATAGTGATGGGAGCAACAGAAGCAGCAGAGGTGAAGGAAGAAACATTGCCCAGTATGTCAATGGAGGTAGGCGCAGCTTCAATGCCCTTCCTTCCCTCTCTATTTGGTGATTTCATCGCCTCCTTCATCCCCTTCTGGGTGTGTCTGTGCGTCGTCGCTGGTCCAATTGTACCATTGGAGGCCCATCCAAAAACTTTTGTGCATGGTCGATCACAAGTCTAGATTACCACCATGGTTGTGAAGGATAATTTACTAGTTGCTGGTAAGTTTTTCGAGCCATGTTGTCAAAGCAACACTCGAGCAATTTACTTAGAACAGGATGATGTGAGCTCTCAGCCAATTTCACAGAGAAATCCCTATGGTTTCAACATCCTACTTGAAACCTCGACTTCAAAATTCAGGGGTTGGCGCTAAAGAGCCCGAAGCTGTAATAAAGGAACCTGTGTAGAGAATAGAAAAAAGGTGAAACCCTAGCGCAACTTCAGGGTGTGCAGATCCCTACTAAAACATAGATATCCACTTTATGTTTCAGAAACAAAGATAAAGACCACATTGCTATGAAGTTCAGGGAATTGCATAGAATGGTGGAAGTGCGTTTGAATAAGGGTGTAATTCTTAAAGTGGGTTTTTTAAAGTGGCTTGAAGAGCAACTCAAGGCATATCCGTATGGCCATGTATCGATGTTCACGGTTCACCCACCAGAATCTATTCTACTTAGACGGAGGATGGGTTTTCTATAAGAAGTTGCTAGCCAACCCAGACTGGAAAAGAACAAAACATAACAGAGGGTCGGGGTTTAACTAACAAGGAAGGCATGGATATCGAACAAGCACCTGTAGTTTTGAACGAGGGCGCACGTTCTTCAGGCAGAGGAAAGGGAGAGTTGAGAGTTAATTGCACTCCAGTGAAGGGGGAGGTGGACCGCCTGGGCTCAATTCTAGTGAGCAATGAGGAAGGCCTCCGTTGCATATTTTATAGAAATAATAATGTGGAAGGAGGTCCGGTTGACGTGGCAAGTCAACGTGTCAGCGATGGCCCTCATCTGCACTTCTGTTGTAATTCTGAGGTTTGATTAGCCCATGCTAGCATGTTAAATTCTTCAATTTTTGTTTTTGCAGAAGTTTTTTTTTTCATCACAATATAGGAGGTTTTAGACAACTAGGAGGAGCATCGATAGGGTTGTCAGTTTCATAGGCCGGAGGAGCACCGACAGGGTTGTTATGGAATTCAACCAATTATTAGCTCGATATGGAGGAACTGGTCAACTATGGCTGATTAGGATTGCAATGTGTGAAACACACCTGCGTTGTCAAGTATATCATCCTTCTGTGGAGAATGATTGGAACCTGGAGCCTCTACCTATTGTTGCCAAACCAACTCCAGTATTGTTTCCTAGGTTCTCCCTCGTGTGTTCCTTCTTCTTTCCAAGTTTTGCAGTTATTTTAGTGTTTAGAATATCCGTCTTGAAATGCATCAAATGTGCGATTATTTTAGATTTGGCGATCATAATCAACATCTTGAATTTTGGTTTCTATTTTTTTGATTGACGTACATATTTCAGAAGCACAATAATGACCTAAACATTGCCCATCCATCTCTTGATGCACTTGAGCTGAGGGCTGGGTCATGTTTGCGAGTGTTTGCTCGCTATTAAAAAATATTGATGTTTCCTTTCAAAACAAATCTTTTGGCCAGACAGTTACAATAATTGTATTCTGATATAATTCCCTGGTTACCTTTATGCTTTGCATAGCGGCTTCTAGAGGCTTCTATCCAGGCCAATAGCTATAGATTGTTATGGCTATCACAGGATTTAATGCTCAGCCAACTGATTGCTCTTTTTGAAATTGGATTTGTCTTCTTATTTACAGCTTAGTGGTATTCATTTTCTGGCTTTTGCATTATCAAGCTAAACAAATCTGATATTTCACACTGGACAACATTAATGGAAACTCTATGTAAGACTTTATTCACAGGGAAACCTTTGGGTTTCTCCAAGGTCGACTCCTTATCAACGCAATAAAAAATCCTAGACTTGCTTATGCATGAGCAGAGGACAACACTTGATTCTTTGCCAACATTAGCATGTAGAATTTCAACTACAATAATTCCTTTGTTACTTGTGTGGCTAAAACATTGTTCAAGTGCTTGACACAAAAATAATATTAGATAGACTAAACTTGTGTGATGATGTAATACTGCTCCAGTACAAAACATAAAGCATATACTTATGATGGACTTGCTACTGTCAATATCAGTTGTCCAACCAACATGACAGAATCCTGAAGCTAGTATAAGTTCTGTCATTAAATCTAATATAAAAGTCATTTGTTCCTTTTAAATAGGTGAAAATCTATTAAGCTGCTTGACGATGCCAACAACATGGATCTGACATATATTCACCAACTGGACTCACTACGAATACAATATATGTGTTGATGCAATTGTAGACCATGGCACACATTAGAATCCTTATGTCACGTTGGATAGATTAGATTTCAATTGCTTTAGTATCTCTTCAAATTTAACTCCAACGTAATCTACCCTATACTTGAACACTTTTATGCCAATACAACAATGGATTTCATCACAATATACCTATTTAGTCTAGCAATTCCCTGCATTATGTTTTTTTTGCTGCTCAAATGCAATTTACAAACTATATTACCATGCTCTGTCACAGACATTGAAGGGCTCTTATTTAATTATATTTAATATTTTGTTTGTTTACATTTTCTTTTAAAATAATTATTATCATTTTTTTGGTTCTTTAATGAAATCTTTAAAAACCTGAAAACCGTGATTGCATACATTGTTTGTTTATAAATTTGGAAAGCCCATGAATGCAAAATTTCGATTATTTTTATATTTTATTATGTAAATAGAGCGCATTGAAGAGTATTATTAAAATTTAATTTATAGATTTCAATAATGAAATTATTTAATTTTTATATATTTTAATATAATTAAATAAATATAAAATATATAAAAATGAAGAAATAAAATTTGAGCAATATCATTTTTTTACATTATGTTTATTAAATTAAATAAAAATATATTTTTTACATGGTGTTTAGTAAATTACATAAAAATATAATTTACTGTTTTATGGAAAAACTAAATTTATTTTGAATTATATTTTTACATAATTAAAAATTAATTTATATATATTAGAATTAAATTATTAATTTATTTTTTATTTTTTGAGTCTTGTAAAATGATTCATTGGTAATATATAAAAGATTAATGTTTATTGTCACATATTTTTAGGTTTTTATCTTATTACAGATTAAAAAGTGATTTCACTTTATATAGTATTTATAATAAAATTAACATCCTTCATTGATATTACTTCTAATGAAGTTATGTACTATCTAAAAACATACCGTTTTATTTCTAATAAAGTTATATAAATTTTAATTCTTATATAAAGCCAATTATTACACTTTAACAGCTTACTAAGTGAACAAAACTAAGAAATACCTATTAACGATATAATAATTATTTTTTAACTTTATAACATATTTTAATAATATAATAATTTTTTTTTACTTTATAACAGTTTTTATATTTTAATTATATCTATCATCAACTTAAATGCACCAAACATCTAGAATGATATGTTTTTTTTGTTTTTTTATTTAATAAAATTTATTACTTTATATCACATCATATCACAACACAACACAACATCTAGCCAAACTACCTACACTAATTTTTTAATTTATATTTTTTGAAAAATAATACACAAAATATAAACTTTGTCCAGATAAAAAAATATATGGCCGTTCAGTTTGGTAAATCATTTCTAAAATATCTCTCGTCTCAAATGTATACTTTGTTTAGGGCCATGGCTCTGATTCTTTTTTTCAATGCTTGTACTAGAAACTTTCACAGCTGATAAATGGTTTGCCCTCACTGTTAATATAAACCAGTAATATTTGCTTTGTCATGTAACACCGTTCAAATTTAATTAAAACATAACTTCACTTGTGCACATGTATATGACTTGCCATTTCAGGGGAAAATTACATTTCCAGAGATACGTTGGATGCTACAAGGATTCACTGGATTTGAATAATGAGTGGGCTCGGAAGATCGAACATTCCGGCTTAAAAATGCTTCCTGGTGTGCCTGTGTCAAAAGTTATTTTCAGCAGGCAAAGTCATTAATTAGATTGTAAAATGATAAACGTTGGTCGGTGAGACTAACGAGGAAATAATGAGACGCTGATAGATCCATGAGATCCCTGAGTTGGAGCAGCAGACTCGGGTATGTGAATGAAATTCGCAGGTGTGTCTGCAGCGGCCTCTATGAAAGCTGGTCGTGTGGGCTGAGGAATACTCTCTGAACTGTTGGTAAACTTTGACACAACCGTTGACATTGCTGGTCGCAGCGTCCATGATCCTTGAGTGCATAGAAGTGCAATTTTGATCACTCTGAGCGCCTGTTCTCTTGGATACTGACCGTCTAACGATGAATCAACAATATCCAAAACTTGATTATGCTCGAATTGATTCCAAGCCTGAACTATCATGAAAACCATGAGTACATGCTTTGAGTTCCAGCTAGTAAACTATCACAATTTTTACAAGCAAACTTACCAATGCGTTACATACTCATAGATAGGCGAGGTATGGACACATTTTTTAACAAGCACATTTACATATCTGTTTGATGTCAGAATTAATACATGTAGCATTTAAAAGGTTGGGTTCAGAGAGGAAGTTAACGCAGTATAAAATTCATCTAGAAATATATGTGATGATGTATATTTGTATATACAAAACTCATCAAGAGAATGAGAGCTGTCACTAAATTTTATTAGCACATTTTGGTTTATATTATTTCATAATGGCTTCTTCAGCTTTCAGAGAACATATGGAGGCCGTATGGAAAATGATGCAGCATCTACCGAGAGGAAGGGAAGGAAGGCTTAAAGAATATTGTTCATCTCATGAATGAATCAAATTATATTAGAAATAAAATAATTAACTTTAAAAAATAGTTAGATACAAGGATATTTTTAGAATACCTTTATTTTATTCATTTAATTTTTATTTATTTAGAAATACATGTCTTTTTAATAGGTTTAAGTTTACAAAAGGGTATATCAAATTTTAAAAGAAATAAGAAAAGATAATTGTTTAACTATTTGCACAAATTATATAACAGATGTAACTAATTAACCATACTTATATTATAAAGTTGGAGAATATATGTTCCATCGTGGGGAACCTTTATGATCCATATCAATTCCTCATGGTTTAAATTAAAAGCATCCACACTTTCTTGGTGGTATAGGAATGGATTTAGATGATGGGAAAATATTGCAAGGACTTGCAATAATGAGGAAAATCACAAAAATATGCACTTAGTGTTGTAAGTGTTGAATTGTTGAGTGTGTAGTTATAAAAAAAACAAGATTGAGAATGGTGTCTTATAATATGTGTGCCATGTGTTGCTATTATGAGAATCTCCCCATGGGAATCTACTAGTTATCACCATTGTATCAAAGAGGTGGAACCAAGGTGCAAGGTGTCCTACTAGAATAACTAGCCTTCTTAAGACAAAAACTCGATGGACATCAAAATAACCACTCCATGATAATAGATGAAAAATATAAGGTGGAACAAATAAACCTAGTGTGTAAATAACAATGTCTAAGGTGGATTAGTGGGCCTCAAGATAACTAAGTGCAACAAGATAGTTGATGTTGAACCTATTGTTGTCATGGAAAACTAACATCAGGGTGGTAGTGTGCACCACTAAAGGAACCTAAATGAAGTTATTGTTATTCGAAATGTTATCAAAGTGAAGGCGAGAACTGTAAAAGTAATCCAATAATGACTTCTAGAAGGGGCTGCATGGGAGAGTGGCATCCAAGGAACCAGATTGATGCTAAAGAAGAGTTTACTAGATGGATGACAAGCCAAAGAGAACCATAATTATTGCCAAGAGTAGTTGGGCCCGAGGCACCTAGCACCATATGCCAAAAGGATATGAGTGGGAGGATGACCTTTAAGGAACCCGATTAATATAAAAGAAAATATCGCTGAGAGGGAGGGCTCTAAGGAACTAGAATGATCTAGAAGAAGAGATGGGTGGCAGATTCGATCTCTGGAAAATGAGAGATGACTAGCAGACTAGATCTCCAAGGAACCAACGTGAGCAATAGAAGGGGAGTTGGGTAGGAGAGTGGATCTCCAATGAACTAGTGTGGATTGAGGTGGGCATTGAGATAAGAAAAGCTTATCTATTTTGTTGAAGATAAACTTGCTAGTTGGAGTCAATGGCCAAAAGTTAGCTAAATGGAAGAGTTGTTGGGGTGGAAGATAAAGCTCAAAAGAACCCAAAGCTTGAAGAAGTTTAGGTGGGAACTAAGCCAAGAGAACAAGATGAGTGCTTCCAATAACAATTGGGCTGGAGGGATAGACCTCAAGGAACCCAATATTATATTCCATGAGGATATGCATGGGCATAGATCCAAGCAACCATCTTGCAAGAAAGGAAGGTGTCTTTTTTTTTTTTTTTTTCCATGTGGTTCACTTTAATCGGCTTAGCCGACCGCTACATCCACGAAATAATTTCCGATGGACCCGCCCCGAAGGGGTTTCCACCCTGCGGCCGCTGCGTGCCTAACGCCAAGAGAGTCGATGAGAATGGATCCCGTGACCTCGCATGTTGGGAGGCCTAACTTCCGAGAACACATCCGATCGAGCTAACTCTTGGGGCTAGAAAGGAAGGTGTCTTATGTAGATTCATGTTGTAATTAAATAGAATAGTACCATTGGAATACCACATGTAGATTCTCCCTAGGAAGAATAAAATGAAGGAGATCTAACTTTGTAGCAAGTTAAACATAATTTGACTACATAGGCATCAAAGGTAGTAAGTAGGAAAACTGTTAGGGTCTTGCGTTAACCTTCCTACTTTAGGCTACCTAGGAGCTAGTCAATTAATGTATTTAACCATCTTCCTTTAATGATTCCCAATAGATAGAATGGATAATTATTTCAAGCAAAATGGTCATGTCTTATTAAATAAGGCCCACTAGGAAGTTGGTACTGATTAATGATGGGACTAGAACCATTTAATGTTTTTCTATTGAGAATCTATTTAAAGAGCTAAGAGGATATGTAATGTTTGTTGAGCATTGTTGTATTTGGATTGTTTCTTAGTTAAATATCATCCCACCTTGAAAGGAAAATGAGCATTTAAGTATGCTTTCTAATTACATAAGACAAGGGTATATTTGACGTATTCCATAATTTATTTGACCCTTGTACATGTAATGTTCTATATTTATAATATTTGTATACCTAGTCTTTGTTTCAAGTTTAAGGGTTAAGGAAAACTACAAGTGGTACGATTGCTCTTTCCTGAGCCAACATGCCTCTAAAATTTTGGCAGTTTTTTTAGGATAGAGACATGTTTTAATGTCTTTAAATAATAGAGATATCTATCATTTATAGGTAAAATCGTAGTTGGGGAAGAATACATGAGAACAATACAAGTCATGTTACCTGTTGGACACCCTTGTAACATTTTTTGTTACCCCTTTGAGTTTTATTACATAAACAATTGTATACAAAATCATCTACCACATGCACTCGGGTACTATATCAAAATCCCTTTAACAGCACCTGGAAAAAAAATTACATAAACCTATGACTATCATATTTCCATAGTACATCAAGAACAACAATAGGGGATATCACTCTATTGTACTAGGGTATCGGGTAGTACAACTATGTGTATTGGCTATCCTCCTTAGTTGGTGGCATGAAAGATTAGGTTGAGTAATATTGCTGAACACTTCAATATATCATAGAATTATAACTCTTGGCATTTCTCTAACCTTGGTATTTTGCAAACCCTAGCCTCTAGAGTTAACCAATGAAATTCATACATCCTTTTATCTAGAAGGAATTTGAAAATTTGTGAACACAATAATCTTCACCAGGGAGTAATACTCCCACTAGAGTAAAAAAAAAAAATTGTATGGATCCCATTGGTAGCATTGTGGGAGACCTATCTCAAAGGAATCCTTGTGTTGTGCTAATCAAAGTGGTATACCTCTCTAATAATATGTTTTGTGTGGACCTTCCAATAATACAATATTAATGGTATATCTCAAAAGACTCTTCTTGAGCCACTTGTCATATTGATATAAATATAGGTTAACATTTTGACAAGATATAAGCGGTTTTGTAGGGCATACCCATAACATGGTAGGTACAAAGAACAAATACCCAAGCCTACACAATAAGCACCAACAACTTGAATCTAGGGTTTCTATCAATAACTCTCGAGTCAAGGACCTCTATGAAAATATGGACAACCAAGGTTTGTTGTTGGCTCCATTATACGTACACATTTAGGTGATATCAAGTTACAAGTTCCATACATCAATCCAACCACATCAGAATATTTAGCAAATAAAGTGTAGGACACTCATACTCTTGTTCTAAGCACCCATCACCCACCCTTCAAGAACATAATTTGTGGCACCACTTTCCAAAGATAAACACGAACATGTTTGATGGTTTTGATCCCTTGGGTTGGGTTACCCAAATGGAACACTATTTCTCTCTCCATGCAATTATTTGTGACCTATAGAAACTAAAATTGGGGGTCTTATATTTGGATTTAGAAGATTGGCAACGATGTCAATGGTATAAGAAAGCTTATGGAGGTTACATTGCTTGGACCAAGTTTGTGAAGGCCTATTATGCTAACTTTAAACATGACACTCACTATCTAGTATGATTGACAAAATTACACCAAACAGAAACAATTATTAACTATATTGTTGCCTTTGAGCAATTAACAATCTACATAGGAGGCCTATCTGATTCCTTTTTCAAATAATGTTTCATCAATGATTTCAAGGAAACAATTTTAGCACACAACATGATGCAACACCCAAACACATAGTTGGAATCTTGTGGAAGAGATAAAGAATCTAAGATGGTAATGAATGCCCAAACCAAAAGGCATAGATGTTTGCCCTTATTTGTTTGTTGACAGATTTGGATCATGAGGAAGAGAGCCATATTTGAGGACTGTTGTTCTAATTTTTTCCTGTGTGATAAAGAGTTTAGGAATTTATAAGGATTTTTCCTCTCTTCAATTGACAAAGAAAAGAAGAGAGCTCTTTGGACCCAAAGTTCTGCAAGGAAAAGCAATTGACTACTTTGATGGTGTCGTGCAAGAGGGCATAGGGGGTTGTGGTATGCTTTTAAAAGTCAATGAGGAACATCTTTTCCAACTATGGTTGGGATGTGGCAAAGCTACCAACAACAAAGCAGAACTCTTGGCTTTGTGGTGTCTGCTGCAATTTGCTCTTATCAATGGTGTTATTGCTTTACAGGTTTACAATGATTTGTAGACCATTGTCAACTGGTCTAAGGGTTCTTCTAAGTTGCAGGCGTTATCCTTAGATCAATGGTGTAAAAGAATCAAAAGGCTCATGTCCAATTTTGTGGGCATCTAGGTTGATCACATTCACAGGGAATTTAACTTGGATGTTGATGCTCTTTCCAAAGGAGTTATCTCTTGTCGTGAAGGCTCTCTCCTTTATGCATAATTTATGGAGGGGGTTCAAGCCTGTGAAGGTGTTGTGCATTTTTTTGACTAAGTAGAGGGTGTTTTTTTGTGGTTACTTGGTCCGTTTTGTCGTTGCCTAGTCAATAATAAGATTAGCAGCACTAGAGTAATCTTTTGGTCTGCATGTATGAAGGATGTTTCTTTCTTTGTAAAGCTTGTAGTTTTGTAGCTCCTATATATCAGTTGACATCTCTTGACATCTCTCTTTTAGAGATGAACTGTTATATATATATATATATAAAATAAAGATGTATATCTATAACTAATGGAGAACATTGATATATATCATTATCCACAATATTATATATCATTATCCACAATATTTTGATTTATAAAAATGATACCTATGTCCATCCACTATTTATGTGGATGTGCTAGTTTTACAATATGGAGAAAGGACAAGTATCCCGACATCATTATCGAGTTTACAATAGGAAGGAAGGATTCGAGGTTATGCTAATTAATATCAAAGAAAAACGTTCGGCTATGGAATTGAATGGGTATGAAGGATTTGAGCATTTTAGTAAGCAAAAACAAAGAAAGACGTTCGGCTATGTAATTAATGTGTTTTAGATAGGCAGGATTTCTTAAGCAAAGGATGTGGCACCGGGTGGGACGCCAGAAATCTGGACCGTTCTTCATGATGATTGAAGTAATTATGTCAGTTGATAATTTCATACCAAACTAGCATAAAAAAACATAATATATCATACTGAAGTTATTTTCTTTAAAACAGAGACTCACCCATTCGAGAAGAAGCTGAAGAGGGATCGGCAATCTTGCGTCCACACACTTTCTCCCACTCACGATTTCAAGAACCACGATCCCATAACTATAAACGTCAGCTTTTTCAGTTAATTGCCCATGGACAGCATATTCGGGTGCGGTGTAGCCTCTGCCTTACACCAAATTTGTGAAAACCACAAATTAATGAGTTGGTTCGACAGCTTATGATGATCTTCTGAAAACAGTTAATGAATGAAGTGCTGAACTTACATTGTTCCTCCAATTCTGGTAGAAACATGTGTTTGGCTTTCTGGGAAGAATCTAGCCAATCCAAAATCTGCAATTTTGGGATGAAATCTGTCATCTAGAAGTATATTTGCACATTTGATGTCTCTGTGTATAATGCGAACATTGGATTCCCCGTGCAGATATGCGAGGCCTTGAGCTGTGCCCACTATAATATTTAAACGTTTTTCCCAGCTCAAAGCATTTCTTATCTCACCTGCATACGTCCAGCAATTGTATTGCGAAGTTTAAATATATGTTACACAATTTCAGCAAATAACATGAATTGTGAAAATACTGGCATTAGTAAGAACAACCTACCGAACAAATGCTTGTCAAGACTGTTATTTGACATAAATTCGTAAACCAGCAAGCGTTTGCGCCTTCGCTTGCAACATCCTAGCAAACGAACAAGATTACGGTGACGGACGCTGCTGATGAGCTTCACTTCCGTTAGAAATTCCTCAACAGCTTGATTAGTCTGCTTTCCATTCAATTTCTTCACAGCAACATCCATCCCATCCGGAAGTCTTCCCTGCTAATCATCAGAGTCATTACAATTAATCTGCAAACAGACCATATAATTGAGCAAAACCATCAAAACCACGTTTGACATTATACCTTATAAACTTCACTAAATCCTCCTTTGCCAAGCATGTTGTTTCTGTGAAAGTTCCCAGTCGAATCTCTGAGAACCCTGTAATCAAAAAAGACTTGCCCGAAATTTCCCCTGGCAGCTAAAATCTTATCTGCGTAGAGCATCACGACAACAATTTTCTTCATAACGATTGAATCCGACCAAGTTAAAAAAATCAACTCAATAGAAAGCATGGAAGTTATGATGCAGTTATATATAATGACCTTTTTTAACAGAGCTCTTCCAATGTCTAATACGTCGACCGAACACCAAGCACAGAATCACAATCATAGCTGTTCCAACGACACCGCTTCCAACCAATATAGGAACTCTTTTCGATGATGTTTTCGCGGACGGCTGTGTCGAGTTGCCCGATAACGGTGTCAAATTCGTCGGTGTGGGCGTTTTTGACGAATTCCCGGGCGGCGCTGTCAAATTCGTCGATACTGCGATTAAAACAAAACAAAAAATCAACAAACATACATTTTATATTATGATGAAACAGCAAACGCATGCGCCAAATGTCAAAAAGCTTAGACAGAAAGTCTGGTTACAGGTGAAAAACAAATAATTTGAGTAGCGCAGAACACGGCCCGCCTTGAGACCTCGACGTCCGCGTTGGGGAATACAGGTCTGTAATTTATTCCAAGCTTCATTCAAGTATAAGTATAGTTGGCAATTTCAAAGCATCACAGAGCACTAACACCTTATAACGTGGAGTTTCGATTTTTTTTTAATCTTTGGTGAAATCGTGATTTTGCATGGTTTGATTGTATAAAAAATTATTTGACATAGAAAATGTATCTTCAATTTTAATAATTTTAGAAGATTTCATAAACATAGAATTATTTAGCTTACAAAATTGTAATCATGTTTAAATTGCATTTTTATTGCAAAACTAGCTTTAACGTCATCAAAACCAAAACCACTAAACTTCCCTGCTTTTACAATTCTAATGATTTCAACTTTTTTTTTCCATAAAACCCTCAACATTAAAACTAATTTTTTCAGAACCGAGGAAATAACCGTACAAATTCCAGAAGAATCCGAGCAATTTCAAGTGAAGGACTCTGCCATACTTATCAGGTAAGAACCCAACTTCACCATCGTTTTGTGCTCCTAATTAGGGTGTCAATATATAATTCA
Source organism: Larix kaempferi (assembly GCA_027924585.1). NCBI lineage: Eukaryota > Viridiplantae > Streptophyta > Pinopsida > Pinales > Pinaceae > Larix > Larix kaempferi. Next base: position 23,723,374 of record BSBM01000017.1, on the reverse strand, counting down.
ACAGAAACCCGATTTACCCACCAAAATATGTTCCATCAAAATCAAGTGAGCAAGGGAAAATCCCAGCATATTGTTTATATGTGAATGACATAAAGACCAGGAAAATGAAATGGGTTTAAGCATACTTCGCATTGCCGTGCATTACTGTGAATGAGCCGCTAAAGAAGGCAATCCTTATGAACATATCTAATGCTTCTACTGTATGCAGACGGGTAATACAGAGGATTCTCCAAGTCTCCGGATGTTCTGCATATTCGACAAATATCTTCGTCCGCTTTCCTTGTTTCATCAAACGATTATATTCCAAAGGAGAGGTGCTTAGTCCGAGAGGAATCGGAGTTGGACGCAGTTAAATACAGAAAAAGAACTGATGATTCGTCAAAAATAATTTTGACTCGGGGAGAGAAGGAACTGTGGAACTTGCCCTTCTCAAACCCTATGCAATGCATTGCGAGACGAATGCGCCTTCAAGGAAAGAATAATGAGCAGTACTTATCAGACAAGAGACACGCGTTTAACCCTTGCCTTTACATCATTTCACAATTAATAGTCACAGGTTCCGAAAAGGTAAGGGATAAGAGCCTAACCCTGGCCTTTACATCATTTGGTAAGGGGCTTGTTGCTGGCCTCTACATCATTCGGCAAGGGATAAGTATCAAGGCATATGCTATATATCCCGTAAATATATATTGGGACTTCCAGATAGATCCAGGCTTTGCGGACATTTCTGTTCTACTTTGCCACCGTACTATTGCACTAAACAACGATATTGCAAACAGTGATAATCGAAATCAAAATAATCCACCGAAGGTTGAGATTCAGGGAATCTCTCCACACCACTTACTCTAGTATGTGAACCACCACTTACTCTAGTATGTGAACTTGATTGTTGTACAAATGCAGAACAGGTAACTGATATATGGATAGTATGTGAACTTGATTGTTGTATATATGCAGAACAGGTAATTGATATATGGATAACAGATGATTACAACTAATTATTACTTATTTATAACAGTTCATATCATTAATTAAATGACCTATCAATGTAAGTTACAGCTAATTAAATGATCTATCAATGTCAGCTACAACTTCCCATGGGATCTGAATATCCCATCTCTTTGTACAGATTTTTTCTTATTGTACACCAGAGCACAGTTGTTGATTTGCATAGATCAACATTTCGAAGTTTTGAGCCAAGACAAAGCATAAATTCACCAAAACTTCATAGCGCAGATTTTCCCCTGTGACCGTTTAAGTGATATGAATTTGAAATTGGAAAAACAACCTCTTAAAACGTCTCTGGAGAAAATATAACTCAACCTTTCATTCATTACATAATGAAATCCTTGAATTCTTTTTTAAACTGTGCAATAGTTAAGTATTCTGGTAAACCTAATTGACCAGTCAAGTGGTTAGTCAATCACTTAAGTCCTTCGAATGTTAAACAGTATATGAATTTGAAATTCAGAAAACAAAAATAATATAACTCACACTTGTTACGTATGGACTGACTTGTTAAGGGAAGATAGACACATGTACATTTTAAAAGAAGATAAGATAAAAGTGACTTATTTTGGTTGAGAAAAGATTGTGTACCTTTTAAAAGAAGACAAGGTAGAGTTATTTTGATGGACAAGAAGATAAGGTCATGATAGATAATAAGAACATGTTTAAAAAATATTATGAATTGTATATAAAATATGAGATGATCTTTTTATAAATGTATAAATAATCTTGAACATGATTTATTAAAATATTACAATAATCAATCTATCAAACATTATCTTATGAGGTGTATGAAGAACATTTAAAATATATTTCAAAACACTAGCCTATAAATAGTGGTTCAAAATCTCAGATAGACAATTTTTTAAGAGAAGACTGCTAAAATTAATGTGATATTATAAACTTACAATCATATGGTAGATATACACTGAAAGCAAGTAAAATTAATGTGACATTATAATCTTACAATCATATTAATTAAAATGGTAGATATACACTGAAAGCAAGCATTATCAAAGATAAAAAAATATTACCTATTAACTAATAATAATATCAATCATTTTTAATTAATTAAATTTTCTCTGTACAATACTTTATCTTCTAAATTCTTTTAATTTTCTATTAACTAATATCAATCATTTTTAATTAAATCTTTATCTTCTAAATTCTTTTAATTTTCTATTAACTAATATCATTCATTTTTAATTAAATCTTTTCTGTATAATACCTTTATCTTCTAAATTCTTTTAATTTTCTATTATGGTATGAGAAGGAGGTTAATCTTGAATCTCTTAAAAGAAAGTCCATATCATGAAACTTGGCTGAAGTTTTTAGGATGTAATCCTACATAGCAGTGGGAGTAAGTTAAAAGAGTTTTTAGGATGTAATCTTACACTGTACATAGCAATGGGCTGTGGGAGTAAGTTAAAGAAAATATGATAAATTTGATTTTATTTGTGTGCAGGAATTTAAAGTCGAGTATGTTATTAAATCTAAATCTAAGATGTTTGTGTTTAGATGTATTTTTGTTTTTAGATCAGGGATCTCTGTATGACAATTTAGATGTATGTTTTGTTGAAATTATTAAACAATTTTGTTCTTATATCGATTTGATGAGCTTTTGATGAGCTTGAAGAAGAATAAGAGCAATACCATGCATGTGTGACGACACTGACAGAAAAAACCTTCCTTTTCTTTGAAGAATGCTACTGGAAAAGAAAAGCCTTCAAGAACACTCACAGAATTCAGAATTGAGAAATTACTTGATTCCAATCTGCAACACTCACAGAAATCAGAATTGAGAAATTACTTGATTCCAATCTGCTTTATTTGTTAGAGCAAAATTCTAAACAGGCTTTTTATTACCTTCGGACGATTGTGTTGTCCCGAAAACAATAAAATAGTGAAAGGATTAATATATTATGTAAGATAAAAATTCGGAAACCTGTCATTACTATATTTTTCTGGATAAACTATATTAACTGGGAGAGTACTATAGTGTGCATTTCTACAAAGAAACTTAAACCCTCAGTACCTACTACCCACTTAGGGGGTCGAAGAGATCAATTGAAAAGCCATAAAAATAAAAACATCGAGCGCAGCAGTTTAACGAAGACTTTAATGGACATTGCAGAGTCCATGCCCACTTAACAACCTACGAATTGAAAAGCAATGAAATTGGGTGGAAGGAGTTCCAGACCAAAGCCCAGAAATCGATCTGCGCGTGGAGAGGAGGCCAGTGGTCAAAAGAGCCGTCAAGGAAGCCGCCATTCCTGAGAAAAGAAGAAGATCCAGTCTTGGACTTGGAGGAATTCTGAACCTCTGTTGGAGAAAGCTTGGTGTAGTACTGGCAAGTGTTATCACTGTCAAGTGGGCCAAGTGAGCCGTAACTGGAAATGGAGCAAATAGCTGTAGCAGCATTGAAGAAGACCGCTGGTGTAGAGAGCCACAATAACCCACAGCGCTTTGATGAAGAGAGCCATCGCTGGTTGGAGCGATTTGACAGCTGCGGACTTCTGCCATCGTGCAGATCAGATCAATTGAAGCTACGGTTAGAGATTTTAAGTACTGTAATTTCTTGTGTGAAAACAGATATACTTTTTTTTTTGCTGTGTTGCAACAGAGGTAGTCGGTATCTTTTTTTATTGTCTGAAGAAAGTTTATGACAGTGATTTCTTAATTTCTGTTTGATATCTGATTTTTTCACAGCTATAGCTTGATAATCACTTGTCAATTTTATTAATTCAATCAGATTTTGTGTTCCGGATCTGCATTATCTCGGCGTCACTCCTCAGTGAGCACTTAAATCCTTTTTTTAACAGATCCTTCACAGTAACAAGTACAAACTGGAGCAGAGATCGCACCTGGTTGCTGAGACTCAAGAGATTGATTCGCCAGAGTTGATTACTGGGCATCAAGGGTTTAACAAAGTTATTGGCTGACGATGCACGAAGTGCCATGAAGGAGAAAAAGTTCGAAAGCTACAGGAAGTTCTGAACAGAGAGGAGCCGCCGTATCAGAGGAGCTGAAATCGCAGGTTGCATGAAGAGAAGCGCCGCCATCAATTTGAGATCTGCTGAGCCGCAGTAAACACAGGAATGCCGCCAATTTACTAAGCACCAATTTACTAAGGACATGAGTGTTATCGGTGAAAAACGAATAATTTGAGTAGCGCAGAACACGGCCCGCCTTGAGACCTCGACGTCCGCGTTGGGGAATACAGGTCTGTAATTTATTCCGAGCTTCATTCAAGTATAAGTATAGTTGGCAATTTCAACGCATCACGGAGCACTAAACACCTTATAACGTGGAGTTTCGATTTTTTTTAATCTTTGGTGAAATCGTGATTTTGCGTGGTTTGATTGTATAAAAAATTATTTGACATAGAAAATGTATCTTCAATTTTAAGAATTTTAGAAGATTTCAGAAACATAGAATTATTTAGCTTACAAAATTGTAATCACAACTTTTTTTTTCCATATAACCCTCAACATTAAAACTAATTTTTTCAGAACCGAGGAAATAAACCGTACAGATTCCCGAAGAATCCGAGCAATTTCAAGTGAAGGACTCTGCCATACTTATCAGGTAAGAACCAACCTCACCATCGTTTTGTGCTGCTAATTAGGATGTCAATATATAATTCTACAGAAACCCGATTTATCCACCAAAATATGTTCCATGAAAATCTAGTGGGCAAGGGAAAATCCTAGCATATTGTTTATAGGTGAATGACATAAAGGCCAGGAAAATGAAATGGGTCTAAGCATACTTCGCATTGCCGTGCATTACTGTGATTGAGCCGCTAAAGAAGGCAATCCTTATGAACATATCTAATGCTTCTACTGTATGCACACGGGTAATACAGAGGATTCTCCAAGTATTACTCTGGATGTTCTGCATATTCGACAAATATCTTCGTCCTTCTTCCTTGTTTCATCAAACGATTATATTTGAAAGGTGAGAGGAATCGGAGTTGGAGGCAGTTATACAGAAAAAAACACTGATTATTTGTCAAAACTAATTTTGACTCGGGGAGAGAAGGAACTGTGGAACTTGCCCTTCTCAAACCCTATGCAATGCATTGCGAGACGAATGCGCCTTCAAGGAAAGAAGAAATTGACCATCCATAAGGTCAGAGAGTTTGATCTTAAGTGATTAAGTGAGATGAAATGAAGCTGTCTAAACAGGAAACGATTTTGACAATAATGAGCAGTACTTATCAGACAAGAGACACGCGTTTAACCCTTGCCTTTACATCATTTCACAATTAATAGTCACAGGTTCTGAAAAGGTAGGGGACAGGAGCCTAACCCTGGCCTTTACATCATTTGGTAAGGGGCTTGTTACTGGCCTCTACATCATTCGGCAAGTGATAAGTATCAAGGCAAATGCTATATATACCGTAAATATATTTTGGGACTTCCAGATAGATCCGGGCTTTGCAGACATTTCTGTTCTACTTTGCCACCGTACTATTGCACTAAACAACGATATTGCAAACAGTGATAATCGAAATCAAAATAATCCACCGAAGGTTGAGATTCAGGGAATCTCTCCACACCACTTACCGAACTTGATTGTTGTACATATGCAGAACAGGTAACTGATATAGGGATAACAGATGATTACAACTAATTGTTACTTGTTCATAACAGTTCATACCACTAATTAAATGGCCTATCAATGTCAACTACAGTTAATTAAATGGCCGATCAATGTCAGCTACAGCTTCCCATGGATCTGAATATCCCATCTCTTTGTACAGATTTTCTCTTATTGTACACCTGAGCACAGTTGTTGATTTGCATAGATCAACATTTCGAAATTTTGAGCCAAGACAAAGCATAAATTGACCAAAACTTCATAGCGCAGATTTTCCCCTCTTACCGTTTCAGTGATATGAATTTGAAATTGGAAAAACAACCTCTTAAAACGACTCTGGAGAAAATATAACTCAACCTTTCATTCATCACATAATGAAATCCTTGAATTCTTTTTTAAACTGTGCAATAGTTAAGTATTCTGGTAAACCTAATTGACCAGTCAAGTGGTTAGTCAATAACTTAACTCCTTCGAATGTTCACTTAACTCCTTCGAATGTTAGAGAGTATATGAATTTGAAATTCAGAAAACAAAAATAATATAACTCACACTTGTTGTAATAGTGACGTATGGACTGAGTTGTTAAGGGAAGATAGACACATGTACTTTTTAAAAGAAGATAAGATAAGGGTGACTTATTTTGGTTGAGAAAAGATGGTGTACCCTTTAAAAGAAGTTAAAAGAAGACAAGGTAATGATAGATAATGACATGTTTAAAAAATATAATGACATGTTTAAAAAATATTATGAATTGTATATAAAATATGAGATGATCTTTTTATAAATGTATAAATAATCTTGAACATGATTTATTAAAATATTACAATAATTAATCTATTAAACATTATCTTATGAGGCGTATGAAGAACCTATGCAAACATTACCTTATGAGGTGCATGAAGAACATTTAAAATATATTATCTTATAAGGTGTATGAAGAACATTTAAAATATATTTCAAAGCACTAGCCTATAAATAGTGGTTCAAATTTTTTTAAAGAAGACTGCTAAAATTAATGTTTGACATTATAAACTTACAATCATATTAATTAAAATGGTAGATATACACGGAAAGCATTATCAAAGATAAATAATACCACCTATTAACTAATATCAATTATTTTTAATTAAATCTTCTCTATAATACCTTTATCTTTTAAATTCTTTTAATTTTCTATTATGTATGAGAAGGAGGTTAATTTTGAATCTCTTAAAAGAAAGTCCATATCATGAAACTTGGCTGAAGTTTTTAGGATGTAATCCTACATAGCAGTGGGAGTAAGTTAAAAGAGTTTTTAGGATGTAATCTTACACTGTACATAGCAATGGGCTGTGGGAGTAAGTTAAAGAAAATATGATAAATTTGATTTTATTTGTGTGCAGGAATTTAAAGTTGAGTATGTTATTAAATCTAAATCTAAGATGTTTGTGTTTAGATGTATTTTTGTTTTTAGATCAGGGATCTCTGTATGACAATTTAGATGTATGTTTTGTTGAAATTATTAAACAATTTTGTTCCTATATCGATTTGATGAGCTTGAAGAAGAATAAGAGCACTACCATGCATGTGTGACGACACTGACAGAAAAAACCTTCCTTTTCTTTGAAGAATGTTACTAGAAAAGAAAAGCCTTCAAGAACACTCACAGAATTCAGAATTGAGAAATTACTTGATTCCAATCTGCAACACTCACAGAAATCAGAATTGAGAAATTACTTGATTCCAATCTGCTTTATTTGTTTGAGTAAAATTCTAAATAGGCTTTTTATTACCTTCGGACGATTGTGTTGTCCCGAAAACAATAAAATAGTGAAAGGATTAATATATTATGTAAGATAAAAATTCGGAAACCTGCCATTACTATATTTTTCTGGATAAACTATTGACTCGCATCACGTTATGCAGCATTGAAACCACCTAGGATAAAAGACAACCAAAATGCCTGGTTTTTCCGCCTATTTTGGGATAAAAATGGGTTAAATTTTTGGCTGGAAATTGTTATTCATTGCAATTTTGTAATTTTTGTAATTGAGATTTGCCTCTACTAAAATAATTGCTCAATTTTAAAACTATTCAAATCGTCGAAATTATGATCTGAACAATTCAAATAACAATTTTGACAAAAACTGCTCTACCAAATTCCCGCAAATCTAGGACCTTTTGATTAGCCCTTATACAACTGCCATTGAAACTGTGAGTAAAATACAACCCACAAAAATGCTGCACAGCGAAGTACTTAGTGCTTCCCATTTCCTACCCATCTAAAACTTTATGATACTTGACTGATTGATTGGGGCAGTTTCCTAACCATCCAAAACTTTGGGCAGTTTCCTAACCATCCAAAACTTTATGATACTTGACTGATTGATTGGGGCAGTTTCGTACCCATCTAAATTTTTATGATATTTCTCTACATATGTGTAAGAACGAGAACGAGAGCCACGAGCACTCTTAATCCTAGTCAATGTACAGAGTTTGAAACAGTTCCACTCTATAACTTTCCAGCCCTAATTTGTCTGTCATGGTTGACTAGTTGAAATTGGAGACGCCTTTTGCAAGACAAAGTCTTTGCACTTTTGATTTACAATTCAGGGTTGAGGTAGACTCAACAAATAGTCTTATAAATAACGTATAGTCGACGTTTGTGTGTCTTAGTCTCTATAACTTTCCAGCCCTAATTTGTCTGTCATGGCTGACTGGTTGAAGTTGGAGACGTGTTTTGCAACAAAAAGTCTTTGCACTTCTGAATTATAATCCAGGGTTGAGGTTATAGACTGAACAAATAGTGTTGTAAATAACGACGCTTGTGTGTCCAGTCTTCCATTTTCTAGGCACTTCACATCAACTAATAAATATACATTTCTAAAAGACACATGGATATTGTTTATTTGAAAATGCTTAACCTAGATTTAAGGTACAAGCTTAGGGTTGGCGCCTTTAGTTTCAAAGTTATGGAAAGACTTTGACTTCCAGACTTATGGAAAGACTTAGAAATTTGCCAGAGCACATGGATTATCAAATTTTATTGAAGACAACCTGATCGGTTGTCAATGAAGTATTACTCCATTTATTTTTGAAGTTTTCCATCGTTTATTTCAAAACTTTTGATTCTCTTTAAAACGTATAAGGATCAAGACTCGAGAACATGCTAATGTGAAGTCGAAATTTGACATTTTGATCTTCGAAGCGATATGGACTTCTAAACTAAGTTTTAAAATGATCATCTTCAAACGGGATTTAAAGGTGTAATTGCTCAACTAAATGGGGAAATTCACAATCTCTTCTAAAATGATTAAATGGACCATTCTATCTGCTGCCTTGAACCATGTATCTAGGATGTCCCTCTCCAGACTTAAAAAAAACCCTTAAAAATGGAATGGAAGGAAGGTTTCTGTCGAGGATATCTGTCACCACATTTTTAAAAAACCTTCAAAACGAATTGAAGATAGGAATGCTGCCCCTCCACCTTAAAATATTTAGTAATAAGATTTATGAGACCATATATTAATGGAGTTATGTTATATATATATAGATAACATGAATCAAATTTTTTGCATACCGGATCTATTGAAGACAGAGTATGCAGGACTTTGATCAGGGTTGAAGAGCCCAAAGTGATGCTCCGTCTCATCCCCCGGCTTTTTGTCTTCGTTGAAAAGAGCGAAGATATACGTCTCGATGCTCGTTCCCGGCCTCTTGGGCGTCCCTGCATTTGATAATACATGTAGGATGAGATTCGTGTTATAAGCCTGAGCATTTTCAACTGTCGCCACATCAGCACCAGCAGAAGGCCATCCACTTTCAGTAACGACGATTGGGACTTTGGAATATCCCAAGGCTTCCATGGCCGAGAAAAGAGTATCGACCATGCTATCGAACAAGTTGTTGTAGCTGTGATCTCCGTCTTGCACCACGGTGGACGCGGACGTAAACAGAGCGTAGTCCAGAGAAATGTCGTCTGCGTTGCCTATGTAGCTGAAGTATGGATACACATTGGCCATGAATGGAGCTCCGTTATCTGACAGAAATTTGAGTATAGAACTCATGGTGTCCTTCACATCGTCTCTGAAGGCTCCCAAAGAAGGCGGGAAGCTGTTGTTGCCTATAACACTCATGGCATGAGTGGTGGAGACCTTGATGTTATTCTGCAGATTGGCATTCTGAATCGCGGTTTGAATTTTCCTCATCGCAGGAACAAGATACGATAAGTATTGCGTGCCAGGCAGAACCAAATTGCCCACTTCAATGTATTTGATATTGGTGGTGGGATAGAAGGGGACAATGTTGTCGTTAACCCAATTGTTTGCTGACTCCTGGCTGGAGGAGATGGCCTGCAATTCGCCATTACCGACTCCCACGATTACATCGATCCCAGAATACGCGAACGCTTTCAGTGCATCTCCGTTTGCAGTGAAAAACCTCACTTTCCCGAAGTTGTTGTTTTTCATCAAAGTTACCACCTGGTCTGTTGTTGGCAGATTGTCTCCCATCATGCCATAGTTCACTCCTATCTTATCACCATCTGCACAAGGACTTGAATTATAAACACTTTAATAAAATCCAATCGAGATTAAGCTGTGAATAACAATTGAATTTTTCGTAATGAAAAGAAAGTTGGGTGATGCCACTTTACCTGTGATGGTTGAAAAACAGAAGATGGCAATTAACACAATCAGGATTATTTTCCTCTGTTCAGTAGAAGCTGTCATATTTCTGAGAGGAAATAAGAGACTTGAAAATGTTCCGCGATAACTTTCATTTGTGAGAATCTCGCTTACCCTGCACAGGCATTGAATATCACAAGAGCTAAACCAAGTTAGATCCCTTGCACAGGCATTGAATATCACAACTTCTCAGCCAATTAGTTGGATCCCTTGCCGTGTGCGACGGGCTGCCGCCTCGGAGCATTGACTGGCCGTGTGCGACGGGCTGCCGCCTCGGAGCATTGACTGATTGATTATAGCAGTTTCCTCCCCATTGTCCCAACCTAAATATCGATGATATTTCTGTCTCTATGTATAAGAACGAGAGCCACGGGTTCTCTTTCGTCTGTCGTGACTGACGGGTTAAATGTTGGACACGCGTTATGTAAGTCAAGTCTTTGCGTTACTTGATTACAATTTCTCTTCAACTCCTGAAATTTAACAGCTGCTCTTTAACATTTTAGGAAATTCCTACCGAATTTCGTCGAACCTTTAGAGTCTTAGACTAGGTTATTAGTTTCAACGTTAGGGAAAGACTTTTCAAGACTAGGTTATTAGTTTCAACGTTAGGAAAGACTTTTCAATTGAGCAGTTTCTCTTCAACTTCTGAACATGTCATAGCACATCAAAAGGTTCCTAGCATGGGCTAGAAGTGTTATAAAAAAATTGCACGTCAAAAAAAATTATAATTTTTAATTTTAATATTTTATGAAAAAGTGTAATAATTATTTTAAAATTATATAAAAAGTGTTAAATTTCAAACTGCTCGTCAAATATTTTTAGTTCATTCTTCAATTCGTGATATGCTAGCATTAAATGTGTCATTAAATATCTTTCTAGGAAAAAAAAGGAAAACTAGTTTGGAAAGAGTAGATTGATGGTGCTCTACTCTTTAATGGATGTGCTCATTTCCTTGAAGACTAAGCTAATTTGGTTTTTTTGTTGAAACAGTTTTCATGTTTCGTTGTTTTGAAGGTTTTTCATGTATAGCAGATATGTACCCTGCTTTTTCTTTGACTCCAATCCTTTTTTTTTGGATCCTTTGTTTATCCGGAGGGTTAGGATTTTTGTCTGCATCAGTGTTTTTCGATGAAATGGTTATTTATGGCCATGACCAAATATGTAATCTGGAAAAGTATTTTTTGATTTTAAATAATAGCAAAAGTATGATTTTAGATAATAGCAAAAGTACAGATTTTTTCTACTTGAAAAAAATTCCGGGATGGACGATGGCCATTGGCCATCTCTATTTGCAAGTATGCCCCTTGAAAACATAAAAATAGAAACTATTAAATACATTGTTACGAACTTATATCACACTATTCTCATATCTAATCTCAACAATTTTTGAGATTTATTTGTTTCTTGATCTCTTTAATAACAAAAGGACAAACTTCATAGGTTAGTGACCGAGCGAGCTTAATTTATTTTAATCGACGTCACAGCCTCAATTACTGAACATATGGGTCAGTGCAAGTTAATGAGGGTCACTTTTGGCGCGTTAGATGCAATAGAAAATTGCAAAAGCAGGCATCCCTCAACTTGCTTGGATTTTTTGAGCTACTTACGCAAAATATCTTGCATTGAGTAAAAAAGACGAAATGTAGGAAATTGAATCACGTTTCCGAATATATAACTTTTATGTATTGAAAATTTGCATAGCTATGTCAAGTTTCATTTTTCCTAACAGACACCTTTTATTTTTCAAGCAAATGATAAGGTATATGTTTTTGTGGGTAGAGCCTTTGAGGGCCTAAATGATGGAATCAAGCTACAAAAATCGGCATGCATGTAGAGAACACATAGCACTTGTGCGCCATTATTTTTCGAAAATTAAATTAGTAATTTTATAATTTTTTTATAATTGTCTAAGTGATTGAACCTCGAAAATAGTACCTCTTTTGTGGGTAGAGCCTTTGAAGGTCTTAATGCAAAAATCTTGAAATGGGTTTTTCATAGAACGTGGAGGTTAGTGTCCTCTTGTGCAGCATACAATTTTTTTTTGAAATGATTGAGAATTGAAAAAGTTACGGAAGAAACACTAACAGTGTGTTTCACGAGTTAAAGAGGTAGGACAGAAAAGAAATTGAAAGAAAATAGGAAAAATTAATATTTTAAAAATAAAAGTTACATATTTGGAATCTGCAGAAAAAATGCTATTTGTATCTAAGATTTCGTCAAAAATTACTCTTTGTAGCATATTGTAACGAGTGGCTAAGCACAGGCTTCTCCAGAAACTGGAAGAAATACCCAATTAGCTTTGATTTTTCATTAACATAGCACAGGTTTGGAATTACCGAAGCAAACTCCAAAGTATACACATAGGATTATTGTTGACATGTGAGCATGTGACTCGGCCTGGTTTAGGCTCTACAAAACACGAGCGCGTTCTGTTTAAATTCAAAAATATTGCCGCGCTTTTAGATGTACATAACGCATACGCGGTATATAACTACATAACACGTACGCGTTATATAGTTAAAAAAACGCGCTCGCGTTATGCAAATCATAAAATACATGTTTAATACTTGAGAAAGAGGGGGTGTGGAAGATTCAAGGGAATTTTTGTTTAATATTTGAGAAGGGGTGGGAAAGGGTCAAGGGAATTTATGGTTAATATTTAATAGGGGTGGGAAAGGGTCAAAGGCTTAGAAGGATGTTGGAATCTTGAGTGGGGAGAGATGAAGGGAATGAGAACATGATGGGCTACAGGGGGTGAAGGGAAGTGGAGCTTGAGAGCACTATTAGGAGTAAAATAGGTTCTGAAGAGGTATAGGGTTAGAAGTTGAAAATGAGACTTGAGTGACAAGGGGGAATGGATGGAGGCAAGGGGGATGTGAGAGAGAAATAAAGAATACAAGGGGGGGGGAGACATAGAGCAAGGGAGGGAGAGGGACAATGGGGAGGAATAGATTTCGAGGGAGTGAGAGATAGATGGGGATAGAACGAAATAAAGAGATAGGAAGGGAGGGACAGAAAGTGTTGGTGGGAGACATGCAGGGAGTGGTGGCGATGGAGAGAGAGAGAGAGAGAGAGAGAGAGAGAATATGAGAGGAGGGGGAAGGGACATAAAGTGTGTGAGAGAGAGGGAGTGATGGAGAGATTGGGATATGTTGAGGATAACATGAGGGAGGGATAGAAGTTGAGAGAGAGACAGGCGATGAGAGAGGGAGGGAGAGAAGGTAGGGTGAGGGATGGAGGGAGAAAGGTGGAGATAGATATGGATGGAGGGGGGATGGATTTGAGAATGGAAAGTGACATAATGTGTGTGTATGTGTGTGTGTTTGAGAGAGAGAGAGAGAGAGAGAGAAAGAGAGACTAGAGGGATTTGTGAGCATCATATTCTCCATCAACATCATATTCTTCATCATCATCATCTTCATGACCATCATCGTCATCATCAACATCTTCATCATCATCATCATATTCCTCATCAAATCAACATCTCCATCATCATCATCATCATCTTCTGAACATCATCATGATCATCATCTAAACATCACCATCACCATCAACATCTTCATCATCATCACCATCACCATCATCATCAAAATCTTCATCATCATCACCATCACCATCTCCATCACCATCTCCATCACCATCTTCATCATTATTGTCATCTCTAGGTTCCCCATCAACATCAACATCTCCATCATCATCATCTTCTTCATCATCATCATCTTCATCACCATCATCATCATCATCAACATCTTCATCATCATCACCATCATCATCATCATCTTCCTTGAATCAGATCAACATCTCCATCATGTCACCATCATCTTCTTCATCATCATCATCATTATCTGAACATCACCATCACCATCACCATCACCATCAACATCTTCATCATCATTACCATCACCATCATCATCAACATCTTCATCGTCATCACCATCATCATCATCATCATTGGCATTTGTAGGTTCCTCATCAACATCTCCATCATCATCATCTTCCCCATCATCATCATCTTCATCACCATCATCATCAACATCAACATCTTCATCATCATCACCATAATCATCATCTTCGTCATCATCAGATCAACATCTCCATCATCATCATCTTCTTCATCATCTTCACCATCATCATCATCATCATCATCTTCATCGCCATCTCCATCATCTTCAACATCTCCATCATCATCACCATCACCATCACCATCATCATCATCTTCATGACCATAAACATCTTCATCATCAGTGTCATCTCCCCCTTCCTCATCAGCATCTCCATCATCATCATCATCATCATCATCATCATCACCATCTGAACATCATCATCACCATCATCGTTAACATCTTCATCATCATCACCATCAACATCATCATCATCATCACCATCAGCATCATCATCAAAATCTTCATCGTCATCACCATCACCATCTTCATCATCATTGTCATCTCTAGGTTCCCCATCAACACATCTCCATCATCATCATCTTCTTCATCATCATCATCTTCATCACCATCACCATCATCATCAACATCTTCATCATCATCACCATCATTATCATCATCTTCCTCATCAGATCAACATCTCCATCATGTCACCATCATCTTCATCATCATCATCATCATCATTACCAGCACCATCATCATCAACATCTTCATCGTCATCACTATCATCATTGGCATCTGTAGGTTCCTCATCAACATCTCCATCATCATCATCTTCATCACCATCATCATCATCATCATTGGCATCTGTAGGTTCCTTATCAACATATCCATCATCGTCATCTTCTCCATCATCATCACCATCATCACCATCGTGATCTTTTGAACATCATCATGATCATCATCTAAACATCACCATCACCATCATCGTCAACATCTTTATCATCATCACCACCAGCATCATCATCAAAATCTTCATCGTCATCACCATCACCATCACCATCACCATCTTCATCGTCATTGTCATCTCTAGGTTCCCCATCAACACAACATCTCCATCATCATCATCTTCTTCATCATCATCATCTTCATCACCAACATCTTTATCATCATCACCATCATCATCATCATCATCATCTTCCTCATCAGATCAACATCTCCATCATGTCACCATCATCCTCATCATCATCCGAACATCACCATCACCATCACCATCATCATCAACATCTTCATCATCATTACCAGCACCATTACCATCAACATCTTCATCGTCATCACCATCATCATTGGCATATGTAGGTTCCTCATCAACATCTCCATCATCATCATCTTCATCACCATCATCATCAGCATCATTGGCATCTGCAGATTCCTCATCAACATATCCATCATCGTCATCTTCTCCATCACCATCATGATCTTCTGAACATCATCATGATCATCATCTAAACATCACCATCACCATCATCGTCAACATCTTCATCATCATCACCATCAGCATCATCATCAAAATCTTCATCGTCATCGCCATCACTATCACCACCACCATCTTCATCATCATTGTCATCTCTAGGTTCCCCATCAACACAACATCTCCATCATCATCATCTTCTTCATCATCATCATCATCAACAACATCTTCATCATCATCACCATCATCATCATCATCTTCCTCATCAGATTAACATCTCCATCATGTCACCATCATCTTCATCATCATCATCTGAACATCACCATCATCATCAACATCTTCATCATCATCACCATCATCTTCATCAACATCATCATCTTTATCATCTTCATCTGCATCATGATCATCTTCATTGTCATCACCCTCCTCCTCATCATCATCTTTATCATCTTCATCTACATCATGATCATCTTCATTGTCATCACCCTCCTCCTCCTCATCATCTTGTGCACTTATGCACTTAGGGACTAATGTTTAGAAAAGGGTCTAAAGGCCTTTATGGGGTAGGGGCTCTAGGAACAAGGTAAGACAGAGAGGTCAGGAGGGAGGGATAAAGGCGTAGAGGGTTAGTGGTTAAGGGAGAAGAAGGGAGAGAGTGCTATAGGGAGGGATAATGACGAAGATAAAGAGAAGGTGGAGAGATGGAGAGTGGAGTGGTAGAGACATGGCTGGAGTAAGGGAGAGAAAGAAACATAAAAGAAACATGTAGGGAGGGATGTAGGGAGAATGAGAGACAGATATTTAGAAAGAGATAGGGGGTATCTAGGGATTATTGGGAGAGATCTAGGGGGTATTAAACCATACAAAACATTTGTCCCCACACTAAAAATATTTGTTTTGTATGTAACCATATAAATTATTAGTTTTCTTTTGATTTTGTTCGTTTCCCTAGCCGTGCACCTAACCTATTTATTGTGCTTGACAATATCGCGTACGCGCTTTTGCACTACATATCGTGCACGCGTTTTTTCTTTATATAACGCGTGCACGTTTTGTAACTCCATAAATAGTGGACTGTCCTTGTCCAAGAGCAACTTCACTCTGTCCGAGCCAAAACAACACTCCCGCGATTTTTCGAACAGCACGAGCCCGCCATTGGAAATTCTCACACTCTACACCAACTCCATCATTATTTTTTTTATCCAGGTGCAGCATTAAGGACATATTTCATGGTTTCTCAGTGTGGTGTTGGGTTATATGGCCATATTTGAAGAAGATAATCAGCAAGCTTGAAGAATCTCCAATTGAATAACACCAAAGATAAGGCCTTTGAAAGATTCATTTTGCCTATATTTGAGGAGCACACGAGATAAGATATCAAGCTTCAAGACCATTTCATGGTGATGGTGGATATACACAAGTGTACAAGAGAATCAAAGAGCCCAAACAATTTATGATTTAACTTCCATTTGCTTATTATTGAAGAGCTTGTAATTGAGGAGCAACAAAAACAAACTATATTAAATTGATCATTGTGGTGATGGGGAATGCACGTAACCAAGTAAACAAATCAACAAGGAAGAAGAGACCTCAAGAAGTCATTAAAGAAGAGAAAGAAAAGAAAAGAATATACATGATGAATCGGAGGCTTTCTTTGGAAACTAATCCAAATCCAATTGTAGAGGATACCACGGTTCATCCTATTAATCCACGACAAGAGGGACCTTCAATTTCCACAATAGTTGTTGAACAAGCACCCCATGGAAGTAATCAAGAAGCAAAACGTAGGTGCTCATTATGGGATGTTTCAATCCCACTTCAAGTCAAAGTGATAAGTTACCATCTCAAGATGAAGCTCACGAAGAAACACCCAATTTGCTATCCGGATGTGGTTATACAAGCAATGAAGTCAGAGAGGCGTTGGACATTTTTCCTACTGTTGAAGAAGACAATGTTATCCACACCATCGATGAGGATGTTGAACTTCCACAAGGGGATGTTGGACTTCCACAGACCATCGATGAGGATGTTGGACTTCCACCATCCAACTACCAGGAAGAGAATGAAGGACACCAAGCTACTACTGAAACGCCAGAGCGTCTTGGTGATGCGCTACATGGTACAATTCCAACCCCCTTACCTCCATTAGCAAGCACACGTCGAAGAACTCCGAAGCATATACAAGTTGATGAAAGTCTTATCAATTCCATTGAAGGTACGCTATCTAAACATAGTATTGCTTATCAAACTCAACAGATACTTAATAAATATTTTGTTTCTAAATGTGATGGAGATAAATGTAGATTATTTTTATCATTGTTAAAATCTAGGAGCATGAATGTTGTTAGGAAAAAGTTAGGGATAAAGATGATAAAAAATTCTGAACCAAGTTCTCATATAGTTAAAGCCTAGTAGATGCATTTGGTAAAATTGGTAAGAACACACGTTCAAAGGACCGCAATGCTGCTCGTTGTGTGTTGTCACAAGCAATTGCAAATAAGAACACCAGGGCTTTTCGTATTCTCAGGCTTACATTTGAACTAGTTAATTTGAATGTAAAAACCCTCCGTAGGTATTCTATTAGAAGAGAACATCTTGACACAACCAATCAGACATATTTTTGGGCCTTTGTTGGTCGGTTTCCACATCGTGACATGAAGCTAGTTGATGCAGTAAAGGGACTAGTGCACAGTTTTTGGCATGATCACACAAGGCCTTCTTCAAACCGAAAGGATGTACTAAAACTAAGGAGGGGTTCAAAGGATCGTGAACCACATACTAAGCATCTTCTTGATATAACACAGACAGAACTTTACGAGAAATTTAGGATTGAGCATAGACAATTGAACTTGGGGCAAAGATCTTTTGAGAAACGTAAGCCATGGTATGTTAGAATAAATACTCTTCGTAACACTTGTTGTTGTAGATACCATGTAGAATATGAATATTACTATGAAACATTTTTGTACATTCGTCGTGTGTTGCATACTAACCATGTGCAGGATTGCTCCATGACAATACCACCAACTTCATCAAGAGAATTCATTCATAGCATCATGTGCAATAGGCCCGAGGGGCAAACATACTATGCAAAATCTTGTTTGGATGGAACATGCTCCAACTGTGCTAGAATGGCATTATTGAGCCAATGTATGCACGAGAATGGAGACAGTGAATTTGGGAAAATGGTTACAGACATGAAAAGTTTCAAATATATCAACTATGAAATAGTCCCAGGGAAAGAAAGCAAAAAAATACAATTGGTGACATCTCAGGTATGCATTTATATTTATAAAATTATGTTGTAACGGTTACATTTCAAACCTTACTTACAACAAAAAACTGACATTGAGATCATTTTGTGTCACCAGGTACAAGTTAGTGACTTCATCAAGGAATTTATTGAAAAGACACATCAATATGTTCAGCATGTCCACGTGGCACGATGGCAGGATGAGAAGTTTAGAATATGCAGAGATACATTTCCCCTTGGTACTATACTTTCAGTTGTTGATTTTGCCGAGAAGTACACTCTGCAACCTCAAAATGAGATCCAAAGTCAGTATTATCACTTTGAGCAGGTTTCCTTGATGCTCCATATCACATATAGGCATGGCCCAAATAGCAATGAAGAGCAAAGAGAAATTTTGAAGGAATATCACTTCTACATAAGTGATGATAGGTGCCACGACTTCCACTATGTACGTCATTGCTTCATCATGTTCTATGATCACTTGAAGGGAAGGAACATATAGATGAATCGACACTAGATTTGGCCTGATGGGTGTGCTGGTCAGTTCAAAAATGCACGCATACTTCAGTGGTTGTGTTCATTGCATAAAAACTACAAAGTACCACATATGTGGAACTATTTTGAGACTGGGCATGGTAAAGGAGAGCATGATGGATCCGGAGCATGTGTCAAAACAGCCCTATGAAGAGAGGAATTGAAAGTATCTACAGAATCTACTATTCTAAATTCTCAATCTACAGTTAGGTGGTGCACGTCAGTAATGGGAGAGGAATCAACTATGCAGGTAGAATCCACAAGAAAGAGACATGTGGAGAGATTTTTTTGGGAGGTGGTAGACATAGATCGTTCACATGCATGGGAATGCAAGACTGTGCCTGGGACTCGTGGCTTTCATTCGATTCGAAGCTCTGATAACCTAGTATTTGAAATTTGGACCAGAAAACTCGCTTGTTTTTTCCTACCTTGTTGTGATGGTGACTGGGATGGGTGTGAATCATTGGATTGGGTTGATGGATGGGATCGCATATCACTTCCACTTGATCAGCGTGCAATTGTTGAGTTAACTCCATTGGAAAAAGGCCAATCATCTATTTCTGCAGATTTTGATCATGTCTCAGACCTTGTACAACCCGGTATGATGCATTTCCTTAACATTTTTTGTTTGTTTACGTAGTCTTCAAATGCACATTAATGACCTTGTATCGCACGAAAAATATTTTGATCATATACCTACAATCATATAATGCAGGGCACATATATGCAGTGGTTGCCTCAAAAGATACTGAATGGGGTGATGAATACTGGTTGGCACGCTGTATAGATGGAAATCAAACCCTCATTATGTCCATGACTAACGATGAAAACAACCACTTTCCAACTGGGTCTATGGTTGTTAAAGGTGAATACTTGACACGGGACAGCAATGGAAGAAACAAGGGTGGATATGTTTATAGGGATTACAAACCAAGTGCAAGTGTGTATCACTTTACCAACTTAATCATTGGCACAAACCTTCAGGTACGAACAATGCCTAGTCGAAATACATCGAAGGTACGCTACTTCTTACCGGATACAGAGCACGAGAGACTAATGGAAACCATCAGTATAAGAGATGATCCAGAGGGCTTGGTTGTATGATAATAGGTGGGATCTACCATGATGAGGTACGTTACATACTTTTAATACTATACTATTTATACTATTTGTAATTGAATATTGATATATGCTCAATTTTCACATGTATGTTTCATATGAATATGTCAATTTTGTGTTCTTGATATGCCAAATTTACGTTTACGTTGTTTATAAATATGCCAAAAGTTCTCTTGTATGTCAAGTTTATGAATATGCCATTTTTTACATATGATCAGTAAACCCTAAAATTATATTATGTTCATCATGTTGGTTATTGGCTTCACCCAACAAAATTTATTCAATTCATGCTCACTATATTAAACAATACACTTATATTAAATTTAATTCATGTCTTGTTAAATATTTCATAATGAATTAGCTATTTGAGAGCACCACCTTAGACCAAGCCATCATCATCAACATCTTCATCATCATCACCATCATCATCATCATGAAAATCTTCATCATGGACCCGCAAAACCCTAGTTTCCAAAGTGTCTAGGCAAGTTCAGGCTAGGAACCCTAGCCATACCCGCCCAGTGGATGATTTTCCAAAGTTGACCCTTGTGTGCAAAAATTGCACACTCCCACACTGAGCAAAACCCTAGTTTCCAAGATGGACCTGCAAGGTGACACATGGGCCACCGGGATGGAGGAGAGGGGCACCCTTAGCACTATTCCGGTGTGCTGAATACAACGAAGCCGACGGTTCATCGATCCGAGCCACGGTCTTCATTCTATGGCTTGTCCCGTCTCGCTACCAGAAGGCCTTCAGGGACACCTGCTGGATACCTGCCGAGGGCATAGAACTCCAACCGTGCAAAAAAAACCGGGTTCCGGGGAGTCCTACAGGTGTTTCTAGGCAGATTCGTGCTGGGAACACTATCCATACCCGCCCGGTGGATGATTTTCCAAAGCTGACCCCCGTGTGCAAAAATTGCACACTTCCACACAAAGCAAAACCCTAGTTTCCAAGATGGACCTGCAAAGTGACACATGGGCCACCGGGTAGGAGCGAAGGGGCACCCCTGGAACTATCCCGGTGTGCTAAATCCAACGGAGTCGACGGTTCGTCGATCCGAGCCACGGTCTTCATTCTATGACTTGTCCCGTCTCGCTGCCAGAAGGCCTTCAGGGACACCTGCTGAATACCTACCGGGGGCATAGAACTCCAACCGTGCAACAAAACCGGGTTCCGGGGAGTCCTGCAGGTGTTTCTAGGTAGGTTCAGGCTAGGAACACTAGCCATACTTTCCTGGTGGATGATTTTCCAAAGTTGACCCCCGTGTGCAAAAATTGCACACTCCCACATTGAGCAAAACCCTAGTTTACGAAATGAATGCACAATGAAGCCACTGGGCCATGGGGAGACGAGGGAGAGGGCCCCCTAGAGGTAATCGCACACCAGGAGACCAATGGAGTCGACGGTTCATCGGTCCGACGTCCGGTTTCTGAGTTATGTTGAGTTGCAAGTCGCATGAAAATGCCGTTTAGGGACACTTGGTGAATTTCCGCCTGGGAGCCAAAAAGAAAACGGAGCAGGAAGATTGCGTTCCGTTGGCTCCTGCAAGTGTGTGTGGGAAATGCCGACGTGGGAACACTGCCAACACTGGCTCGGGGGAGGGTTTTGCAGAGTTGACCCACCAATGCAAGATTGCATGCAATTAAACTGAGCAAAACCCTAGTTTACAAAATGAATGCACAATGAAGCTACTGTGCCATGGGGAGATGAGGGAGAGGGCCCCCTAGAGGTAATTGCATGCCAGGAGACCAACAGAGTTGACGGTTTGTTGGTCTGACATCCGGTTTCCGAGTTATGTCGAGTTGCAAGTCGCATGACAATGTTGTTCAGGGACACTTGGTGAATTTTCGTCCAGGAGCCAAAAAGCAAACGAAGCAAGAAGATTGCGTGCCGTTGGCTCCTGCAAGTGTGTGTGGGCAATGCCGGCGTGGGAACACTGTCAACACTGGCTCGGGGGAGGTTTTTGTAGAGTTGACCCACCAATGCGATATTGCATGCAATTAAACTGAGCAAAACCCTAGTTTACGAAATGAATGTAAAATGAAGCCACTAGGCCATGGGGAGATGAGGGAGAGGGCCCCTTAGAGGTAATCGCACGCCAGGAGACCAACGGAGTCGACAGTTCATCGGTCCGACGTCCGGTTTCCGAATTATGTCAAGTTGCAAGTCGCATAAAAATGTCGTTCAGGGACACTTGGTGAATTTCCGTCCGGAAGCCAAAAAGCAAATGGAGCAGGAAGATTGCGTGCTGTTGGCTCCTGCAAGTGTGTGTGGGCAATGCCGACGTGGGAACACTTCCAACACTGGCTCGGGGGATGTTTTTACAGAGTTGACCCACCAATGCGAGATTGCATGCAATTAAACTGAGCAAAACCCTAGTTTACGAAATGAATGCACAATGAAACCATGGGGCCATGGGGAGACGAGGGAGAGGGCCCCCTAGAGGTAATCGCACACCAGGAGACCAACAGAGTCGACGGTTCGTTGGTCCGACATCCGATTTCCGAGTTATGTTGAGCTGCAAGTCGCATGAAAATTTCGTTCAGGGACACTTGGTGAATTTCTGCTCGGGAGCCAAAAAAGCAAACGAAGCAGGAAGATTGCATGCCATTGGCTCCTGCAAGTGTGTGTGGGTAATGCCGATGTGGGAACACTGCCAACACTAGCTCGGGGGAGGTTTTTACAGAGTTGACCCACCAATGCGAGATTGCATGCAATGAAATTGAGCAAAACCCTAGTTTACGAAATGAATGCACAATCAAGCCACGAGGCCATGGGGAGACGAGGGAGAGGGCCCCCTAGAGGTAATCGCACGCCAGGGGACCAATGGAGTCGACAGTTCGTCGGTCCGACGTCCGATTTCTAGGCTATGTCGAGTTGCAAGTCGCATGAAAATGTTGTTCAAGGACAAGAGACACAACATTTTATCCCGGGAAACCCTCATGGAGAAGAAAACCTAGCAACCTTTCTTAGAATAATTATATGTTTAGAAATCAAGTACAATGAAACCATGAACAAACCCTGACCCTGAAGGGTTTTACCACATGAAAAAACATTAATGACACATGACAACAAGAGTACTTATCTACATGAAGATGACCTCCAAGCCATAAGGATAACCAAGCATATCCTTCCCAACCAACATTAGAAGGCACTTTATTTCTCGAATCCTGAGGTAACGTTTGTTCCTTTCACCAATGTTGCTTTGAGCACTTGTATGTAGTTACTCATATGTAGTGTTGAATCTAATTGTACAATTAAATATTGGGTGTTGATGAAATGTGTAGCATGTATTGCACTTACTTTTATTAAATTAGACTTGAACATTGACTTAACTTGTAATTTAATCATCCAAACTCACAAATTTTAATTACACCTATCCAATTAGTGTGTATGAGTGAGTTCGTTGAAACCTTGAAAAACACTGTATTGCATTTAGTTTGATTAAATTACACGAGCAAGAACTTTGACATAACTTGTAATGATCATCCAAAATCACAAATTTTAATTAAATACCAATTAGTGTACGCATAAGTGAAGTGTCAATGTGCATGTCTCCAAAAGTACATGTATCCAAAAGTACATATATATCCAAAAGTGCATGTCTCCAAAAGTACATGTATATCCAAAAGTATCCAAAAGTACATGTATCCAATGAAGTCAATGTACATGTCTCCAAAAGTACATGCACAATAAAGTCAATGTACATGTCTCCAAAAGTGAATGTATCGAAAAATACATATATATACAAAAGTATCCAAAAGCACATGTGTCCAAAACTATCCAAAACTATCAAAGCCACATGTACATGTATCCAAATGTATATATATCCCATAAGACACATCAAAACTCAAGCTTCCTCTTGTTCTTTCCCGACGTTGATCCTCTAGGCACATCTCTAGGATCAGTGTGCGTCTCTGGATCCTGCAAATTAAATATCAATTGTTAAATTCAACTAACTATGTACACTAATACATAAGTTCAACAATTATCAACTGGTGCATGGAAAGTGCATGAAACACTTGGTCACTGAAGGACATCTCACCTCAACTGACAAAGGAGATTGCGTTGCTTGTGTAGCAGATGGAGCCGTTGATTGAACATCCAAGATGGTCGAACCAGGGGGGCCAGGAACTGCTCTTGCTGGTGGTGGCTATAATGAAAAAATGTTGAAATAGTTAGAAATGCATGAATAAACAATAGACAACAATAATAAACTATGTAAAGATAATGTTGAAATAGTTACATACCTGTGTGTGATCAGTTGCCATTGTAGATGTGGCACTGACTGCTGCATCAACCATCAATGCGAGGTTTTCAGTAGACAACTTGGGTTCCTGATGCAGTAAACATGCAATTCAAACATTAACAAAAACTATTTATGCACTGGATTTCAAGTTAAACAACAAATATCATCGAAGGATATACATTACCATGGTGTGAGTAAGCCCATGGTCGTGGGCAGCTGGAGTCTTTCTAGGAGTAGAACGCCTCACATACACACGACCCTTGTTCATGAATGGCCTGGATAGAGATACAAATCCAGGAAATGGTCCGGATGTCTCGGATGGTGCCTACAGTCAGCAAGTGTTCATGTAGTTAGACATTCATGATTCAACAAACAAACATGTATTTAAAAAATGTCATTTTTAATTGTTTACCTGGATCCCAGATGTTTCATGGGACGGCATGACCATGGGTGCTACCTCCACATTACCTTGCCCCAGTGAAGGATCTGCCATCTGCAAGTTTAATAATTGTAAATATTAGACCGTAGATAGCATTAGTGAACTAAAATGTAAAGTATGTGGAAATTAACAAATTAACAAGTATTAAAAAACTAAAATTTTAAAATGTTTACCTCGGTGTGAGATACAACAATAGGTGCTACATAAGATGGGCCTACCAAATGGGTAGCATCATGCCCCCCTGTAGAGTCTGGAACATCCGACTCTGGGGCGTCGCTGCCGGCATAAAGCATCAACTGCAAGTTCACAAAATTAATATATTAGCTCAAACTATATATATGTGTACAAAGACGAAAATAAATGAAGAATTTATTACAATTAACCATCAACATACCTCTCTCAAAAACCCACTGAAGGCAACATCTGAGGCAAGACCATAGTAGGGACGACCACATGATGTGCACTCGTGAGGATCAGTACTAGGATGGGGATGTGTCGATGGTCCTACACTAGTGGATGGTCCTGATGGTCCTGCACTAGTTGATGGTCCTGCATGGTGACGAGCTGGTGTATGTACCACACCAGAGACAGATGTCCCTTCCTCACCCATATGTTGAACCATAGTGCCATGGCGAACAACCGCCCGTGCCAAACTCAAAAATGCATCCCGTGTCTATGGAATAATACGATGTGCAGGTGGGACATCTAGCCCAAGCAACTGCCTGCGAGGTGCAGGGATAGGGCGATCTTGGTCTCAAAGCCTCGCATTGGGTCAGTTTTGGGGCATCCACCCACCGATCCCCTAAAACTGCAAGATGTCAAAATAGTTTACGTGTTTATGTAACACGAACTCTACGTACATCTTTCGAAGGAAATACAAGAGAATTTCACTGTTGTTGTGTGGTGGCATATCAAAAACCATGTACCATCTGTCCATCTAATTATCAACAAATGGTTGAAACGTGCACCACTCAATGGAGATATGCGGCCTGTTTGTATTTGGGATTTTTCTCGTCCGAGGGTCCCTAAACAATGCAAATATGAGCTCTTTGGATATTTTCAACTTTTTTATTGCATTGTAGTCTAGCCCATCAGCATATTGTTGTCTTTTTCCTTCTCTATATGATGTAATATCATATAGTACATTGCTAGACTGTGAAATGGTGTCAACAATTGCATCCAAGGTTGATGCAAGCGAGCGGCAAATCCTGTCACCACCACTAAAAGCTGCACTAATGCCCCTCAAGTGGGCAAGCTCAATCAGTATCTTGGCATTGGTGTCCATAGCCGCAACTGCAATAAAGACATCAATAAGAAAATCATTAGAAACATATACATGGTATATAATGACGTCTCTTCAAAATTGAAAATGTATTAAATCAAACTCAAGTAAGCAATTTAATGGCATTCACTTACATACATTTAAAACTTAAAATTAAACATTTAACAATTAAAAAGTAAGTTCCGTTCAACTTCTTTCTAGAAGTTAAGGCACTTCTTAACCCTCATTGGTGACTTTTCCATGCAAACTTGGGTTTAAACTTCTTAGAATTTAGGAGTGTTATTTTGACATGTTTTGGCCTTTATGTCTATTGCAGAAAACAATATTTCCATCAACTTCATAAGCTAACATTAAATTTATTGATTTCAATATATTACGCCTTGTGGTTGGAGAGGAGGACAAAGTGGCATGGAATGAAATGGATATGTATGAGTTTGTC
This sequence comes from Larix kaempferi, assembly GCA_027924585.1. Taxonomy (NCBI): domain Eukaryota; kingdom Viridiplantae; phylum Streptophyta; class Pinopsida; order Pinales; family Pinaceae; genus Larix; species Larix kaempferi. Next base: position 23,696,426 of record BSBM01000017.1, on the reverse strand, counting down.
TTTCCAATATGATTACATATGTACTTGAGATGACTATCAATGATTAAGATGTTGAATAATCAACTAGAAATTGTGACTAAAATGACAATAACAACAATGTCAACTTCTCAAAACAGAGACAATTTCTCTCTACAAAATCGATCTCTATATTGTATGGCAAGTTCAGAAAATTAAATAAAAAACATAATTATTTTCTATATGAAGTCTTTCAGTTGAATCGACGGTCCCTGAGCATTGAGTAGATTGATCGAGGGTGTGGATAGGGCAGGCCTGAGAGACACTTTATTAATGTGTTTTGGCATTTAGTCAAGGGTGCTTAACTAAGAGGCAATGTATAGCTACATACACTTCTTATGAAATTTTGATTATGTTCATGGACAAATGATTGTGATGAAATTTTGAGAAACCAAGTTACTAATTTTTTTTGCATTTTTTTATTCACGCTTGTGCATGCATTTCATCTTGTTATGGCCATTACTAAGGAAAATTATTTAATTAGTATTATGGGAAATGGCCTTTGAAGGTTGGAAATTTGGGTTTCATGTGGATGGATACCTAAGTAACCGGACACGTCCAACAGGGTCCCCGTGTCGTGTGGGACACGGTTTTAGATGATGGTTGGTGGGATAGGATAGTCCTTAGCATCAAGATCATGGAGCCAATCATTTCTTTGTTGCGGTTTGCAGACACAGACCAGCCCATCCTAGGAGATGTTTATGAGGGGTGGGATTCCATGATTGAGTCCATGAGGACCATTGTTATGGAGAATGAGTGTGCTGAGTATGAGACATCGGCAGAGAACTTATGGTCCATCATACAGGGCATTCTTATCTCTAGGTGGGATAAGAATTCCACACCTTTGCATTGCTTGGTCCACTCATTCAACCCTAGGTTCTACGCTTAGGATTGGATTAGTGGTGGGTCGGGACCCTCATCCAGAGTCTCTCCTCACATGGATGGAGAGATCTCAGAGGGGAGGAAGATAGCATTTAGATGACTACTTCAGGATAGAGACCACCTTGAGGTGGTGGAGGAGGAATTTTATAATTTTTCTAGTGGCACTAGGAGATTTGGAGGATATGAGGTGGTTAGAGACATGGGGGTTAAGAAACCCCTTGTTTGGTGGAAAACTCATGGGGCAACATGCCCTCTTCTACAAAAGATAGCCTTGAGGATCCTCTCTCAAGTTACTTCACCTCTTGTTGTGAGAGTAATTGGAGCACATATGGGAACTTGTATAGTGTGAAGAAGAGCAGGCTTGAGCAGTGCAAGGCAGAGACAATGGTGTATGTGCACTCCAACCTTCGTCTTATTTACAGGAAGAGGGAGGAGTGGGAGAAGGGAAAGACACGGATGTGGGATGTCCTTCCTGATGAGATGGGTTTGGACAACAGTACTGATTTGGCATTCGCCAACATGGATCTTAATGATCCAGTGCTAGAGCCGGTCACTTTTGATGAGGGGGATCGTATGGAGGGGTCATCCTCCACACCAGCAGATGCAGTTAGTCAGATTGGCAGAGAGGAGGAGGAGGAGGAGGAGGATTAGGGAAGTGATGAGTTTGTTGATTCAGGCATGGAGGAGGACTATTGAGTCATTGACAGATGGGATTCTTCCATCTTGATCCACTCCTTTTTTGTATTTACTATTAGACTATTAGTCTATTAGTCTATTTGGAATTTTCCAGTGCCCAGTGGCATTCCGACATCTATGTAATACATTTTGATTTTGATGACTTAATGAGAAATAAGGTTCCGAGTCTCTGACATGCATCTATGTGTCTCAATGTCTCGTTGTGATTTGTGATTGTGAATGACAAATGTGTTGTGATTTGTGAATGATCTAATTTATATTGAATATTTCATATTTGTAATTGTAAATGTAATTTCTATTGAATATTTGTAATTGTAAATGTTAAACTTTGTTGGATCTATATGTCTATATTTTTAAATTTTAATATATTTTAAAAATATATATATGTATATAAAACGTGTCCTAATTCCGGGGGTCACCGTGTCTCGTGGGGACACTTGTGTCCCGTGTCCTCATGTCAAGTGACTTAGATGGATACATTGTAGAAAGGGGGGAGTTCTATTTTTTTCAATTTCTAATCGGATTAGGAATTTTTGAGTTTTTGAAAAGGGATTCATTTTAATTATTCACTCATCTTGGTTGAGGGAGATGTGAATTTAATTAGAGATTGGCTTATTCCCAATTTTATCAATATTACAAAACTAGGTTGTTTTAAACAATAAAAAAATAGTAATTTAGGTTAAGAAATGACAAAAAAATGGTATGGGTGAATGAATTACCTAATTAGATGACAATCCACCGGTGAATTTGCCTCCCCTCCAGCTAAATTGAGCTCTACCGATACTTCAGGGCACACAAACCGTCCTCGTCCAACCTCTATTTCGCGTTTCTGATGCGTGAAGAGCACCGCGGGTGGTCGGGGGTGGTCGGGACTGTGTTTTTAAATTGATTTTAGATTTCAATAACGCGTACACGTTTTGTAACTACATAACGCATACGCGTTTTGTAGTTCTATAACGCATACGCATTATGGTTACCTATCCTACATGTCCAGTGACATGTCAGGCTCAGGTCTTACCATGGCAGGTGCTAAATATTAGAAACGCGTTATGTTTTTATGTATCAGGAACGAGTTTTGAAAAAGTAGCATTGCATCTAAAGTGACCCTCATATTCTTGCACACACCCATATCATAGTGATATATGATACAACTCGGTTGCCTTTTGTTCACATCAAATTGCTTAATTCATGATCTTCATGACAATTTTGAGCATGGAAAAAGTTTAGTTGTAGTCTTGACTCGAGTCAGTTCAACAGTTGTACCTACATCCACTACAATTCTTTGTATAAATGGCATGCCCATGAAGAGGATCAAGCAGCTTTGGGTTTGAAAATGATTCATTTGGCTGCTTGTTATTTTGTTAGTCTGAATAAAAATCTTCTTCGGTTGTATTTTTATCTACTGAGCTACTTTCTATTGATCATACCATAAAACGATTTATTTTCTCTCTATTAATTTCTAAACATGTATTGTATTGATGAAAGGTGTAGTATCACTTCAAGGCAATTCCTCGAGGCAGCCTGTCATGTCAAGAATCAATGCTCTGCTCACCCGTTAAGATTAGTCTCTATCTCATCCACCATTACAAGAAAAGAATGGTTGCGTCACGTCGTAATTTCCTTTATCAACCACAAAATTACTCACCGGGATAGATTTTCATGACTTACTATACACGCATTCATTTAACAAACTGGTTGTTCTTCAATTACTCGTTGCATTTTTGTAGTAGGTGTTTCTTATAGGGAATATCCCATGCTTCTCACTAATTCTAATAAGAATTCTTTCCCCACTTCTATAAATACATTTCAGCAACACTAAATCATCCCAACAAAAAACAATAAATCTAAATGTCACAAATTAAAAAATTGAAAATGGGTAAATGTTATATAAGAATGAATATCTTTGCCTTAGAAGGAATGTGCAGTAAGATTCGAGAGTGCAGAGAGGGAGCTTAGAGGGAGCCATGTGTGATAAAAAATGAGGTTGCAGAGTTTGGGACAAGGTACGGTCATCCAAATATTTGAGTGTTTATACAATATTATAAAGGTTCAAGTCTAGACATTAGAAACCCGGATCTGGACTTCCATTTAATAATTTGAAGTAAAAATACTAGATAAATGGATGCATGGGTTCTGAGACAAGGTTTAAGCATACTTGGGGTTTTCACCATTAGTTCCACCACAGAAAGCGTTACAAAGAATGAGTTTTTCAATTGGTATTGGTTAATTAAAAAGAAAAGAAAGGAAAACATGATTGGGTTCAGCTGCGTTAGATTTTTAAGTTGGGCATAAACTATTTACAAGCAAAGATTCCTAAGTTGGACACCAATGATTTCTAAGCAAGGGTTCAAGCTAGATGTGTATCTTTCCTCCAATTTTTTTTTCAGTGTGTTTGTTATTGAAACAATGTTTTTTTGTAGATGTGATAATTATGGATTTATTGATTTATTTAGTGACATAAATTTGATTGAAAATATAATATTATATTTAGCAATTTTTTTATGAAGTGGGTAATTAATTTATTATTGTCAAATGAAATGTGATTTTTTTTAAGCTTTTGATCCTAGAAGTGCGACACAAATATATACCCTTCAAACTGTAATTAAGACCCAACTTCAAATTTGAACCTTGCTTCTTGAACCTTTAGACTACCCTCTTAATTTCTTGAACCTTTAGACTACCCTCTTAATTTCAACGTTAGGGAAGTACTTTCATTAATATTTTACAAAATTCTTACCGAATTTCATCGAACCTCTGGACTACGCTATTAGTTTCAACGTTAGGGAAGTACTTTCACATTGTGCCTATTTTTATAGAGTATCACTACCAAGTACTTTCACATTGTGCCTATATTTATAGAGTGTCACTAGCTTCATGTTTTAATGAAGACAACCCCTTGTTGTCAATGAAGTATTATTGCATTTATTTTTAGTGTATTACTCTTTAATTTATTTTTAAAGCTTTTGTTTTAGTCTATAAAGTATTGCTCCATCATTTGTTTTTAGGTTATTTTTCTTATAAAAAAAGTGGGATCATGTCTTCTTAGTTTATGTTTAAGTAGAATTGAGTTTGAAACTTTTATCCTCGATGTGATATGGACACTGCAATTTGGTTTAAACGTGATAATCTTTAAATGGGATTCAAAGTTGGAATGGTCATGCGAATGGACAAGTCCACACTCCATCGTGAAATGCTTAAATGAACCCTCTTCCTCGTCTTTAGAATCTCTTTTAAAACTGACGAATCAGTGTGTCCAAGTATCATTTTCAAATATTGAAAGAAATTTCAAAATGGAATGGAAAGAAAGGTTGGTTGGTGACCCAATCCACTTTAAGAACAAGAGTCACAAAGTGGCGATATCCTTGCAAGTCAACTTATAAACTAGTTTAGAAGCATAGACACTGTGCAATTTAGTAATTAAATTTAATAGAATGTTAGAAATCAATTTAGCCATAGATATATCATTAACTTATCAATTTAGCCATAGATATATCATTAACTTGAAATCATCAACCATACATACATGTTGTTTTTACAATTCCATGTACTCTAATGTCCACGTAGTGCAAAAGAAATGTATATGTGCCTTAATAAAAAGGTTACTAGCATATTTTTTAAGCGAAGGTTAGGTTATAAGCTAGTTTATAAGTATATATAGGGAACATTTTAGCAATAGAATTTAATAGACTGTTGAAAACAATTTATCCAGAGATACATCATTAGCTTGAAACCATCAACAATCATACAGTTTTGTTTACAATTTCATTCACTCCAATGTGCACACAGTGCAAGATAAATGTATATGTGCTTTAATAAAAAGGGTGTTCACATATATTTTTTCAATAGTTAAAGAATTAAAGAATCATAGATAAAAATTAATATCTACGAATAAAAACCCTCAAAGAAAATTTTCAAATAATCTTAAATAATATTATAGATGGAACAAAGTTGTGGAAAAAAACAATATTAAAAAATATTTTTTCTCGTTTTTGCTACCAAATTTTAAGGAAGATGTTGATGGGAGTAATCTTCCTAAATTTGGACCTTTCATTTATCTGCTCAATACAGAATAACAATTAGTGATGGCGATTTCTACAGTTCCACTTGATTTTTGTGGATGATATCTTACTTTTTCTCAAATGGATTTAGAAGAGAAGTCCTTCTATTGCAAGGTTTCTTGAAGCTGCTTGCGGATGCTTATGGTATGAGTTATAATGTAAGGAAATCATTAATCATGTGTTTCCTTTATGAATATTACACATGAATATATTTATTGGATCTGTACTCAGTTAGCTTTCTGTCTAGTGAACTTGGAAAATGGACTCAGGTATCTTGGTATTGTTTTAAATCCTAATGACTACCAAAGGAGGGATTGGTCATGGTTAATTGGGAATATTGAAAAAATATATCATCTGTGGTGCAACAAATAGTTAAGCAGAGGGGGTAGATTGGTATTGGTTAAAACAGTTCTAGAAGTTGTTCATGTTTATTAGATGTTCTTGGCATATGTTCCTAGAGGGATCTTGGAACAAATAAGGAATATTAGTTATAATTTCCTTTGGAGGGGAACCAACGATGGTTTCTCTCCTCATTGGGAGGCCTGGAATACTCTTGCTTAGCCAAAATATTTGGGTGGATGGGGGTTAAAGAATCATTTTTGCTTTGCTAAGGTATTAGTAGCAAAAGGTGTTTGTAGAATCTTGTGGGTTGAAGGCTTATGGGTGAAGGTTTACTACAATAAATACATTGTCCCCTTATGATGCAAGAGCATCCATGGTTGTTTGCAATCTTGCATCAACCAAAAATATTATATTTTTATGTTGGTTTGGTTTGAATAATGTTTTGAGAAATAAGTTGAAAATATGAGGTCAAAAATCATATTTTAAATAATTGGTCTCATTTTTGTTACAAATGATGTGGTAGGAGGTTGTGAAGGAGTGCACTTTTAAATCCTGAAAATCAAAATGCATACATGGAGTTGATTTTCTTTTGGATTTATTGAAATGCGTCATGGAGCATTTAATTTTTTTTTTTAATTATGGGGCATCTTTTTCAGTTACATAGCATAGCCTTTTCAAAGAAGGCAAAAATCATATTTTGGGAAGGATTATTTATGCTTTTTTCTAATTGCTGGAACAGATTTTTCAATTAAATGGTGTAGCCGATTGAAAGGAGAAAAAATCAGATTCTCAGAGATTTATTCTTTTTCTAATTGTTGAAGCATCCATTTCAAAGGAGTAAAAAAAAAAGATCAGACTTTTGGAAAAAAGGAAAAAATATGGTATTGACAATTTTTAGTTGGTGAAAAAAATGGAGAAATTGGTTTGGAATTTTGTGGTGCAAAGGGTGTGGCATATCTTCATGGAAAATATGGAAATCGTTTTTGTTGCAGGTATGAAGGTGTTTTGACGGCAGGTGAAGACAAGAATACATTGTTGAAGACTGGAATAGTTTGCAGATTGCATATTGAAGTTTGCACTTGAAGGAGAAGGAGTTGTTTATGCTATTGCTTATCATTGTAACCTATTTGTATTGTTGTCCATCGGCCCTAGAGAGTGTATAATCAGATTTATTAAAGTTTGTAAGCATTTTGTGAAAGTTTGGAATACAATATATTGCCTAATAGTTCCATATTTTTTAATTCAAATCCTTGTTGTTTTTGTTGTGATTTTTTGAGAGAGGGTTTTGTGTTGAACCCTCTTACATCAGTGGTATCAGAGTTGGTTGTTCTTGATTCTATAGGCAGAGTGTCGAAGTGAGGAAGTTTGCAAAAGGACCTATGAGTTGTGGTTTCTGAGAAAAATGCCTCCCGGAGTAGCCTCGCAAGGTATGGGTAGAGGTAGAGGTAGAAACCCTCCTAGTATACAATATTTTAGACATCTTCATAGGCAAGTTCATGCATTACAAGAAGAGTTGCATCGAGGAAATTATGTACGAAGAAGGTATGAAAGTGAAGATGAAGCTGAAAGTAAGGAACCATTCAAAGAAGAAGCACAAGTTGAAATAGATACTAGAGAAATTAGATTTCTTAGATCCATTTCCAAGATTAGAAAAAGATCAAAGATGGAGGTATCAACATTTAATGGAATCTTTAATATAGAGGAGCTCACAAATTGGATAAATGACATGGAATAATTATTTGAATTCGAAAAGATTGAAGACCTTGACAGAGTGAAATTTGCAAACACAAAACTAAAGGGACGTGCTAGTATTTGGTGGAAAGAAATCCAACTTGAAGGGGGAGGAGAGGAAAAGATAAAAAATTTAAATATAAGGAGATGAAAAGATGAAGAGGAAACTCATTCATGTGGATTATGAACTAGAGTTGCTCAAGAAAATGCAAAGTTTGAGACAAGGAACTGGAACAGTAAAAGAGTATACTAAATAATTTCACAAAGTATTAATTAGAACTGGGCATGTTGAAGAAAATAAGGAGAAAGTAGACCATCACATCAATGGATTGAAGCCTAGCATACAAGAAGAATTGGCACTAGTGATAATCTGCACCATAGAAGATGCATATCAATTTTCACTAAAGGTGGAAGAAAGATTAAATAGAAAATTTGAAAATAAGCAAAGAGGAAGAGGTTGTGGTGGAAGAATTGGAGGAAGGTATTATGGAGGACAAAACAATAATCAGATTATGAGCCTACAATTTTTTCCCTAAAATGAATAACCATCTATCAAAAAACCGACGTCAACACAGGTCATTCATTATCCATACCTAAAATTTTCAAGTATATGTCCTTGGATGTCAACAAATTTGTCCCATGATATGTCAATAAAAAAAAATTAGAAAAAATACGAGTAGGAAGCTAATTCAATTCTCTAAAACATTTGTGTTTACTTCAAGTTGAAATTTCTAAGGGAGATATGGGTTTGAAGAGGTCGAAGTTGAAAAACATAAAATTTAGCAGTTTTGTTTGTCAAAAGCAAGCCAAAATTGTTTCCCAACTTCATGTTTTCACCCCGGACCTAAGTATTTAACCAAGATTGATTTGAAAAGTGGTTATCATCAAATCCAAATCAGAGAAGGGGACAAATGGAAGACAGCTTTCAAGACTAAATAAGTTTTGTATGAGTGGTTGGTCATGCCTTTTGGGCTAACCAATGCACCTAGCACATTTATGAGATTGATGAATGAGGTATTAAAATAATTTATGGGAAGATTTGTTATTGTTTATCTTGATGACATTTTGATATTCAGTAAGACATTAGAAGAACATTTTATGCATGTCAGATTTGTTTTTGAAAATTTGAGAGAAGAGAAGTTGCTCATTAACTTATAGAAGTACGGCTTTATGGAGAGGGAGTTAGTATATTTGGGATTCATTGTTTCAAGAGAGAATCAAGATGGATCCAGAAAAGGTAAAAACTATCCTAGAATGGCCTACACCTAGGAGTGCTACAGAGTTGAGATCATTTCATGGTTTGGCAATTTTTTATAGAAAGTTTATTTGAGATTTCAATAGTATTTGTGCACCACTAATTGAGACCATGAGAGAGGACAAGAAAGAGTTCAAATGGACTACAAGGGAAGCAAGGAGTTTTGACCATTTAAAGGCTAAGGTGACAAAGCAACCTATTTTAGCACTTCCAAATTTCAGCAAGATATTTGAAGTAGATTGTGATGCAAGTGTTAATGCCATTGGAGCTATTCTAAGTCAAGAAGGTAAACCCATTGCTTATTTTAGTGAGAAGTTAAATGATGCAAAGACAAAATATTTAGTTTATGATCATGAATTTTATGCTATAGTTCAAGCATTGAAAAAGTGGCGACACTATCTTTTTCCTAAGGAGTTTGTTTTGTTTACTGATCATAAAGCACTTCAATATTTGAATATTCAAGGTAAGTTAAATCAAAGACACATTAAATGGGTAGAATTTTTGCAAATCTATACATTTTTTTTAGCATAGAAGTGGGAATTCTAATAGAGTTGCAGTTGCATTGAGTAGAAGACAATTTTTGTTAACCGAAATGCAGGTTGAGGTTGTTGGTTCCAATGAGCTGAAGGAATTCTATGAGGGAGATCCATATTTTGGAGAGGCTTGGAGAGCTTGAAAAGCACATATTGCAGCATATAGGACAAAGTGGTTGGATTATTTAATCCAAGATGGTATGTTGTTCAAAGGTAATAAGTTGTGCATTCTTGGAAGTTCAATGAGAATGAATTTGATGAAGGAAAAACATAGTGAAGGATTTGCAGGACACTTTGGACACTTTGGTTTTGATAAGACCATAGCGCTTACTAGAGAAAATAGTTTTGGCATCATTTCCAGCAAGATATCAAAAAATATGTGTGAAGTTGCATAATTTGTCCAGTGGAAAAAGTAACTAGTCAGAACACTAGTTTATATCAGCCTTTACTAGTACCTAAGACGGGCCATGCCGGAAGAGATTAGTATGGAATTTGTTCTTAGTTTACAGGGGCACAAAAGGGATATGACTCAATATTTGTGGTGGTAGATATATTTTCTAAGATGGCACATTTCATTCCATGTAAAAAGACTAATGATGTTGTGCATGTTGCATAATTTTTTTTCAGGGAAGTAGTGCACCTACATGGCCTACCGAAGAGCATAGTTTCAGACATAGATACAAAATTTGTTGGCTACTTTTGGAGAACATTATGGAAGAAGCATGTCTTCCACCCATTCTCACACACCTTAGTATCTTGGATAAACTCAAAACAAGGTCATGAGATGTTGGTCTCCTAAGCTTCAATGAAAATTTGTCAATGCTCTTCAACACCTGAGCAGATATCAAGGTTAGTTGATTATTTGATTTTCCTTCATTTTTATTATTGGATTCATAAACATTGTATTCTATGAACCTATATTGTTTACTTACACTATATTTCTATATTGGTTGATTGGATAGTTGCATTCCAAAATCAAATAAGAGAACCAATGAATGTAGATGGGATCATCAATGATGATGTCAAAATCCATTTGCAAGTATATGTTTGCATCCAATGATTTCCTTACATTAATGATAATGTACTGCTCTTGTAACTTGGTTGATATGATTTTTCCATGGCTATGAGCAACGTGGATTATCTTACACATCTATTGCTTTAGTAGGAGATAGGTCTATGCTAATTTTAATTTTAACTGGTTTTGATGTGTTAATTCAATGCAGCACATTAGAGGGTAGATGTCCATAAAACAAGGTAAAAGTTATACATAGCTTGCTCACTTTGTTAAAGAAGATAATTATAATATTCATTGTGTACATTGTATGTAAATGGCAACTAAGTTGTCGAATCTTCAAAATTATTATTAAAATGTGTAACAAGTTGTGTAAATAAAAATATGGTCTACTTTATTATATACTATTTCTTATGTTTCAATTTATATTGACTGGCTATTTTTCATTGGGATATTATGGGCACTAATAAAAATGGTCTATTTCATCCCAGTCAGGCCAATTGATCATAAATAATTATATTGGGAATATAGTTAATTGACATCAACATCCTTCTAGCAATTCCTTACAAATATTTTTGTTGCATTCGATTACGAGCTTGTTAAGATGTATATGCATTGGAATTTTGATTTCTTATTAAAAGATCAATGTTAATATGCCAATTTGCTCTATGCAGGAGCAAACAAGCTTTATCGTACAATAGTGGTGCAAATGACATTAAAACATGTAACAAATAACAATGGTGGGATGCAACATACATGTTAGGATCATAGTACTAAGATTCATTTCTATTGTCTTTGTTGTAGGAAATTAAATAGAATTACAAAATTTGATTTTTTTTCAATGTCCTTTTTATCTATGTGATTGGAATTATAAAGTAGTGAATTATTTCTATTGTCTTTGTTGTAGGAAATTAAATAGAATTACAAAATTTGATTTTTTTTCAATGTCCTTTTTATCTATGTGATTGGAATTATAAAGTAGTGAATTTTTATTGTTTATTGTCGAGTTTTGAAAATTAAAATTATTTTAAATTTTATATCTAAATAAATATTTTAGTATCCATAAGATGTATATATTTTGGGAACTTTATTATATTTTTTGGAAATGATATTTAAACACATATTCATATTCACATATTGTTACTATAAGTAAGAATTTATACTCTTTCTACAATACAATATTTAATTTGTAATGATATTTGATGATCCATTTTATCTACAATCCATTTGCAATTTGTTCTACTTGATATTTCCTCATACTTGGTATAAAAAAAAATTCCATAGTACAAGACTAAGAGCTATATTTGGGAGGGGAGAGCTTTGTAGGTGAAGCTTGTGATTAAAGATGAGGTTTTTGATAAAATTTTATATATGGGAAAGGATGGGTGGTAGTTACACTTATATTATACTTGGTATTTATCAACTCTTCAGCTGACTTATATGGCTTTGGAAAAACTTATTTTCAAGGTAAACATAGGAAAGAAAATCTTCAATATGATTACCTGTAAATAAATTCTTACTTAATTCTAGATTAAGGAATGTTTTCAAAAATTATCCTTAATAGTTATCAACTCCCCTAAGAATTAATTACTTATTTTGGTTAATCAATTTGGGAGATAAAGTATAATAAATGTTTTTTTCCCTACAAGATTCTGCTGTGCATCTTTTACTATATTAATTTTATGTTTGGTTCATTGTTATTTCATGTTTTACTATATAAAATAATGAATTTTTTATTAAATAATAAAGATATAGTATTCAATCCCATCAAATACATTTACCCTTATTCACTACTTCTTAGCATGAAGGATTTTTCTAGATCATTGTAATCCAACTATGTTGTATATTCATTTTGATATTCCTGGATTATGCAAGGGCATAAGAAATTCAATACATAAAGCAAAATCTATTGGTTTCCATTACCATTTAGGACTTTACAAACAATAAAACGTAGAAAGGTGGTTTATCTTATGTTCAAGCATGAACCTTAATGATTATTTACTTGATTGTCAACTCATTGTTTAACTTATTCATAGATTTCAATGAAGAGTAGATTTATTCTGGTCACATAGCATTAACTCTAACTTGACATATAATATCATACAATTGTTTGCAATTACATTCGTTATGTGGTTGAGTTCTACTGAGGCAATGTGTCATACACCTGTAGAACAATCAATACAATTTCCAGCAAGGAGGTTAGCAAATACATTAAACTTTATGATGTCCCATAAGACATCTACCTATCATCTCTTGGTACACAGAAGCCTAAGAAGCCCGAGGTTAGCAAATACATTAAACTTTATGATGTCCCATAAGACATCTACCTATCATCTCTTGGTACACAGAAGCCTAAGAAGCCCAGATTTGAGATATAGTTTAGTTTAAACTTTATATAATTTTTTTTCCCTTCTCTTCTCTATTATGACAAATGCCATAGTTTATTTCTAGAAATACATTATTGTAATTTAAATAATGTATTATCTTACTTCTCATGCATAAACTTCCTTTCATTTTGTTTGTCAAAGTAATTCAACGTTGCCTTGAGAGGGTTTGTTTCCTAATGATATTTGAAGTAGAGTATTGATGATTTTGGTTCTCTAATGATGTAGACCTAAACTCATGAAGTGCTGCTGCACCATCAGCAAGGAACTCATATGGTAACTTGGAACTTTGGATTTTTCTCCTTCTTTTAATGAAATAAGGTTCTTACTTGTGAAATAAGCTTATTACTTATTGTGAAATTCCTTCAATCTTTAATTGTCTTTTACTAAGAGGTTGATAATGAATTACTTTGCAAGAAGTGCCAACAAGTGAAATAAGCTTATTACTTATTGTGAAATTCCTTCATCTTTTATTGTCTTTTACTAAGAGGTTGATAATGAATTACTCTGCAAGAAGTGCCAACAAATGTATCTGGAACAAGTAAGACTATTAAAAATGAGGTTAATAAGGTTGTGAATGCAATTAAAATTTCACTGACAACAATGGTTTTCAACATGAATATTAAAATATTTTTTAATTTTATAATAAGAGATGCTTCCATTTTATTTTGAATTTGTGCTCATTTAGGAATGGTTCATGCTGAAATATGATGTTAAAGTAGAAGTTTGCAAATGGTTTATGTAGTTGTTCCTTCTAATTCTAATCATTAATATATTAACAAAAACCACCATTTTTTGTGCAAGATTTGGGAATCTTTAATCACATCTACTGTTGGATGACAATTCAACAGACTTGAACTCTGATCACTTTTAATAGACTAGTTCATCTGTGCCAGTAGTTTCATAGATTAGGAAGACATAGATGTTTTTCTCTTTTACTTATATGCAATGACAAATTATATTATATATATATATATATATTACAGAGAATATTGTTACATTATAAGTAATCATTGATTGATCTCATATTTCTTAAATCTAAGATTTTAACCAATAGTTTAATGGTTAGATCTTCTTCATCAATTTCTCATTTTTAATCCATTTGTATTCATTCAGTACCCACCCTTTACCCTTATCTTGAGTTGCAATCTTAATACCCTATATCCTTATCTTGAATTGCAATCTAAACTTAGTGCTATAACCTGTTCCCGTTGATATGCCTTATTTTCAATATATGTCATAACTTGTTCCCGTTGATATGCCTTATTTTCAATATATCAAAGTAGGGGATTTGCATTTTTACCCCTAGTTTTTCTAAACTCTGTTCTTTCTTCCATTTTCTTTTAGAGAAAGCTGAAACTGTACAACCATATAAACAAAACAATTGTTTGTAGATGAATGTTCCAACTTCACAACTATATCTGCATACGTTCATTAAATTCGTTTTGCACAGAAAATATAGCTTCATGCCACCGTTATAATTGAATTGGTGTTGACGTGTTAATATGTGTTACAATTTGTAGCTTTGTCTGAAATTTACTTGCCTTGGTGCTGCGATATCTCTTGCATCATTCTTTGGTGATCTTCCTGTAATTAGCTCCTTCATCCTTTTATGTTTTGGTTTTGAATTGTTCACAAGAGAAAGACAAACTTCACGCATCAGGCGTTTGTATTTAAAAGCGATCCTGAGGCAAGATATTGCCTTCTTTGACAAAGAAACATTAACGAGAGAAGCTGTTGGAAGAATGTCAGCAGATACCATTCTTATTCAAGATGCCCTCGGGGAAAAGGTTCTAAATCTAGGTAGCATTCTTTCATAATTTTGGGGGCTGAATGTACAGATCTAGCGATAATAATCATAACAATTGAAGACCAATATCATGTGTACAGAGAATTTGGAATTAATTCGCATGGATAGGTCAAAGGGTTATGATGAATTTTAAATTTGTGATATTATGAATGCAGGCAGGAAAGTTTATAGAGTTGTTGTGTACATGCATTGGAGGTTTTGCTGTAGCATTCCTGAAGGGATGGAAGCTTGCAGCTGTTATGCTATCGGCTACGCCACCGATTGCTGGAGCTTTGATTGTAACGTCTGTACTCATCTCAAAAATGTCTGTTAGAGTACAACAGGCGAATGTTGAAGCAGACCAAGTTGTGAACCAGACCATCACTGCCATTAAAACGGTAAGTTCCTGGTCACCTACTACATTCATATTCAGGGCCCCCAACAGGACTCCAATTTGAACTTAACCATCCTCGTAATGTTTTGAGGGAGATGTTAGGTTAAGATTCAACAATGTCCTCAAACCAAAATATTGACAAGATACCTCTGCGACCATGGACAGTCACCGGAGGATTGGAGATCCATGTGTTTGAGATAGTCAAATTGGAGCACACTGGTGCTGAAACCACGAGCTCGGAGTATATCTGCTTGAACAATGCCAATTTTGGATGATCGTTCGAGTTGGCAGGATGCAGGCGAGGGCATGGGAGGCAGCCTCGAGCTTGAATAACGCGGGGTTAGTTCGCAGTGTATGCAGGGGAGGCTCCGTTGCAGAGTAAGTTCAAAAAATCCCAAAAGATCTATACATTAACTGCATGGATAGCGTGATGTTGGGGACTGCGTCGGACGCGCTGCTCAGTTTTCCGTCGGCGATCGTGCAGTGAAAGGGCTGGCCGGAGGAAGGTATTGGTGACGGAGTAAGCAAACAGAGTGAGGAGCCCTCGACGACCCTGGGTGAGCCCCATTGTCGGAGGAGGGTCGACGGCCACCGGTGATTTCGCCGTCCGGGCGAAATCGTCGCACTTCTGGACAACTCCTTAAACAATGTATGCTGTTTGGCAAAGTCACGGCCTCATTTCACTGTTCAAATATGTTGAAAAAAAATTGTGGATGGTGTTTATATTAGTGTGTAGTAGGAAATAAGCTCTGTACTTGAATTGCTGCAAAAATGAAAAGAAAAAAAATGTTAATAATGTGTAATAGAAAAATAGTTACATTATAATTAAGATGATAATAATAATATTATGTATTGAAAATTATATGTGTTTGAAGTCTTTTCTATTTAATGTAGTAATAGTTACCATCACATTTAAAAAAGTGATTGATCTCTCATCTTATTTTCACATTATCAATTAAAATAAAACATACCACACAATATACTAGCTAAACCCCTCAATGGTTATGCTCTACATATGTGTAAGAACAATAGCTACTGAACAGTTTCAACACTTTCAATGTATAACTTCCCTGCCTTAGCTGTTTGTCGGTCGTGACTGACTCGTTAAATTTTGGATTCGCATTTCTTTTAGTCAAAGTCTGCGTTTTTAAATCACAATTCCTCTTTGAACCAACGGATCAGGTAGAGGGCAACGAGTAGTATTAACTTAAGCGACTAGAATTATATTGTTTAGGCAACTCTTAGAAACAACGTAAATAGCTAATTTTTTATTTAAGAAAATTGAAGTTTTGATTATCATAATTTTGTTTGAGGAATCGAGTATATAAGACAAAAATTTGTTTGAAGAATCGAGCATAGTCCAATAATTTGTTTGAGCAAATGAGCATCCAAAGACAAAAGTTTTGGATTATTTAAGAACTTTGTTCGATTTTATTTATCAATTTTGTTCAATGTTTTTAGTATTTAAATATGTTTAAACAAATCTTATTGAACTTCTATGTTTTTAGTTTTAAAATTAAAGTGACGTTGATTATAATAATAAACAAGAGCCATGTGGTGGCAATGTTCTTGACATTGTCACATGCTTTATTTGCATAAAGTTGTATGGATGAGCTTTGGGTTGGTAGGTGCGGGAGGGGTCTGGTGGAAACAGACAGGTAGAGTTTTCATGGGGACTTGGAAAAGCTACAAACAACAGCGCGGAATGGCTCGCGTTACTCAAATGAATGGATTTAGCTATTAGTCTAGGACTAAAGGAATTGGTAATCTTCGGCAACTCTCTCCTTGTAATCAGGGAGGCTAGAAAGATAACCTTGAGCTACAAACAACCTATCTCCAAACATCATCACATTTTCAAACATCTCCTCAACGATTTTACTGCTATCAAGTTCCTACATATCCTCCAAGCAAATAATTCAACAGCGGACAACCTGGCTAACAAGGGGGTTCTCATTGATTATGGGTTCAATGCCCTTAATGACAAACACTTAGAAAAATGTTGGATACCCTAACTCCTCCTCCCCCTCATTCTCGACCTTCCCTTCTTATGGCTCCCATACTTGGCATTAATTCCTCCCCTACACGTGGCAATCCACTCCAGCCACCTACCTACTGTTCTGACCTCGCATTAACTGCGCCTCGAGCTTTCCCACATCCCCCCCGGGCTGGCACGCTTAAACTCTCCCATCCCTTCCTACATTCTTCATTCCTTCTGCCCTGCATTTTATCATCTCCACTCTGGTATTTTCTCTATTCTCGAATTCCCTATGTAATGGGTAACTTCCCCTCTGCGTTTCACATTGCATCCCCCTCAGGTGGTATCCCAAAATTCGGGCATATTCCTTCCCACTGCCTCCTTTTCCATACATCCCTGCCTCCAAAGCATTCTCCTTGTTTGCAGAACCTCAGTCTCTCTGCTTTGGAAATTTCCATGAAGCCCTGCTATCCCACACTCTCAATCTTACTGTGTTTGAAGACACTCCCGACATGGCAAAAACTGAGGAACAACTTTGTCACCTCAGGACAGAAAATGCAGAAATGAAGAAATCCCTAGGGAGGGTGTAAAGAAATCACTAGGGAGGATTTACACCTTGCTCTCCTCCACCATCACTGAAGTTCTCAACAGGAATACTCTAATGAATGGAAGAATTGGCACTATTTCTGAAACACTGGATTATGCGGTCCTCAACATCTCGAATATAGACTCCAACACTGATGAAAACAACAGAGACATCATATATGTTGAAGGGAAACTCGACAAGCTCAGGGAAGAGGTCAAACGCTGCTTCCTAGCAAGGCAGGACAGCACTGAGTCAGGGTATGGCAAGCAGAAAGACCCTTTTGACGACAACACTCGTGGACCCCCGGCACAGCATCATGGACTTCGTTGAGACCTCTCAGGACTCTGGTTTTTTTGGCTTTTCTGCCCCTCCCTTAAGTTATGTGTCAATTATATGGATATGGATCCTTTTCTTTACAGTTTAGGCTCTAAAGCATAATCTATTTCAGTTTTTTGCCACTATTATGAAGTAGAAGAAACACCCCTGCACTCTCATTATGCTCTGTTTTGTAATATTTTTACTTGGACAATATGTAAGGAGTTATAGTCTCCATAGAATAGGACTTTACAAAAACAGTTTCAATTTTGTTAAGGAGAAGCAAGATGAAATAGACATCAGCTCTATCAGAGAGCAGTCACTCTCATATTTTATGTAATTCATATCTTTTTTAATATAAATGACTCTTAACGGTTCTTGTTAAAAAAAAAAAAGGTTGTATGGATGAGCTATTTGCTTTGAGTTGTGGACAATTGATGGAGGTCAAAAAAAAATTTAATTCAATGAAACAATTACCTTATTGCTAATTTGGTGAGATATTTATTGTTGTGTTGTTTATTCCTTTTAATACTTTCAAGTCAACGTACACGTTTATAATATTTATGGTCTATCTCACCAAATTTTTATCCACAAGATACTACTCATATACTAATCAATTTTGGGAGTATGAATTTTTGTTAAACATATTATTTGAAAGATATTTAAAGAGATTTGTTTAAAAATGACCATCCATTTTTAGTTTCTTTTTTTATAAGATTGAAGGGTATCTAATATAGAAAGGCATCATGAATCTACTATTAATAAATTTGGCAATGCAAATACGTATTTTCATAAGTTATACATCAACCGACAATAATGGAATATGCTCTCCATTGTCCTTGATCTGATTATGTATAGCTATTTTATTGAATTCGACTTAATTTAATAAGATAAATATAGTATTTATATTATCAAATTTAGATTTTTTTTCAACAGATTATCAAATTTAGATTTATAATTATAGTATTAATAAAGGATATTTTTATATTGTTTGTCGTATTAGTTCGTAGCTTGAACAAATTTAAAAATGAACTCAGGGGACGAAACAATCCAATAAAATCGTCGTCCATGACTCGAAGGTTCGCAAAGGGGTCGTGCAAATGGAACATGTTTTGATTCTAAAAATAATAAACAAAACTGACACCGACTGAGTCAATAATTGATGATTCCATGGCTAATAATTGATCCCACAACGGTTTAAGTTATCATACCAAAATTTTCGGCAACAACAATTCATCCAAAGATCAAAGGTTGAGCAACCGTTCAAGCATCCAGCAATGACTGAAAATGAAAATGCATTCAGGGAGAACTGTAACATAGACTCTCGGGGATTCACCATCGATGGTTCCGTCGACCTCAAAGGCAGGTCCATTCTCAGCTCCAAAACTGGAACATGGAAAGCTTGTTCCTTCATCGTTGGTAAGATGCAATGCAATGATTTCTGTTGTATGTTTTTTTTCTCATGAATGCAAACAGATATGATTTTCTTGTTGAATACAAAATTATATCTTCTTGTTGGGAATTAATAATGAGTTGATTAAGCGATGTTGGTGTTTAAATATTACAGTCTATGAGATCTTCGAACGGATGGCTTTTTATGGAATTGCCTCCAATTTGGTGATTTACCTGACAACGAAGCTGCATGAGGGCACTGTTAATTCCTCAACCAATGTCTCTAACTGGTCTGGTACAGTTTGGATCACCCCTGTCATCGGCGCATATATTGTAGACACTCACTGGGGATGCTACTGGACATTTACAGTATTTTCCTCCATATCGAGCTAATAATTGGCTCAATTTCATAACAACTTGTTGCACAGAAGATGAGATTGACAACCCTATCGATGCTCCTCCTTCCTTGGGCTGCTAGATACAAGCCACTTAAATCACCAACTTTAAGAATTATACCCTTATTCAAACGCCCTTTCACCATCAAAACGAAAAGAAAAACGTACATATAATCGCATCTATGGACATTGGAATCCCTTGTTCAGTTTTATCCCGTCTCATAACCACAAACACGAAATGGACAATGAGTTGGCAATTGCCTGGTGATTTATGTTTGAGTTCCTGAGTTTGCTATTTAAAAATAAAAGGAAGGTATCTGAAAATTCTTTAATCAATAAAGATGAAAGTTCATTCTTTCAATCAATAAAGATGAACTCATTCCATTTATCGATTGGGATTGTACAACGAATTTTAAAAATGAAAAAGATCGATATTCTCATATTATGGTTGGGATCAAAATTTATTATGACAAAGCTTTAGCTTTAGGATTTACACGCGTTGTGCCATGAAGGCCACATGGCTGGGGTAAAGAGCGTATACCAGACACGATTCCTTCTGTCGCCTCGACTATTCCGTAAATTAATATTTTTTTTGTTGTATCGGCCTTGTGTGTGGCCCACGAAATTGGTGCATGCATGACAGGTGCAACATCCCTGGGGATCTGTCACCTGCAGGTGCATATCACCGCCTTATGGTCCGATAGTGCTAGGATGTCCACCATACTGTCTCATTTGGTCATGGCTCACAAATGGTTTGCATAGAAGATTGGCCACAACACAAGTAAATGCGACTATGACAAGGATGGTATTTTCTGATTGTGAGAAGGAATCCCAATTGGGATCTTCATTGTTTGCTATTGATGGATTGTTTGCAGGTCTAATCTCACTTCTAGTTTCGAATGGAGATTCCCTGCTACAGTCTGTCATATACTTGATGATGAATCCATCCACACACTGCGTACTTGCATCTACATTCCAGTTCTTTCATCCAATGATGACGAGTGGACAAAGACGTTGATCATATTTTTTCAGCCTGGCGATGAGGAATTAAGAGGAGTTGTCATCAGAAAGGGCAGAACCAATGCTTCCTCTGCCCTTCAAAACTACATAAATGTGAATGGGAATGCAATGCAGACGAAAAGTACAAGGTTGTTTCCTTATCTATACTGCCAAGATTATCAAAACTATTCATCTATCTTGTATTGACTTTATGGCTCAACGTGGATGGTTTCTCCAGCTCTTTGTTCGCGAATGTCGCACTGGAAAATTATATTTCACAAGAAGATTATCTATTTTCTACTCATAGGTTTCTAAGCAGAGCCGTTGTCAAATCTAATGCAAATGTATGCCAAGTGTTGTTCTGTGCAGGTGCTCAATATATGGCGCTCTCATGAGACAATATAGACGATCATGTGGACAGCATTTACATTTCTAGATCGATCGCGTGTAAGTTAGTTGAAGGAGGCGCTATCAAATGGTATTATACGCATTCTATGGCACCCTCTACACTAAGAATTGTTGCAATATTGGTAGGCATTTGTGTCAGACCGCTCCAGCACTAGACTCTTAAGGCCGACCCTGCATGCATACATCCCCACATATTATTATGTTGAGTCAATACTTTTGTATGCATAAGCCAAGTGTTATTTATGAGTTATTAAGATGAAAAATGAGATGAGATGGAATGGACCTGTGGAGGGCAAGTGCAGTGGCTAGCCCTGAAATGTCACCTCCTACGACCATAATATCAATAGCTTGATTTTCAGAGCTCAAGCTGTTGGAGGTGGCCATCATCCTAAGGTTTCTCTCCCTACTTAACCCTTTGCCAATTCGTTCATGCGATTTGAAACATTGAGCCCGGAGAGGGAATATTTATATGGGTAAACAGTAATACTTCTCCAACGGGAAATAGGCCGGTTGGTCAGCGTGAGGTTTTCGGTTCCTGTGGATTCCTTCGTGAGATTTTTGGATTTCCGGTACCTACTGGATGTATCATGACGGTGTTAATTTTGTTCCATGCGCATTGATAGTGGTATAGGTCGTGTACAGGAGATTAAAAAATTATTATAATCCAAATACCACCAAATGGAGATTGTTTGGCCCAAGGTCGTCGTACTCTTCCCGCCAGTCCGTTAGTACTTGTCAATAAGTAGCGTAAGAAAGCAACGTGAATAATGGAGATCGGATTGGGATGGATGATATCAAGGTGGACAGATGTCAGGTGAAACACCCTTATGTTTTTCGAAGCTGACCTCACATCTGTTCAACCAATAGAAAATTAGAAAAATGAAAATTATAATAAATAAAATTTAGATTTCAAATGTTAAACTTTAAATTGGAGAAAATCAATCTACTGTACAATCAGTTGTTTAATAGCTCTGCACAAATCACATATGTTAAGGACATAACAAGTCCTTAGTAAGAATTTTAAATAAAATTCCCTTCAACTAAGTCTTAGGTTCAAAGTTAGGTTAAGACTTTTGACATTGTGCCCATGCTCTACAACGTCCCTATTATCATATTTTATTCTAGACAATTTGTAAAGAAAAAGTGTAAGGACCATGTATTTTTAGCTTGTACGGTAATGTGGGTTGGATGTTAACATAGAGTTGAATGCGAAACTTTGGTCATCTAAGTGATGTAGATTGTTAAATTTCGTTCAAGCATTATATTTACAAATGGAATTAAAAGATAGAATGCTTATGTGAATGCAGAAGTCCACAATTGAGTTTGTGAATGCAGAAGTCCACAATTGAGTTTAGAATGGTTAGAATAATTTTATTTATAAAATTGGTTTTTTAAGTTTATAATAAAATGATTATTTATTTGTATTGAAAATGTTTTTGTCCAAACCTTAAAAAAAGGAAAGCCAAGATTGTTAACCCTCACTCATATTAAGAATAAAATCTTTAATAATAAATTTGTTGGGTTCCTTTGAGTTTCCATACATACATGTACGTTTGAGGTTGAGAACATTTAATAGTAGTATGCATTTAATAGATGTCATATTTTTTTTTGGTGCAATGCTTTTCTAATCTTTCCAAATAGCTTTATTATTATATATATTAGAGGTTTGAGGTTGAAAACATTTAATAGTAGTATACATTTAATAGATATAGTTTATTTTTTGGTACAATGTTTTTTTAATCATTTCAAAGAGTTTTACTATGATATTTCTTAGAGGTTTGTTACAGGAAGTGTTGATAAATTTTGTAACATGGTAGAAAATGGGAAGAGGTTGAGAAGTCAACTGAAGAAGAAAGAAAAAAATTACCATGTCAAATTCCTTTGACACTCATAACTGATTCACAAATTTCTTAGCTCTATAGGGGCTAGCAAATTTAGGAAGTTAGTTCATCTAATCCAAAGCACTAGAGTTAGAAGAGAAACAAGGCCACCAATGCTCCCAGCTTACTACTAAGTTTCATGTGCTATGAACAATTGAAAAACCCAAAGGAACTAAACGGGCATCTACATATTGAATTTGAAGATAAATATCTTAACAAGTTGAATAGCAGTCTCTTAAGGCTCAATGGAGAAGTGGCTTCAAGGAAAAATCCATGTTATCCAAGCCATAATGACTATGTTTGAGTTGAAAGAAATTTTGGAAACTTAAGATAGTAGTCAACAAATTACTCAAAAGTTTTAGCATCTAAATGCAAAAACTCTTCTTAATGATCTTATTTTTAGGTATTAATGTGCTTGAAAAAAACAATAACTTTTAAGAACACCATATTAGCCCAAACTAAATTGAAGTCGAATCTTCTCAAACAAATTTGTCTTACAACTACACAACGGACCAACAAAATCTTTGAGGGATAGTTGGGAGAACCTTAAACATGAACGAAGTAAGGGATAGGATTGGAAAATAATGCATTAGATATATGTCACAACATTGTAATAAGATAATCTAAATTCATTGTATATAGTATCTAAAAGGTTAAATGAGAAATTCTCGTGGGAATTCTTGATGTAAATTTGAATCTCCTGAACAGAAATCCTAATCTTGGAGAGAAGCACACAACTTGAAGTATTAATGAACCTAGAAATGTTAAAGGAAAAAAATAACAAACAAAAAATAGTTGAGTCTCAAGGAAAAATGTTTTACTCCATTATATTGGCCAAATGATCTTTGTATTTAGGAATACAATGGGTTCACTCAGGATGCACGCAACCTCGTCACTGGGAGATGAAATAATAAACAATTCATGTAGGCATCCCAAATGCTAGAAAGGTGCAACTAACTAACTAGCATGCACACACATCACATAAAAGAAAACTAATCTATCAATTGAAGTGCTCTATCTTAGTTGGGATTTGTTAGGGTTATATTCTCTTTAAGGAGATTTCCTTGGATATCCACATTAGTTCGTATTGGTTTAGTGTAAAAGCATCCCCATTTTACTCTTGGTTTAATAATAAAACCACAAAAAAATATGTTGTATGCCATGCGTGAAGATGACTTTGGTTGTAAATAATGAATGTTATGGACCTATTTAAAGCTCAATGAGTAGTGTTGATGTGTTGTGGGAAAAAGAAGATTCAATTAGTTCATGTTTCTATAAAAAGGAGAGGATATATGAGAGTGGAATCATTAGGTGTTAGGGTTAGAACACAAAGGATGTGTTTGTAGCTAGTGTTGGTATCCCGATTTATGCATGAAACTACAAAAAAACAATTGTTGTGTGAATTGTGCAAGATCATTGAAGATGAATCTTCCTGCTAATGGTTGTTGAGCTATTGTGTAAGCAAAGAGCCGAAGTGATAATATTATGAAAAGCTATTTCACCTAGGAGGGTGTGTTGTTAAAATACTGTGGTGCTAAGAAGAAAAATACCATATTTTTTTGTGTATGTCTAGATCTAGAGTGATAAAGGTTGGAATGAGGAGAAGAATATGTCCGCGATGTGTTTGAGAGCCCAAGCTCTGTAAGAATTGAAATATCAAAGTAAAATCTCATCTATGTGTAATGCAGTCAAGTTGCCCTGTTTTACTACGGTAATATATATAAATATATAGTTTTGTGTATTCATTCTCAAGAATGTTGAATATTGCATGTCGCACATCTTCTCCACATTTACTTGTGTACATGTTGTTTACATTTACGGTCTGTAAAAGAAATCAAGATTTCCAAATATTTGGCAATGGTAAAATTTATGTTTTAATGTGGAGTAAATTCGACCTAAGTTTCACTTAATTGTTTTGTTTCTTATGTCTTAGCAAGAATATTTTAATATAAAGTTTGTTTCAGCGAAGTCAAGTTCCGCGAAGTTAATTTCTGCAAAGTCAAGTTCCGCGAAGTTAATGTCCATCGAAGTGAAGTCTTTGGCGAAGTATAA
Source organism: Larix kaempferi (assembly GCA_027924585.1). Classification (NCBI taxonomy): domain Eukaryota; kingdom Viridiplantae; phylum Streptophyta; class Pinopsida; order Pinales; family Pinaceae; genus Larix; species Larix kaempferi. Next base: position 23,671,333 of record BSBM01000017.1, on the reverse strand, counting down.
GTTGAAGGCCTAAATTTTCTTAGACTGTGATTTCTTTAGATCCTCGGATCCAGTGTTTAAAAAATGTTATATAAGGCATACTCGATAATCATTAATGAGCAATTAAGCTATCTTCGTACATATATATTAGAAAAACAGTTATCTTCATACATATGTATTCGAAAAACACCATAACTCTCACGTAACCATATTAAAGTTAGGTAAACTAACGAACTATGATTAGAGTTTTTAACATCCTCCTTAGTCATAAGTTTGTTAGCGCCACTACTTGACAATCAATTAATGGTTTTAAGTTGACCATTAAACTATCCAAACATCTGAAAGTGTTAACAAGCAGAACCTCATGTCTTCTGCGATGACCACTAACCATGTAAACAACAACGAGGTGGTTTTAGGTTTACCACTAACCATGTCATGTCAATTAATAATCTGATAGTATGTTCAGAAACAAGGATGTGCTGAAATTTTTTATCAAAAACAGGTTCAGAATGGCTTTTCTTTTGATGCGGGTCTTCTTTCCACCCTTTTACAATTATGCAACTTGACAATAGAAAATTTAAACTCAACAGAAGGGTGTTGAGTTCAACCAATAATACACCCAAATATAATCATACTTTAATTCAAGAGAATAATGATACTCATACAAACACAATAGTAAGTACCAAAAATATTGTGTTTGATTACAGGGTCACCCTTCCTTGTCGAGCTTTGCATAATCCCTTTGAGAGAGTTACTTAGTCATATTATGATGAGAGTACTACAGAGTATTGTTGGTTTTCTACTTATTACCCGGATTCAGCAGAGATCTAGTTCCAGATTCAGCTTCAGCAGCAGGTATATGGTATGGCAGGTATAGCACTTTCTGGTTTATTGCTCATGTTATTGTTGAGACTTGTTTATTTATGATAGTACACGGAATTGACGTATGATGTTTGATGTGGTGATCTCGGTTTTCATTATGATGTGTATGGGCCTTGGTGATGTCAGTCCCCCTCATTTAGTAGACTCATGTATATGCAAACTGGTTCCTATCCCCACTATTGGTATAGACTTGGTCATTTCGTCCTCCTAGGCAGCTAACCTTGGATCCACCTGTCACTTCCTTCCACCCATCCGTCTCATTCATCTTTGGTATTTCCCGACTTGGACCTTGATTTGTGGTCATGAGGATCCCCTTCCCCATTGACCTCTGAGTATGCCAATTGCCATGATTTCCTGTCTCTTGTGCCTTGGCTCTTTAGTGTGTGAGATGCATTCTCAAACCTGGGATTTGCTCCCATTAGTTGTCCCTGATATCGCAATGCAATATAGGATTGTGAAGACTCACCAGGTGTTCCCCATTGGTCATCGAAGCATGTACACTTGCCCCCATTACTTTTCAGTATGAGCACCTTGTTATATCTTTTGAGATATGTATGTAGCCCAAAAAGGGCCATGAAATGTAATGAAATGAAATGTAAATGAAGCCAAAAAGGCTATCTGAAATGTAAAATCAAGCCAAAAAGGCTAAGTGTGAAAGTCAAATGTAAAGTCCAAGAATGTGTTTTTGAACACACACGGACACAGGTCAGCCATATATATCAGAGCATTGTAGAATTTATTTCCTCACCTAGTCCCACGGAGCAAGGAGGTGAGATGGAGTAAGGGACAATTATGCGAATTGTCCCCTAGAATCTCAAGTTATGGTTTGTCGGACACCAAGTCATGGAAACTCTAGAAAAGATCCTCACAGAGTCTTCTGAAGGCACAAATGTCAGTTGCAAGGTGTATGTTAGATGATCAATGGTGGTTTCCTTGCACTATACCCATTTGTGAGGCACCGCCCTTCCCTGTGTATTATCATGGTATGCTTATGTCAGTGGGTCCCGCTTTCCCTGTTTATCCGAAGGGTCACATGGTCTTGGTCCTTTTCTTCCCCTATCCTTCACCTTGTTTATCCACCTCACCCAAAGTTAGCTAAGTGGTCAAGTCTATAAGTTGTGCATAGCAGTTTTGAGTCTTTGTTGGAGGTGGTGGGCCCACCTCACCAGGGGCCTATTTTTATTGAGATATTTTCATTATGATCACCATGTCGTCTTTATATTTCTTTAGTAATTTACTAAGATAAATAAGGAAGCCTTGACGCTTCATGTTGCATACAGGTTTTTAGCCATTGCCATTTTGACCAGATTTGATTTGGTCAAACAAACCAGGTTGACTAGGCCAAAAAATGGCCCCGAAAAAAAAGTTGCGATCAAGATTTCGATTTTGGTCATTTATCATGTCTTGTTGTCCCATATGCGCCTCCAAGTGTCAGATTCAGAAAATGTTGAAGCATTGATGAGATTTTTAATTATGATTGGTCAGCATGGACCTGTTTTAATTAAAAATCTTTGATTTTGGGAAAACAGTGCCCAATTGACGAATCAGGGTTGTTCGAGTGACCATGTCTACTATATATGGGGTCTACGATCGCATTGCAGCAGACGGTGCGTCAATCCAGGCAATATAAGTGGGTCAAAAGCACAAAATACATCTTCAGAAATAAAACCAACAATTAATTAAATATGGAAAATCAAATTTGGCTAAGGTAACTATTGAAATGGTAAGTGCAATGGTTGATAAAGGTAAGGGGGGTCCCCTAAAGTCATTTTTTCTATGTTTGGACATTTATTTTATGATGTGGGCCCCTCATTTAGCCCAACTTCACTCATGGGACGAATTGACCCATACTTGGCCATTTTTCACTATGTAAAACTTCACATTTTGCAAATGTAATGTATTGAGACTTTGGCCAAGTGATCTAGGGGGCTAAAACAACCCATAGACACCCCCTAGACCTCTATTTGTGCATTGTATGGGCCCCACAAATGGCCCCATCCTCCACTTGGGCACATGGGGGTAAATTCGCCCCCCCTCTTGAGCTCTCCTCCACCATTCGATTTGGGCATTTGAGAGTGCATCTCAGCCATCGATTTTGGAGGGAGTTAGGTTTTGTTGTGAGCCTTCTCTATAAAAAAAGAGACTCACCCATTTTGTAACTCTCTTGGGCATTTTTTCTTTGGAACACTTGGACTGAATAGAGAATATTCTTTGAGAGTTCTTGAGACATTGTGTGTTTGTATGGGTATTGTTATGACTGATATCTATTTGCTAATGCATTGCTGAGTGTTCTAGTGTATTTTTCCACCATATCTTGCTGATTCGATTTGCAGGTTGAGAGACCACTTGGAGGAGAGCGCAACTCTTGGAGTGGGAGCTCCACATTTGCTCTTTTCCTTCAGGGATTTAACAAGGGAGTTGAATTTACTCATTGTCTTTCAATTTCTTAATCATTTGTCTTTAATTTTTCTATGCAAACGATCTATTTGCTTCAGATTTCTGATTTTCCTCTTTTGTGGCAAGTAGCAAGAGCGCACTTGGCCATCTGGATAGCTCAAACGCTCAGGGAAAAGGCTGGTTGCTCATCACTCGAACTTGGAAAGTAGTCCTCATGTAATAATCATCCATTCATCATTGTTCCAGGTACTTCTCTCATGCTTATTTCTCCATTTAGATTTATGTTGTGTTTGTTGAGCTGAAATTGCATAAAAAACCAAGGGAAAATTAAAATATTAAAATTTCACCGTTAGAACACTGTTTTTATTTCAAACCCGCTTAGGAATTTTCCTTAAACGATCATATCTAAAATCCTAGTCCATTTCGACTCCATTTACCCTTCAAACTAGCACTGGTCCATTTGGCAATTTCACCCTCCTAGCGCGTTTTTCTCTTTCTGTTAAGCTGGGTCCTTTTGGGGTTGTGGGTATCTTTGTTTTCATTTTGTATTGGCTGAGTATCATCTAGTATCAATTAAGAATCACTAGAAGCGCTCTAAAAATCAATATTTAAATTCTTCCACGTATGCCTTGCTTGATTGAGTTAAAATCCCCCATAGGCAGAAAACTAATTGGCACTTCTAGTACATTTTATATCTCTGATTTCATTGCCAGCCACCAAATATCTAAAATCAACCACTTTTATCTTCAAAATCATATCAAAAATTATTTTAGTTAGTGTCCCAATCTATCACCAAGTTTCTGTTTGTTGGTTGGACAAGAGCCTTAGATGTTTTAGACACCTCCCCTCTTTACTTTCATTGTTTATTTTGGGTTTGGGAGTGTTTGTTTTGAACCTCAACCATTGCTGGTTGAGTAGGGTCTCCCCTTGGATTAGGCCACGTGCCCTATCCGAAGCAACATCGTCTGGTGTGACGACTGTTCCTTGAACGGTGGACTTGGTGTTTGCAGGTCTCACCTACCTGACTGCTTGCCCTCCACCATCCTGGATGAGATATCTTTAGTAGCAGCTAGAGCTAGTGTGATAACATTTTTTGCGCCAAAAATGTTATCACACCAGCTCTAGTTGCCACTAAAGATATCTCGTCCGGGATGGTAGAGGGCAAGCAGCCAGGTAGGTGAAACCTGCAAACACCAAGTCCACTGTTCGAAGAACAGTCATCACACCGGACAAGGCGTTTGTCGCTTCAGACAAGGCGTTTGTCGCTTCGGACAAGGCGTTTGTCGCTTCAGACAAGGCGAGTAGCCAAGTCAGGGGGGTGACCCCGCTCAACCAGTGATGGTTGAGAGACAAAAATAAACACCCAAATCCCAAAAGATAGACGAAAACAAACAAGAGATGAGTGCCGAAAATATCTGAGACTCTTTTCCAACCAATGGACAGAAATTGGGTAATGGATGGAGTGCTTAACTAAAGCAATTTTGGATTTGATTCTAAGATGAAGAATCATTAATTTGAAATGTTTAGTGGTTGGAAACGAAATCAGAAATACAAAATTAGCTAGAAGTGGAAGATGAAATTCTGCCTAGGGGGGAATTGACCCAAATTTGACCAGGTATGTAAAACAGAAATAAAATCAACGATTTAAACATTACTTCTAGCAATTTTATGTTTGTATTAGATGTTATTTGATCAATGCAAACCAAAACAAAAATACCCACAAGCCCAAAATGACCCAATCAAGAAGAAAATCGAAAAATGCCCAAGGAGGACGAAATTAGTGAATGGACTAGTGCTAGTTTATTGGGAAAATGGAGTCGGAAAGGAGTGAAACTTCGGAGTTAGTCTTCATGCAACACACGATATTTCACCATCACTTTAATTCAAGAGAATAATGATACTCACACAAACACAATAGTAAGTACCAAAAAGATTGCAAAAACACAGAATGCAAGGATTGAAATCTGAACATGCACAAGTTCATAAAAGAGGTGTTGAACTATTCTTTTAAATCTGGATGTTGGAAACTTTGGTTTAATTTATCTGCCAATGGCTACAATCTTCAATATGGCTTCAATAAAGCTGCAATATCTTCTTCAATCTGTGCGTATAGACAGTTGTGACTCCTTTCCTTTAACTTGACAGATTGGAGTGGGAACAGACAGAACTGTGGATCTCATGGTCTCTTCAACGTCTTGCTTGACTCCGTCTACTGTGATCTCTTGACGATGGCTCTTTCTAGCAGATCACGGGAAGATCAAGCATCATGCGGACTTCTTGCTGGGTTTCTTACTTTTTCTTCATGTAGACAGTGAATTCCTCAAGAAAAATTTCGAACAGGTCTGCAACATTCAGTTAGGTTTTCTTCATATGGACTAAGCTCGCAGGCAGCGAAATGTTATCACAGACATGTGACTGCAACATAGAAATTCCCTTACTCGTGCTCGTTACGTTATTGATGGGCGTCTCTGCAATTTAATGTCATCTTCAAATTCTCTTCAAGTCACTTCATCGATCTCCAAAAAAAATAGTGTCTTCGTTGTGTTTTTGTTCCAGCGTCAACATGGCTGCATTATAAACTTATGCGGAAGATTCCTCTTGACAGAAATAAAATTTATTTCATAGAGTCCCGAGAATGTCAGTTCATATCAATTTGCGCAAAGGTCATCATTTCAAAGCATTGTAATGCTATTAACATGTTTTTAAAGTATATCAATTGTAAGGATAACATCAATCTTTTATCCATCACCAAAATTGGCAATATAACTTTGAATTGCAAACAACAGTCTTCTTTCTTATCTTGAACCAGAAATCCGGGCCTTCTCAAATTTCGTTTCGATCGAGAAAAAGGTGTCTTCAATAAAGCCAACCAATTTACTATTTTATGGGGAGCAAAGATTGCAATTGGTATGAGGTTTTTCTTACTCCCAACAAACCCTTGGACAATTATTCCTTCGGCATAGTTTACGATTAAACCAGCAGTGGCAGCCTCCTTTACTTGTAGAATTCGTCCATACCCAAAATTGTTCATCAAGGCGAGAAGCCGTGTTTTTTATCTCACGTCCAAGTCACCATAATCTTTCTCAGATAAATCGCTTCATTTCATAGGCATGAGATCTCTTAGTTCGTGAGACCGATTAAGTCATAACTGATCTCATATGATATTTCTACTATCCTGGCTTTATGGACCTTCATGTGTTATATGATACCACTGTTGAACATCACATCATGAAAATTATATAAAAAGATAAAGAAAGACATGAAAACGATGACAGAAAATGCATATTCTATAAGATAATCATTAATGAACAATTACGCTATATATATATTACAAAAACACCATAATCATCATCTAACCGATTAACAAATTATGATTAGAGTTTTTAACATTCAATACCCTAGTGAACCCTTTGGTTTTAGCCATGAAGCAATCAATACATTGAAATATATACATAGTCATAAATCGGAACTGTTGATAACGTTCCATAATAACACCAATTTGGTGTATAACATCCTTTATTTGTGTCGGGAAAAAAACATCCTTTATTTGTGGGAAAAATAATTATGTAGATATCCTATCCATCCGGATTTGAAAGTATAACTTAAAAGATACATGTATTTAAACAGTTTCATTTATATCACATTGAGAAAGTTTATACCATATTTATTTATAAAAAGGTGGTAACACTTTGTGAAACCTTTTTATAAGGAGGTGGTAATATTAGCCCGACATTAAAAATTTCATTACCACTGCGATGAATTTAGTTTTTATCGTTCGCCCAACAGCTAAGCTATATATGATCTTTTTGTTCTAATGAAAATTCATTTAAAAACTAAAATGCACCTACATAAATTGTTTTTAAAACCTGTAATATATTTACTTTCGAAAACTAAAATGAAGACCTTCAGTTTCAAAGAAGATAAATAATTACTCATGTGACGGCTTTGACACTTTTCCATTCACGGTTTATTCAGAAGGATGATTATTTATGGAACATCCTCTGTAAATATATATATCACTGCATTTTACATACATATAACTACGGCTTGTCGATGTCGACTTGGTTTCAGGGTATTGAGATGCAAAGTAACTATGGAGAAAAGTTGACAGGTTATGCAGGACTTTGATCAGCGTTGAAGAGCCCAAAGTGACACTCGATCTCATCCCCGGTCTTCTTGTTTTCGTTGAAAAGAGCGAAGATATACGTCTCGATGGTAGTTCCCGGCTTCTTGGGCGTCCCTGCATTCGATAATACATGGCGGATGAGATTGTTGTTATAAGTCTCAGCATTCTCAGCTGTGGCCGCATCCGCGCCAGCAGAAGGCCATCCGCTTTCAGTAATGACGATAGGAACGTCAGAATAGCCCAAGTGTTCCATGGCAAAGAAAAGAGTATCAACCATGGCATCGAACAAGTTGCTATAGTTCCGATCTCCGTCTTGCACCACAGAAGACGTGGACTTAAACACGGCGTAGTCCAGAGTAATGGAGCCCCCACTACCGGTGTAGGTGAAGTATGGATAGACGTTGGCCATGTAGGGAGCCCCGTTATCATAGTGTCCTTGTCGCTGAGGGTACCCTTTGAAGGCGGGAAGGAGTTGGGATCTAGAACTGTCGAGGCATGGGCGGTGGAGACCTTGATGTTATTCTGCAAATTGAAATTCTGAACGGCATTTTGAATGTTCGTCATGGCAAGAAAAAGATACGATACGTACTGCGGGCCAGGAAAAACCTCGTTGCCCACTGCAATGTATTTGATCTTGGGGCGGGATAGAAAGGGACAATGTTGTCGGTAACCCAACCGTTTGCGGAGTCCTGGCTGGAGGAGATGGCCTGCAATTTGTCATTACCGACTCCCACGATTACCTCGATCTCCGAATTGGCGAAGCTTTCAGTGCATCTCCGTTTGCAAAGAAAATCCTCATTTTCCCGATGTTGTTGTTTTTCATCAAAGTTACCCCTTGATCTGCAGTTGGCAGATTGTCTCCGAGCATGCCGTAGTTCACTCCTATTTTATCACCATCTGCACAAGGAATTGAATTGCAAACAGTTTAATAGAACCGCCCAGTAGATGTTAAACTTAAATAAAAAATGAATTTTATAAAAAAAACAAATTCTGGGTGGTGCTAATTTTACCTATGACGATTGAACAACAGAAGATGGCAATAAACCCGATCAAGATTATCTTCATCTGTTCATTAGAAGCGGCCATATTTCTCAGAGGAATGAGACACTTGAGAAATGATCCGCGAGGATGTTCATTTTATAAGAAGCCCGATTGATCCACACAGGCATTCAATATTCACAACCGGTAGGCCAAGTTGGATCTCGTCGATCCCGTGCCGTGTGCGACTGGCTACAGCCCCAGAATTGACAATTGACTGATTGATTATGCCATTTTCCTAACCATCGAAATCTCAATGGTTATGCTCTACATACGTGTAAGAAGTTTGCACTCCAGGCCTGGCCATGTTCCTTGTACACAAGGACGTGGATGGGTTTTTCTCCCTACTACAGACATAGATTCCATTACTTCAAATAGGGCGCCTTCAAATAGAGATTCTGTCTCCTTAGGATCCATTTTGGCATTGTAGACCTGGTAACCTGTCTGGCCTCCATGCTTCTTCTGATGTAATACACCTCCATGAACATTTCTTGTCAACAGCAGAAAAAACATGCACACTGTGTATTTAGAAGGATACATTGAATGTGCCAGAGAAAATAGATATACCAATCTGAGAAACGAATCCAAAGCCTGTAACGTGTCGAATGGATTGAGATGGGAGAAAACTCTCGATAAATGTTTACATCTTGTTCTGAGCGTAGCATTGTGAGCCGGTGATAGAGATGATGGTTCAGTGTCGTTACGCTGTAGTACTTATGTACTGAACTTGTCCTCAACGCATGTGCATGTCAGTTTTGAATAAAACCTGCATGCTCCCCTCTTGGCCATAGGGGCTTAACCACTGCAAACGGGCTTTAAATATCAACTTTGACTCTTTAGGACGGAATGCTCTCCAAACCGGCCCTCAATATGAACATTGATTGCATGCATGACTTTTGTGTAAGACAGGGTTCTCATTATCAAAGTTATATAGGGGAGAGGCTCCTATTGTTGTGTGGAACCAGTAGTGGTCATGGTTCCCGTCACATCAACCACCCTATTCTTGCACATTTCCACATTAATTAAAAATCATTAAACAACATATTTATGCATAAATAGAGTTTATATTAAGTACAAAATACATTTAATAACTGATTAGAACCCCACCTGATAGTATTTGGTCCATTTAATGCAAAGTTTAGAAACCATCATGTCCAATTGAGATTCCACCATGTCTTGCCATTAATGACAAATCTAACAACAAAAAATCCTATCATACTCAATCTACTGAGTACACCTTGGGCAACACATCATCCATCATGAACCACAATTGGAGAAGCAATGTTCCATCATCCATAACCACCTGCACACTGCAAGTGATATGGGGGTCAGCATCTGGTCCAGTATGATTCAACAACTCACACATGCAACCTCAATAAATGACACCCACCCACTGAAAAAATCAAATCACCCATCAAAATTTATGAAATCAAAAGGAGCAGCAAAACTCTACGAATGCCCAAAATCAACAATCCATTAAACTCTTAAATAAAAAAATCAAATCATCCATTACACCCTTAACTCAGCAAATAAAATTCGTTGCCCAAGATCAAATCAAGTACCTTAACTCAACCAAAGCAGCTCTTAAATCACAAAATCAAATCACCCATTAAACCCTATACTCAGCAAACAGAATTCGCTGCCCAAGATCAAATCAAGCATTAAACTCAACCAAAGCAACTGTCCAACAGAAAATCATCCATTAAACACACTAAGAGCACATGGATCATGCAATAAAGAATTCTCCATCCATTGGATCGGTGCCAAATCAATCCCGACCTCTCATTCCCAGAATTAACCTTGCAATCCATGTCAATTCCCCTAAGCACTCATTTTCAGCTAAACATATTTGCACACAATCAAACCCATTTGCATTCCTTGGATTCATCTATCATTCAAGCAAGCAGTGTGTTTATCATCCAGGACTCCACCATTCATCAATAGCCCAACAGTGTGTGCACAGTGTCGACCATTCATCAACAGCCCAACGGTGTGTGCATAGTGTTCCAGGTATTTACAGTCACCTATTTCCTATATCCATTTAATTAACCATCTAAATATCCAGTAACCTATTTACAGTGTTCTCCAAACTTCAAGTTAAAGTTGGTTGAATCTGTAACCATTAACATATATCCATTAACTATCAATTAAACCATTAACCATTTACATGTATCCAGTAACCATTAACCTTGCATAGCAGATCAGATTTCCTTTAAAAAAATTGATGTCATTTCAGATTACCGAATTTTTGATGTCATTTCAGAATACTAGTCATAATGTTAGAAATAATGTGCACACACTTAAAATTTGTATCAAAAAACTATTCCTGATCAACCAGGATTCAACCATTCATCAACAGCCCCCAAGTTTGTGCATAGTGTTCCAGGTATTTACAGTCACCCATTTCCTGTATCCATTTAATTAACCATCTAAGTATCCAGTAACCTATTTATAGTCACCTATTTACAGTGTTCTCCAAACTTCAAGTTAAAGTTGGATGCATCTGTAACCATTAACATATATCCATTAACTATCAGATTAAACCATTAACCATTTACATGTATCCATTAACCATTAACCTTGCATAACAGATCAGATTTCCTTTAAAAATTTTGATGTCATTTTAGATTACCGAATTTTTTATGTCATTTCAGATTACCATCTTCAAATTACTAGTAATAATGTTAGAAATAATATGCACACACTGATGGGCTGAAACACTGTGCACACACTTATCATTTGTATAAAAAAACTATTCCTGATCAACCAGGACTCAACCATTCATCAACAACCCCCAAGTTTGTGCACATTGTGTGAGGTATTGACAGTCCATTCTATTAACTAGTGTGTGAGGTATTGACAGTCCAGTCCATTCTATATAATACCCTATTAAATGTTACATGTATGGATTGTGCAGCTTCACGTAGCCATGCCAAGAGTCAGTATTGCACGTCGCACAAGGAATACAAGGAAGCAGGGTACCCAGCTACAATGCACATCATCGGATGAGGAAAGGGCCCGTGTTTCAAATGACAACATTGCTACAACAAATTCTGATAATGGTCCTGTTGAAGAGGTAGATGGTGTGGTTCCACCACCAATGACAGAGCCATCACCACCCACGGTGCCAGCATTGCCCATATTGCCACCATCTTCCACAGTGCAAGGTGCCATTTCAACGAAGAAAATCAGTGCAATTAGAGGATGGACAAAAGAAGACATGTTGGCTGCAATTGACGATGTCGAATTCAAGGGGTTTTTAGTTAGAGCAGTGGCCAAAAAATATGGGATTGCACCCATGTCCATCCATTACTGGATAAATGGCCTGACCCATACCAAGAGGAGAGGTCCTCTTACAGTCATGACTGAACATGAGTAGGAGGAGGTGGTGGTGTGGTGTAAGGAGATGGCCGAATTGGGACATGGGCTAGAGTTGATACAACTGAAATCAACTATTGCTCAAATCTGTCAGGGGAGGCCAAACCCATTCAGAGATGGGTTTCCAAGTAAGTCATGGTGGGTTGGTTTCAAGAAAAGGCATCCAGAGCTAGTGCTACGAACTGCAGAGGGCCTGGATAGAGACAGGGCATTGAATCTACGCCCCACAGTTGTGTCCAAGTTCTATGACACTCTTTCTTTTGCATATGAGAAGCACTCTTACCCTCCAGACCATATTTGGAATTGCGATGACATAGGGTTACAGGCAGGAAGGAATTGTGGCATGCGTGTCATTGCAAAGAGAGGGAGCAGGAATGTGCCAAAGATTCTGCCCAAGAGCAGGGAGTGGATTACCATCCTATCATGTGTGAATGCAATTGGTATGGAAATCCCGGGGTTTTATTTGTTCAAGGGCAAAACTTGGCTGCAAAACTATATCCAAAACTGTGAACCTGGGGTGTGCATGGCTGCACATCCCCATGCATGGATGACTAAAGAACTTTTCCTGAATTGGCTTTTCCACTTTGCAGCATCCGTACCAGGTGGTGTCTCCCCTGAGAACATAGACCGGTTGGTTTTAGATGGCCATGGTAGCCACATTGTTGTGCAAACCATCGAGAAGGTAAACAGGTTGGGCATTGACTTGTTAACACTTCCTACTCACACCACTCACAGGTTGCAGCCCCTGGATGTGAGTGTGTTTGGGCCTTTCAAGGCTTATTTCAGATCAGAACATGTTGCATGGATGGTGAAGAACCCAGGGATAGAGGTAAAGAGGTTTGAGTTAGCTGAGCTTGCAAGCAAGGCTTTCAAAAGGGCTCTCACATCCTCCAATATCAAGGATGGATTTAGGAGAACAGGTATCTGGCCATTGAATTATGATGCTCTTATGCATGACATCGGGTGTAGCCAAGCATTTCATGTGGATGACCAAGAAGCTATAGCTGATGAAGATGGTGAGGATGTCGAAGAGCAATTGGATGGGAAGCAAGAGGCAGATGCTGTGGACAACATCATGTCCCTTTCTCAAGGCAATTGGCAAGGAGCTGCTGCTTCTGACGATGATGAACATGTCTGCGCTACACAATTCGATGACGAAGCAACGGGAGATAGCATGGGGCTAGGTGGTCCAGCCAACGCATAGGTGGATTCTGTGGCACATATAAATGTGGTCGATGGTTGTCGTAGTCCAGGCAGCAACAACAACACATTGACATTGCCAACCCAAGTATCCCAACCATCATGGATGGTATAGGCCATGATGAACTTGAACAGACACATTAGTGGTTCCACCAACGATGAAAGCATGAACATGCCTTCGCAGCTAGCTGAAATTGTACATTTTTATGTTGATGGTGGGTTGAATGAAGAACTTCACATGGACAACGAGGATGCAGTTGAAGAATATACTGCAGCAGAAGAACCACTAGCAAGGAACACACCAAGGCTTGGCCAATTCCTAAAGTTGCTAATGGAGAGAGTGTCAGCGCAAGGAAGGTAAGGACAGACAAACATTATCTGATTGGGCTAGAGTTCACAACTACTCACTTCAGAAGAGTACATAAGCCTCTTGGTTGAATCTGAACAAAAGAAACATGCTTTCCTGGAATCAAAACAAAGGAAGAAAGATCTTGCAAAGGAAAAGAAGGAAGCAAGGATTATTGCAGCTGGACAGTGGGCACAGGAAAGGATTGCAAGAGAGGCTAATCGACAAGAAAAAGAACACCAGAAGTAGTTGGCAAGGCAAGCAAAGGAAGTGAGGAAGGTGCAACAGATGAACCAAAATAATGTGATGGATGATACTAGTACAAGAACAACCGATGAAAGGAACATGATGGAAGGATCATGAAGCGTTTGCAAGCAGTGCACGATTCTACCAGGATCTTATTAACATTCAGATACCCCACTATAATCAAGCATCTCTACACCCCACCTCTATTCCTACTAGTGCAGGGGCCCATTCTATGTTATCTTATCCAACATCAGCAATTATTGCAGGGGTCCCAAGCACAAGTCAAGCCTATGGCTATTGAATTCCTCCTTGGTTGCAAGGAGTAAATTGGCCTCAATATGTTTCCACCAACCCCACCCATCCTAATCAAACATGCTCAGTAAGGTCACCTTACTTGACTCAAACTGGAAACCCTACAAGAAGTGATGGGGGAGGTGATGAACCTCTTCAAGAATAGGATATCCGGTGTATAGGCCGACCAAATGCTATTTTGTTTTGAAGGCATTTTCTTTTTGTGTAGCCCCAATCAGTCATGATGAGGGCTTGATATAACCTAAAACCTAGGTGATAGTTTTCATACAGACTGCAAATCCTAGGCATCGACATCTACTACAAATAGAGGCATTGTATTTGTATTTCAGTTCTATTAATATAAAGTGCAGTTGTTTTATTATTAATGAGCAGGTTTTTATTCATTTATGTTTGTTTTCCATTCTGTGAATGTTGCCAACAGCTACAAATTCCAACTATTGTTGTTTTTCCCAAACTCATAGCAACACTCCTTCCACAAGCTCATTCAAGGAGGCTTATACGGTGAAGGGAAAACCATAAAATTTGAACCTATGTTAAAGTTGCAGGTTTTATTCATTTATGTTTTTCTTCCATTCTGTGAATGTTGCCTACATTACCATGCAGGTTTTGGTTCCATTCTATGAAAACCATTCCTTCCTGCCTACAATACACAACTGGTGCCGAATCCATCTAGTTTTTTGTTTCCACACTCATGGCAGCACTCCTTTCAGAAGCTCATTCAAGGAGGATTATAAGGTGAAGGGAAAACCATAAAATTTGAACCTATGTTAAAGGTGCAATTAAGTTGATTATTGTACCTAATCACTTGCATTTTTAGTTTGTTGCATTGTGTTAGTCTTGCCATCACCTAAGATTTTTGTTTCAAGTCACAATTTGCTTGCTACACAAAGTTCACTACATAAGTTCTTATCCACATCCTTTTCTTTTGTTGCAACATTGACGCTAATATAAATATGAATATCAAGTTCCAACACCTACTGCTGCAAAATTACCAAAATCACAACCAAATTCTTATTACAGTATTGCATATCTAGAGTAATCTACAATAAGCATATCCAGAATTCAACCAGCATTCAACCAACAAACATTCACACTAAAATTCATATCCACAACATTTTCATATTCACCAATATTGCTCCCAGTTACCCATGTTGCAATAATCTATGCTAGGTTTACCAATATTGCTCCCAATTACCAATTAAACTAATATAAAGATGAATATCAGAATTCTAAAACCTACTGCTGCCTTCAAAATACCAATATTGCTCCCAATTACCCATGCTGCAATAATCTAGGCTAGGTTTAACAATATTGCTCCCAATTACCAATTAAACTAATATAAAGATGAATATCAGAATTCTAAAACCTACTGCTGCCTTCAAAATACCAATATTGCTCCCAATTACCCATGCTCCAATAATCTAGGTTAGGTTTAACAATATTGCTCCCAATTACCAATTAAACTAATATCAAGATGAATATCAAAATTCTAAAACCTATTGTTGCTCAAAAACACCAATATTAATAGAACTGAAATACAAATAAAATGCCTCTGTCTGTAGTAGATGTCGATGCCTAGGTTTACCAATATTGCTCCCAAGTACCAATTATCCACCGTGACCATATCTACAATTCAACCGGCATTCAACCAACAAACATTCACAATAAATTTCATCTCCATTTTCATTTGGAAATTTTCATATCCACATCATTCAGAAACCATTGTTGCAAATGACCGAAATCGAAAATCAATTTTATATACTGCTGCAAAGATGAATATCAAGTTCTAAACCCTACTGCTGCAAAGATGAATATCAAGTTCGAAACCCTACTGCTGCAAATGACCGAAATCACCAAAATGAATTACATTTACACTGAAAGCAAACAACATTCAACCACTGGAAGCAAACATCATTCATTCATAGACCCAATATCGGATTAATGCCAAAATCATAAACCCCATTACCACCACATTTACAAACTAATGACCGCACATGCCCCTAAAAAACCAAATATAAGCTACAAAACAACACACAATCCCATACAAAACCCTCCATTGCAAACCCTAAACAACAAAGGTGTTAAAAATTGTATAATTCATACAAACTGGTGGAAGCCAACCCAAAGACAAACAGGTGGAATCCATAACAGTAAATTCATCTTTGATTCACGTTTTTCGGACCCTGTCCCAAGTTACAATCGCGGATGCAAAGCCAGAACCGTCACAAAGTAAGGCATAAACACTGGCCTTAAAACCAGAGACACCCAAGGGGTGTTAACAAGCCGACCGTCCACATATACAATTGATACACTGCCGTTGAAAACCAGAAACCAGACAGGTTCCGAAAAACCAATCAAAATGAAATTATCACAGAGAAGCCGAGACAACCCTAACAGAGCCAAAGAGTTAACGAGATTTTCCATGGGGATATGTAAAGCATTAAAAAATGTTGTGGAGTTGCTAGTTGGAAACCCCCCCAAAAAATTGCAGGATGCAGAGCCGACACCACCAACAACCGAGCTAGATATGTAAAGCATTAAAAAATGTTGTGGATTTGCTGGTAGGAAACCCCTCCCAATGCAGGATGCAGAGCCGAGGCCACTGACAACCGAGCCACCTAACAACCGCCAACAAGGAGAAAAACACAAATACATTTACAATGCAGCAAGAAAAACACAAGCAACCAAACAGAAACTGAGCAAAGGCTTAACAAAATCATCCACGAGGAGGAGTGGAGTGTTAAAAAACACTTTGCAAATGCTGGTAGGAAACCCTACCGGTTGCAGGATGCAGAGCCGAGGCCACCAACGACCGAGCCACCAACGAACGCCAACTAGGAGTGCACCGCAACGAACCGAGCCACCAACGAACACCAACAGGGAGACACCAGCACCGAACCAAGACACCAACGAATGCCAACAAGGAGACACCAGCACCGAACCAAGCCACCAACGAACGCCAACAGGGAGACCCCAGCACCAACGAAACACAAATCCAAGCAAAGGTCCGACCGGAACGAACTATCATGCCAGGAATGCCGCACAAAACAACGACCAAGTGCGCGCAGTATCAGGTTAATGGGAAGCTCCGTCAACGGGTATGCGGCCTACCACTAGGCGCGCAGGCAGGAGCGATCAATGGAGCAAGGGCGGACCACTACCGGGGTGCCGGAGCGGCCACACACTGGGCCCGAACAAGAATGCACTGGGAGAGATAGAAGCCCCGACAAAACTGCATTTTCTCCATGCAAAACCCCACAAAAACGCTAGCAATAAAGTGCACCACGTGCCTGACATGCGTCTCTATCTACTCGCCTCTTGTCGTACCGAAAAAGGGCCCTGCCAGCTGTCCTCCGAGGTGGTGCAGTGGACCCCACACCACTATTGGCGTGCCTCCCCTAGACGAGAGTTAATTGTGTAAACACTCTCAATGTGGAGTTTCGGATTCTTGAAGTACAAAACGTTATAACGTTATAAGATTTTGTTTTATTTTTATTATCATTTTAAGGAAATTTGGTCTTGATTGATTGTTATTATTATTGTAGATATACAATGTTGAAAGTGTAAAATCTGTATGTCTTAAAAATATTGAAGACTTTGAATTCATTTTTATAATTAAAATAAATTTTATAATGTAATATGTTTTTAATAATTAAAATAAATTTTATAATGTAATATGTTGATTTGATTACAGATTTCCTTGGAAAATTAAAAAAATGTAAAACTAAATAATTAAAACAATTTAATTACAGACATAATTACAATCTAATGATAATGATAACATAATTACATGTTGTTTACTAAATTTTAAATATTTTGAATCAATTCTAAAATTGTGAAAAGTCTATATTTCTAAGAATTTGATTCATGAGAATATATTTTATACTCTATTTTTTTTAATTTAAAAAAACAAATCCTAATCATTTTGAAATTTTTTTATCTTGCTCCCTTCCTAAAAAATATTGACTATTATTTTAAATGTACGTATCTTTAAATAATTTGACACTGACATGTACAAAGCAAATCCAAGATATACAATTATACTTTTTCATGGAATTTAATAACCGTTGTCACCATCTATTTTAGTCGCTGCAACCCCTTCGTTCCCCGTTCCAGAGCCCTTACTATTATAACAGCAATACTTATGACATTTTATCTTCTCTTCTCTTCTCTTCTAATAGTTAACAGTTTCAAGCATTGAGCAATGCAATGTCGTTAAGAAATCCCCAATGCAATGCGTTGGCTGTCATCAAATGTTCATTTTTCTTTAGGGCTTCCTGTAACAATCAGTGAGCGAGTCGAAGCGTGGCGTGAATTTGTGAGACGGATGGGATGGGATGGGTCATGCAGCATGTGTTGTCCCAGAAGATGATGATCTTCTTCTCCTTGTTCCAGGTTTAGGACGGGCCTCTTTTCTTTATATTTCTATATTTGATGATGATACATACGTTTCCTTTCATGGAAGAGGAAGAGACAAAGGCTACATCAACAAAAACCCATCGCAGACATCAATTTGGAATTTAATTCTTCATATTTATGATCATTCTCGATTCTTCCCATCCCATGCGTCTTGCATGGCAGGGTGGGTATTTTGAGTTTTGGTTATTATTTACTTGTCTCTGCTTGTTAAAGATATAAGAAGAGGGCAATTAGAGAAATATGGACATGTACATCCAATCTGGAGGTTACGCTCACCTTACTACTCGGCGGACTAGCCTAACGAGACAGTAGGCTTTCCTAGCATGGAGGCGGCAGTGATGGTTTGGGTTGCATATTTGAGCATGTGGAAGAGGGTTGTGGATTGGTTGGCATGAATAGTGGGATATTTCTCGTAGAATCAGTGATTAGTGCCCAAAATGGAGGGAATTTTATGATTGACATGGGAAATCTTCTGTCAGGTTGGTCATCCTTCAATTCTCCTGTTGCAAGCCCTCATAGTAGTGGAGATTTTTCTTTCAACCAGTTTCCCTTTCCTGTTTACGGAGGCTTTGTGATGAGTTTTATTTTTCAGGGAGAGCACCAATGCAACAAACTTGTTGTCCAAATAGCTATGAGATATGTTACTCTATGGAATACGTTGCAATCTATGTGTTGTCACTTTGATTCAGTTGTCATTGATGGTTGGAAAGTAGACAAAGCTGTGACTCAGACGGTTGCAACTCATACGGCTGCAACTCATACGGCTATGACTCAGAAGGCTGTGACTCAAATAGCTATGACTCAAAGAAGCTGTGACTCAAATGGCTGCAACTCAGACGGATGTGACTCAAATAGCTGCGACTCAAACGGCTGCGACTCAAACGGCTGTGACTCAGATAGCTGCGAATCAGACAAGCTATGACTCAAACGGCTGCAACTCAAACGGCTACAACTTAGATAGCTACAACTCAAACGGCTATGAATCAGACGGCCATGACTCAAATGGCTGAGACTCAGACGGTCATGACTTAGACAGCCGCGACTCAGACGGCTGAGACTCAAACGGCCATGACTCAAACAGTCGTGACTCAGACAAGCTGCGACTCACAAACATTTATTTATTTATTAATTAGTCAGTTACAGCGTGTAAATTCTGGAAGACAAAGAGACAGTTCAATTTTTGAATTGGGAGTTAAAGAGACAGTTTCAATTTTAGAATTGGTATATCTGGAAGTTAAAGAGACCGAGGCATATAACTTCAGCATCTATAAAAAAAAAATTGATTAGAACAAAATCTGTGTGAGAATTGAGAGGATGAAGAGGAGTGGTTGTTGATGAAGTTTTGATTCGAAGAAAACAATTCAGAACAGAAATGTATGGCTCAATTTAATGAAGAACAAAATGCCCAGAAACTCAAGCTGTAGCAGCACAGAACAAAAATGAAAAGGGTATGTACTGATATATCTGAATCAGTGTGATATAATTGACTGAAAAATTCTTAACAATTCAGAAGAAAAATGTGTGGTTCGATTTAATGAAAAATAGAATGCCCAGAAACCCAAGCTGTAGGAGCATAGAACAAAAAATGAAAAGAGTATGTATTGATTTATCTGAACCAGTGTGATATAATCGACTGAAAAATTCTTGCTAGGGTGGAAGGGAGGTGCTAGGGAGGATTGTTGTCCTCATATTTCAGTGGGTGCTGAAGAAGAAGAGTTGGTGCTCTTTTACAAGTGGGTGCTTGTAATTCGAAGGTTGTAGTCTCATTTGAGTAGAAGCTCAAAGATAAAAATGATGTACAGAAGTTGAAGCTTTCCTGACATCCTAAGAAGAAGAGGTTTTTCCCTTTATGGGTTTCTTCATGAAAAATCTGTGTCTATGTGTATATTTGTGTGATTGAATGATTATACTGTGCCTATATATTAAATCTACTGCAATGAACTTTCTATTGTTAAAAGAATGAATGTAAAGGTTCTGATAACACCCTAACTGCTATAAGATATCAAGGAAAATATTTTTAAAATTGTTTAAGCTCTGTAATTAACTGATTCACCCCCTCCCTCTCAATTAATTATTACTTTCAACAATTGTTATCAGAGCCAGACCCTTTAGTCTAAGGAAGATCTAATAAGCTTAAACATGGCAAGTCATGATGGTTCAACCAATAAAGCTCCTCTATTTGATGGAACAAATTTTGCCTTTTGGAAGGTTAGAATGAGAACATAACTAATGTATTTAGGTGCTGATGTTTGGGAAGTGGTAGAAACTGGATATACAAAACCTATTGTACTAGCTTCCAAAGATGATAAGCTAGAGTTTAGTTTTAATGCAAAGGCAATGAATGCCATTCTGAGTGGTCTTTCTGAATCTGAATTTGTAAATGTAATGCATCTTGAATCTACCAAAGAAATGTGGGATAAACTCATTAGTAGCTATGAAGGAAATGAAAAAGTAAAAGATGCCAAACTTCAAACTTACAGACTGAAATTTGAACGGCTAAAGATGAATGAGGATGAGTCTGTTAGTAAATATTTTTTGAGAGTTGAAGAGCTTGTGAATGCCATGAAGGGTCTTGGTGAGAAGATTGGAGAAGCTCCTCTAGTTCAAAATATTTTGAGATCTCTACCTGATAAGTTCAATCCAAAAGTCTCTGCAATAGAAGAAATGAGTGATCTGAAAACTTTATCTATTGATCAACTTCTAGGAACTTTAACTGCCTATGAAATGAGAATCAGTAAAGATAAAGCTACCATTAGAGAAGCATCTTTTAAAGCAGACAAACAGATGGGTGAAAACATAAAGTTGGGAAACAATTTTGGCTTGTTTTTTACAAACAAAACTGCTAAATTTTATGTTTTTCATCTTCGACCTCTTCAAACCCATATCTCCCTTAGGAATTTCAACTTGAAGTAAAAACAAAGGTTTTAGAGAATTGAATTAGCTTTCTAATCGTATTTAAAAAAAAAAAATTATGGACATATCGTGGGACAAATTTGTTGTCAACATACGGCATATACTTGAAAATTTTAGGTATGGATAATGAGTGACCTATGTTAACGATGGGTTTTTGATAGATGGTTATTTATTTTAGGGAAAAAAAATGTATGCTCATAATATACACACACTACACTGGATCCTGGACTATATTTTCAGTTTTTTAAGACTTGGGAACTATTTTTTATTATTTATCGAAACAACGTATGTTCAGAAAATGGTACATTATCGACACATGTTTTTGTCTTTACATTTTCTTTCAAATGTGACTCTTATTGGAAAAACTAAAAGTACCCTTTTGAAGAGGACGAGCCAATTATGATCTCTATGAACTTTCAAATTTTTTGGTGTTGTCTTTGTTATGATATTGAATTTTCATTTCAGGTGATTTTTAGAGTAATAAAATTCTTAAGTGATAAGGTTTAGAAAAAAATTATTAATAAATAGTAATTCAAATCGAAATAAAACAATTATTATATCATTGGAAACTAGATTTAGAGATGAATCCATTGCTACAAAGTCCGCAAATAATACTTAAAATTTGCAGGCGTTCGGGCTTGCTGAAGTTGCAGGTTCCAGAAAGATGCCTGATATTTTTGCAGGTTTTGTTGACCATAAACTCTCAGTCGAAAAAATATCTTCCAAACTCTCAACCGAAAGTTCAGTTCAAACTCTCATCCGAGAGTTTTTTTTAAAATACAGCGCGGCGATTGGTTCAAACTCTCGGCCTAGAGTTTTTTTTAACTCTCGGACGAGAGTTTGAAAGCTCAAAACTCTCGGCCTAGAGTTTGAGGTTGACTTATTTTCGCGTGATCATCCGCCCGCGCTCCATTTTTTTCACTTCGTTTGTCACAAAAGTGTTTCCCAGGTTCGCGATTTCACCCAGATAGAATCTGAAAATGGAAGAGATTGAGGAAAAATTTGTAAGAAGACTGAAAACTGGATCAAGAAAATATAAAGGGAAGTTGCCTTTTAAATGTTTCAATTGTGGTCAGGTAGGGCACTTTGCATCTAAATGTCCTTATAAAGAAAAAGGTCAGAATTCTATTGATCAAGAGAAACATACATTTAAGAGATACAATAAAAATAATTACAAAAAGAAAAGTTTATGTGCAAATGATGTTGACCTCTCAGAAGTTTCAGACAATGAATCATCTTGTGAAGATAAAATGAATGATTTTGTGCTTATGGCCATAGAAGATCTTGAAGATGATGGAATCAATATGAATGATGAAGATTCTGTTGTTGATATGGAAGGTGAGTTGATTAGTGCTTTGGAAGAAATTGACAGACTCAGATTAAAGAGGAGGAAACAATAACAGTTGTTAGTGCAGTATGAAAAGAATGCTAAAGAACCGAGTACAGAATGTAGCTTGTTAAAGATAGAACTAGAAGAAACAAAGAAAATAAATGATGTTCTAAAAGAATAGTTATCACACAAAAAAATGAGATGTGAAGCATTAGAGGAAGAAGTTGTAAAATTCAGAAAAGAATTGGAAAAAATCAATCTCTCTATCATCTAAACTTGCCAAGTATTAAAGTAGCAGAAGAACTAAATAACATTCTGAATAAACAAAGATCTCCTTTGATCAAGACTGGTTTAGGTTATGAAGAAGGGAGTAGCAGTTTGTCAGAAAACAAAGAAACAACTAAGGTAATTAACTTTCAGAACAGCAATCAGTCAGAATATACAAAGTCAGCAAGTTTCATCAAAACTGAAGAAAATAAAGACAAAAGTAAAGTTAATCTCATGAGTGGAAAAGATGATATAGCTACTGGTCTACAGTCAAGAAGACATGAAAAATAATTAAAGAACAGAATGACATGGCCATCTATTCCAAGAAGACAGTTAAGATTCAGGTATCAAAAAATTTTCAATGGATATTGTTATTGTTGTTCTGATTTTGGTCATAAAGCTGCAAATTGTGTTTTTCACTTTAGAAACATACAACAAAGAATGTTTAACAGTAATCAAGTGCTACAACATAAAGAGAAACAGTCAATGAGAAAACAAGAGTATCATACTACACCTTTTCCAGCAAGAAGAAGAGGTTATGCTAGAAATATAAATTCTTTTGAGTCTTTGTACAATCAACCAGAATGTTATATTTGTCATAATTTTGGACACAAGGCCATAGACTGTCATTTAAAGAATTATGAATCGGATTCAAGAATAGATTTTTCTGTTAAAAAGGCTAAAGTATGGAAGAAGAAAGAAAACAACCACTGTGGATTAGTGCTTTCTGCTCAAAGACAAAAGGACCCCTAGTATATTGACAGTGGTTGTTCCAAGCACATGACTGAAGATAAAGGTAAATTTATATCTCTGAGTGAACACAAATCAGGAGATGTAACTTTTGGAAATGATGCTCCAGGGAAAATCAAAGGCAAAGGATTGGTACATCTAACTAGTAAAGGAAAAGTTGAAGATGTATTATTTGTGGATGGAATGAAGCATAATCTTCTTAGTGCCAGTCAGGTATGTGATAGAGGATGTGAAGTTGTATTCAATTCTAAAGAATGCACAATAAAATCTGTATCTTCAGGACAATTGGTTGCCAAAGGTATAAGAACAGAAAATAATGTCTATGTTTTGAAAGAAGATAAGGAAGAGTGTCATCTAAGCAAGTATGATGAGAGTTGGTTATGGCATAGAAGACTTTGACATTTGAGTTTTGATCATTTAATCAAACTTAGGAACAATGAAGCTGTAAAAGATTTTCCTAAGATTTCAAAACCATATGATGTTGTATGTAAACCTTGTCAAATGGAAAAATTGACTCGAACTCAGTTTAAATCTAAGAGCTTCACATCAACAGATAAACCTCTTCAATTAGTACATATGGATTTATGTGGACCATCAAGAAAGGAAGGAATAGGTAAAGAAAACTATTTTATGTTGGTTATTGATGATTACTCTAGACTAACATGGGTTGCTTTCTTGAAAGAAAAATCTGAAGCATTTGAAAAATTCAAAGTATTCAAAGCTTTGACTGAGAATCAAACAGGAATTTCAGGCACTCCACAACAAAATGGAGTAGTTTAGAGACAGAATAGATCAGTTCAGCAGATGGCAAGGTCAATGATGAATGAAAGAAATATTTCTCAGACATTCTGGGTAGAAGCAATTCACACAGCTGTTCATATTCTTAATAAAGCTCACTTAAGGCCTAACAGTGATAAAACTCCTTATGAATTGTGGTTTGGGAGACTTGCCTCAATCAAGCATTTTAGAGTTTTTGGAAGTAAATGTTATATCAAAAACAATGATGAACATCTTGGCAAATATGATGATAGGTCTGATGAAGGTATCTTTCTAGGGTATGCTACAAATAGTAAATGATACAGATGTTACAATAAGAGGTCACATAAAATGGTTGACAGCATTGACATTGAGATTGATGAAGGTATGCCTGTAAAAGATGTTCAGATAAACAATGTTGATACAGTAGATGCAGCTGAAGACGAAGAAGAACAGGTCCAAGAATCAGAAAAGGAAGACTCTGAGTCAGAAAATGAAAGTATAGGTACACAACAACAACCAGTAAATCCTTCTTCAAGAATTATTCAAAAGAATCATCCTGAAAGTCAAATTATTGGCAACAAGAATGAAGGTGTTCAGACAAGAAGCAAGTTACTTAAGAATTCAGAACAGTCTCACATAGCTTTTTTATCTGTCATAGAACCCAAGAATTTTAATGAAGCCAGTGAAGATGAAGATTGAATAAAAGATATGAATGAAGAGCTTCATCAGATTGAAAAGAATAATACTTGGGAACTTGTTCCTAGGCCAATAGACAAGAATGTGATTGGGTCCAAATGGGCATTTAAGAATAAAATGAATGACCAAGGACAAATTGTCAGGAATAAAGCTAGATTGGTCTGTAAAGGATATGCTCAAGTTGAAGGACAAGATTTTGATGAAACCTTTGCACCTGTGGAAAGAATTGAAGCTATCAGAATATTTCTTGCTTATGCCTGTCACAAGAAGTTCAAAATTTATCAGATGGATGTCAAGTCAGCATTTCTCAATGGAGATTTAGAAGAAGAAGTTTATATGGAACAACCTGAAGGATTCTCTCTAACAGAAAATCCTGATCATGTCTGCAAATTCAAGAAAGCTCTATATGGATTGAAACAAGTGCCAAGAGCCTAGTACTATAGATTAGATAAATATTTACAAGAGAAAGGATTCAAGAAAGGCAATGTTGATAGTAATCTGTATATCAAAACAAAAGGCGATGACTTATTAGTTGTTTTGGTTTATGTTGATGATATCATTTTTTGATGTACTGATGCTTCTTTTGTTCAATGGTTTGCTAATGCTATGCAATCTGAGTTTGAAATGTCCATGATTGGAGAACTGTCATACTTTCTTGGTCTTCAAATTACTCAGAGTTCTGAAGGACTATTTATCTCTCAAAAGAAATATCTACAAGAGATGTTGAAGAAATTTCAGATGGAGGATTCTTCACCTGTTAGTACCCCTATGATTGTTGGCTGCAAGCTTAGCAAAGATGATATTTCACCATATGTTGATCAAAGAACATATAGGTCAATGATAGGCAGTCTTCTGTACATTACTGCAACTCGTCCTGATATTATGCATGATGTTGGAATGGTAGGAAGATGTCAGTCTACTCCCAAACAAAGTCACTTGGTAGCTGTGAAGAGAATTTTCAAATACTTGAAAGACACAATGACTTATGGTCTCTGGTATCCTAGGAATCAAAACTTTCAGTTGATTGCATATTCAGATGCTGACTGGGCAAACTGTTTGGATGGAAGAAAGAGCACTAGTGGAGGTGCATTCTTCTTAGGCGATTCATTAGTAGCATGGATGAGTAAAAAGCAAGGTTCTATCTCTCTATCTACTCTTGAGGCTGAATACATAGCTGTTGCAACATGTTGTACACAGATATTATGGATGATACAAACTCTTGCTGATTTGGAGATGAAATATTCTGAACCTATTCCTATTCACTGTGATAACACAAGTGCCATTAGTGTGTCAAAGAACCCTGTTCTTCATTCTAAGACCAAACACATTCCAAACAAGTATCATTTTTTAAGGGAGCAGGTTACAAACAGAGTTGTCCAATTACATTTCATCCCTTCTAAAGAACAGATTGTTGATATCTTTACTAAACCCTTATCCAAAATCCAGTTTGAATATCTATGCCAGAATTTGGGAACTAACTTGTTCACTTTGGCAGGGGGAGTTTGTGCTTATTGCATATCTAATGTAATTATGAGATGGTTCCAAAATGTTTTCTTTGTTGATTCCTGAGTTAATATTGATAGGGGGAGATGTATTGTCATGTTTTCTTTGACATTGATGTCAAAGGGGGAGAAGTTCAGGTAGTTGCAGATAACAAGCAGTCGGTGATGACACTTTCAACATCATAAATTGTAGGTTTCCATCAATGCCAAAGGGGGAGATTGTTGGAAGTTTGATTCAGTTGTCATTGTTGGTTGGAAAGCATAAAAAGTTGTGATTCAGACGGCTGTGACTCAGATAGATGCGACTCAGACAAGTTGTGACTCAGGCAGTTGCAACTCAGACGGCCGCGACTCAGACAGCTGAGACTCAGACGGATGCGACTCAGACGGCTGTGACTCAAATAGCTGCGACTCAGACAAGCTGTGACTCAGACGGCTGCAACTCAGACAGCTGTGACTCAGACAGCTGCGACTCAGACGGCTGCGACTCATACAGTCATGACTCAGACGGCTGAGACTCAGACGACCGTGACTCAGACAGCTGCGACTCAGATGGTTGAGACCCAGACTTCCGTGACTCAAACAACCATGACTCAGACAAGCTGTGACTCACAAACATTTATTTATTTATTTATTAGTCAGTTACAGCGTGTAAATTTTGGAAGACAAAGACACGGTTCAATTTTCGAATTGGGAGTTAAAGAGACAGTTTCAGTTTTAGAATTGGTATATCTGGAAGTTAAAGAGACCGAGGCATATAACTTCAGCATCTATGAAAAACAATTGATGAGAACAAAATCTGTGTGAGAATTGAGAGGATGAAGAGGAGTGGTTGTTGATGAAGTTGTGATTCGAAGAAAACAATTCAGAACATAAATGTAAGGCTCGATTTAATGAAGAACAAAATGCCCAGAAACTCAAGCTGTAGCAGCACAGAACAAAAATGAAAAGGGTATGTACTGATATATCTGAATCAGTATGATATAATATACTAGAAAATTCTTAACAATTCAGAAGAAAAATGTGTGGTTCGATTTAATGAAAAATAGAATGCCCAGAAACCCAAGCTGTAGCAGCATAGAACAAAAAATGAAAAGAGTATGTATTGATTTATCTGAACCAGTGTGATATAATCGAATGAAAAATTATTGCTAGGGTGGAAGGGAGGTGCTAGGGAGGATTGTTGTCCTCATATTTCAGTGGGTGCTGAAGAAGAAGATTTGGTGCTCTTTTACAAGTGGGTGCTTGTAATTCGAAGGTTGTAGCATCATTTGAGTAGAATCTCAAAGATAAAAATGATGTACAAAATTTGAAGCTTTCCTGACATCCTAAGAAGAAGAGGTTTTTCCCTTCATGGGTTTTCTCATGAAAAATCTGTGTCTATGTGTATATTTGTGTGATTGAATGATTATAATGTGCCTATATATTAAATCTACTACAATGAACTTTCTGTTGTTAAAAGAATGAATGTAAAGGTTCTGATAACACCCTAACTTCTATAAGATATCAAGGAAAAGATTTTTAAAAAATTTTAAGCTCTGTAATTAACTGATTCACCCCCCCCCTCAGTTAATTGATACTTTCAACACTATGTAGCTTTGGCAACAGCTGTAGATTTGAGCATGCATCCTTCTCGGCTATTCTCACGAAGATGGGATATTTTAGTTGTATCACGGGTTGTATAAATGAGTTTTGATCCTTATTTCAACTTTTGTCATGGGCTAGCACCAAGTTTTCTACATTTGGGTATTGAAATTTTGCCACAACCCAAAATCATATTGTTTGTTTGTTTGTTATTCAGTTTACCACATGTTCTTGTGAGTTGTGCGTGGTGCTGCTGCCAGTTAAAAGCATTTGCCTGTGATCATTGCTTGAGATCATCGATGTACTTTTCTCTGCAAGCTAGGTCTTGCAGCTAACACCACCAGAAACAAACTATGCTCTCCGCATTTAGAATCATCACACAAACAATCCAGAAATTGTAGAGGTATTCAAGGCTACTGATGAGCAGGTGGTAGTTTCAATCGACAATTGCAATGAGAGAAGGTTGTTGAAGGTTTGTTGGTTCATCAAATCAGCGACTTGAAGAATAAAGTCTATTAAGAAGGAAGTTTCATCATATGTGAATGATTATCTTGTAAGCATGGACTGCTTGAGAAATTGATTTGTTAAGATAATTGAATTAGTGGCATTGTCTTTGTTCACCCTCTCTACACAGTGGAATGGCATGGATGTGCAGAAAATTGGCCAGGTGACACAAATCGAATGCTCTATTATAGCTGCCAACCCATCCATCATTCAAAACTTCGCAATAGATTTGAAATTTATCTTGATTTCTCATGTGTTTTTCAATTTCATAAATTATACATTTGTTATAAGATCCATTGCTCCGAATTTCGTCCCTTAGGCCTAACGATCTTCTTGAAAATTTGAAATGCGGGGAATGTTATGAATGTAGATGGAAGCAAGCCTCAACCTTGAGCAACGACCACTATGTGGGAAAACATGATTGATAGACTTCAAGGCACAGCTATGAGCACTCGCCTCAGGATTCCTATTATTTATGTGACGGATGTTGTCCATGGTCATAACAATGTGCATGGAGCTACCATTTTTCCTCATAACATAGGCTTTGGTGCAACCAGGCAAGCTAAAACCTCTCTTAAGCCGGAATACGCTCAATACTATTAAAATGGTTTTTTAATTTGCATTTGGTTGTTATATTTTGTAATTAATATTTAATTGTCACATTGCTAAGAAATATAACCATATGATTTACCAATATAAAAGTCTGAAAATATTTTGCAAAAATAACAAAAAAAATGAGCTTCCTAGATGCTCCATTCACTGTTTCGGTCGAAAGCTCCAAATCCATAAGAGAAGCGAAAAAAGAACGACTTTAAATTTTAGTTTTTTTGACTCAGGAGTAAAATTAAGAATTTAAAGTGAAAAGAGTGCTTCAAAGATTCATAGAAAATAGATGTCGAATGATAGAAAACTAACCAGGTGCCCTTTTTGTTTATGGGCAAAAGGTATCACAGAGTAATCTAGCTAGATTTGTCAACTATATAGTATAAGTATAAATAGTACAATTTATTGATAGACCATTAATAATAGCTATACACAAGAACCCTCCAAAGCAAGTGCATTGTAAGACTGAGAAAAGTCAGAGTTGTTAAAAGAACTTAATCCTAGTTCGTTCTCTCTAACGGTTATACCGTTGGAAGTTAAGCAATGTATTACTATATATGTACATTTTGATTAATGAACAATTAAAGTAAGATTTTTCTGTCAGTTTTCTCTTTCCTCTACCTTCTTGCCTTCTTGATTTGTTCAATATCTTCTTTATGAGTTAACAAGAGCCATTTTGTGAACCAAATGAGAAAGACTTTCATTCTCTCTTCATCATATTGGTATTTTATTCTCTCTCTCTCTATATATATATTCAATTTCCTACTTCTGGATCGCACCTCCACTGCATGAATCATGTATGCATATAATGGAATGTTTGGGCATGAGAGTTCACATATGTATCAATATTAAGTCTACTTGGGCATGTATTGAACCTTATATGAATCTTATTTCAGACATTCCTTCTTTGGTTTATCCCTTAAGGGAGTTTTACTCGGAATGATATTTCTTTTTTTTATAAGACTCTGTTGTAAATAATATGGACATTTGACTATATAAATTACAAGGTATTAATCATAAGTTCCTTTCATTGTTTTTCCATTGTATCGTTAAAAGATTTGTGTTTACGAATATGATATTTATCTACTCTTAAAATACTCATTTATTTTTAATACAATTAAATATTCCTCTTGTATTATAACCATGCGTCGACTTGGTCACTTTAGTTTGTCCTGCATGTATTTCTATCTACTCTCAGTGATGGCAAAATACCTTTTTCACTTTGTGTTACTGCACAGGAATTGTAGGGTTCGCATACTAATATTGGTATTGTTTACTTGTTTATTGCTCATTCATTAAGTTTTGAGTATAATTTTCCACTTTTTTTTTATTATCATACAAGCTAGGGAAATGTAGACCCTCCCCGCCATGAAATTATTTCCAAAGAAACTTTATTTGTTTGATCAAACTATTCTCCAATGTATCAATATTTCTATTTACGATCCAAAGTCCATTTATGGGTTCTGTACATTCATGAATGATGGCATTTGTAGATTTGGTATAAAGTTTGATTAAATTAATTTAATAGCATGAATTTTCTTTCACATCGAAAAATTTGTTCCATGTACCCATAAAGTCTTCAACTTCCATACATGTAACCACATTTTCTATACATTAAATGTTTACATGTTGCACATTTATAATGTTATTCTAAGAATTTTAGGAATGGAAAAAATAAATTTAATATGGAACGAAACCGAGTGCAATTTTCAAAGTCAATTTTTGAGTGATATCTTATTTAAAGTATCCACCCATTTATATGTAGCCCATTCAATGGATGGACTCAGTTAACTATTTATATAAAATAAAAATGTGTTCCTCCCATCCACAATTCACTTCACTTCAATGTTCCTTACCATCATTTATTAGGTATGTTACTAACTTTATAATATATCATTTACACAATTGTATTAAAAAAAATTGTATAAAGAAAATACTTCAATGTTCCTTACCATCATTTATTAGGTATGTTACTAACTTTTGTATAGAAAAAAAAGTCTATAAAAAAATATTATGAATGAAAATTACAAAAAAAAATTATATCTGAAAGTATTTTATATAAAAAAATTAAAAGTGGTTATGAATATGTATGTATATTTTTTCCCATAGAAAATGGCAATTTTTAATTGAAGTGAATCACAAATATATTTATTAGTTATTTAAGACATTATATTTTTTTATTTGAGGTGAACCAAAAATATATTCATTAGATGCTCATAGAACTATATAGCACTATGTGATGTATGTTTAATTATTTTTTAGTTGGTTATGAACTTTATTTTTGCATTTGCATTAACATAATATAAATATATATTATAATATAGTGAGGAGAGGTTAAACTTTCCACCATTTCCATGAAAGGGTAACTACTTTATCAATTAGTAATAAAAAAATGTTTTTTTATATATTTTAAATAAAGGTAAACCTTAGATTCTTCATGACAAAAGGTCAACTCAATGGGGTAAGCACTTGTGATTTCATCCACAGGTCCTAAAACCTTATATATGATAAGCATGCCATTAGGCATATTAAGATGTTAAATGACCTCAAAAGCGGCTCGGTAGATTTCCGTAGTCAATTGGCTAAATTTGTTTCAGCATGGATTGACAAACTACTAGAGTTTTCTCAAATTTACAAAGAATACATCAAGTTCTAGAGCAGGGGACAATCTATTATCTACCTGTTAGCTAAAGTTGCAAAGGCTCACTGAAAGGTAATCAAAAAATAAACAATATGGTAGGATTTATTGACCATACCAAGTTTAAGCCTCTAATAATCAATATGCTAGTCTGCCAGCAGAGCAATGGCTATGCAACATCGATGGTCTTAATTGGTTATGCGGTTCATTCAAAATTTATAATAGTTTCTCAAGCAGAAGTTGTTCGAGATTGGTATACAACAAGAGTATCTTACCTTGATTAACTATACCGAAAAGATGAAGAATATTGAACTACTTGCATGGACATCTCAAGCCACTACGCATGCGTGTCTTTGGTATCCTTGCAAAGTGTTGAGTTGCACACATTGCCAAATGACAGGAATCACATTTCCTGATAATCATAAATGTTCGAGAATCACATTTCCTTCTCCATCCATCACATGTTTCAATAATAATATACATGTGAATTCATTGTATGTATGTGAAACACGTCCCATTGCATCAGGTAATCAAATATGCCTATATATCTAAATTTTCCGATAGCTCCAGATAGAGATTAGATCATCAAACAACTTCGATAACTCCTTGTTAAGGTTAGTTGACTGATTCAGACAGCTAAGTTGTAATCTGCCTTGGAACCTTTTAAGCTTTTGTCTATGGGAAGTGCTTTAAAATGGATAGACTTTGTGCATCCGATAAATTATATGAAAATTTAGGAGGGAGCCTTGCAGTGTAATATAATGTACACAGTTTGCCTTTTAGGCAGCTCACTCAGAGCTCAACAAACATCCCATCTAGGAGGACCCACCCTACTCGATAACATCCTCATAGTGCCATACCAGACCTAGATCGCATGACCTAAAAGCAATCAACGGCATATCCCGCCTCTCATAGGTAACTTCATGGATTCAAAATCCTATTTCAATGCAATGCATGGCCCTAAAAGTTTAATCCTTATTTATTTGGAGATTTCTTTTGTTGGATTTAGTTATGTAGTGTTAATAGATCATGGAATGTTGTTAACTAAAGTGTGAACCTCTTCTCTTTTTTGTTGGTGGAAAGAAAAACCTTTTTTTTTCAATGACCTAGTAATTGCAGACCACCAATCAACCCAGGTGTAATGTCAAGGACATTGCCACCTCGTGACTCTTGTTAAAAAAATTTATTAAAAAAATCAAAGTTTTGATTATTCATAATTTTGTTTGAAGAATCGAGTATATAAGATAAAAATTTGTTTGAGGAATTGAGCATATTCTAATAATTTGTTTGAACAAATGAGCATCCAAAGACAAAAGTTTTGGATTATTTAAGAACTTTGTTAATCTAGAACTTTGTTCGATTTTATTTATCAATTTTGTTCAATGTTTTTAGTATTTAAATATGTTTAAAAGATCTTATTGAAATTCTATGTTTTTAGTTTTAAAATTAGAGTAACATTGATTATATTAATAAACAAGTCATTGTCATTGGACCCTAGTAAGAATTTTAAATAGAATTCCCTTCAACTAATTAGTCTTAGGTTCAAAGTTAGGTTAAGACTTTTGGCATTGTGCCCATGCTCTACAACGTCCCTATTATCATATTTTATTCGAGACAATTTGTAAAGAAAAAGTGTAAGGACCATGTATTTTTAGCTTGTACGGTAATGTGGGTTGGATGTTAATGGAGAGTTGAATGTGAAACTTTGGTCAAATTTGGTTCAAGTATTATATTTTCAAATGGAATTAAAAGCTAGAATGATTATGTGAATGGAGAAGTCCACAATCTAGTTTAGAATGGTTAGAATAATTTTATTTATAAAATTAGTTTTTTAAGTTTATAATAAGATGATTATTTATTTGTATTGAGAATGTGCTTGTCCAAACTCTAAAAAAAGGAAAGATAAGCTTGTTAACCCTCACTCATATTAAGAATAAAATCTTTAATAATAAAGTTGGGTTAATAAAGTTTGTTGCGCCGAGAGGCGCTCTACAGCCCAGTATGAGGGAGATCTTGTAACATGTGTCGAGTGTTTGTCGAGTAACAAAATAATACAAAGTAAACAAAAAAGAATAATACAAAGTAAAAAGTAATAAATATTATGTCGGCCATAAACAAAAAAGAATAATACAAAGTAAAAAGTAAATATGAGACTTTAACTAGAGACTTTAGAGCTTAGGATTAGGTGATAAATATTATGTCGGTCATAAACAAAAAAGAATAATACAAAGTAAAAAGTAAATATGAGACTTAAACTAGAGACTTTTACTTTTACTTTTAATACTTAGATATTAGGATTAGGTGGCTCACGTATTGCACTCAAGGAGCTATTCAAGGAGAAGTTTGCACCTGGGGAGATTTGATCCCTCTCGGCGCTTGATAGAGCCTAGGATTTGGATCTATGCTGGTTAACCCAAACTAAATTGAAGTTGAATCTTCTAAGACAAATTTATGTTACAACTACACAACGGAAAAACAAAATCTTTGAGGGATAGTTGAGAGAACCTTAAACATGAACCAAGGGATAGGATGGGAAAATAATGCACTAGATATATGTCACAACATTATAATAAGATAATCTAAATTCATTGTCTATAGTATCTAAAAGGTTAAATGAGAAATTCTCACGGGAATTCTTGATGTAAATTTGAATCTCCTGAACATAAATCCTAATCTTGGAGAGAAGCACACAACTGAAGCATTAATGAACCTAGAAATGTTAAAGAAAAAAACCAATAAACAAAAAATAGTTGAGTCTCAAGGAAAAATGTTTTACTCCATTATATTGGCCAAATGATCTTTGTATTTAGGAATACAATGGGTCCACTCAGGATGCAAGCAACATCATGACCGGGAGATAAAATAATAAACACTTCATGTAGGCATCCCAAATGCTAGAAAGGTGCAACTAACTAACTAATATGCACACACATCACATAAAAGAAAAATAATCTATCAATTGAAGTGCTCTATCTTAGTTGGGCTTTGTTAGGGGTATATTCTCTTTGAGGAGAGTTCCTTGGATATCCACATTAGTTCGTGTCAGTTTAGTGTAAAAGCATCCCCACTTTACTCTTGGTTTAATAATAAAACCACTGAAAATTATGTTGCATGCCATGTGTGAAGATGACTTTGGTTTTAAATAATGAATGTTATGGACCTATTTGAAGCTCAATGAGTAATGTTGATGTGTTGCAAGAAGGAGAAGATTCAATTAGTTCATGTTTCTATAAAAGGGAGATGATATATGAGAGTGAAGTCATTAGGCGTTGGAGCTAGAACACAAAGGATGTGTATTAGCTAGTGTTGGTATCCTGATTTATGAATGAAACTAGAAAAAAAAACTGTTGTGTGAATTGTGCAAGATCATTGAAGATGAATCTTCCTCCTAATGGTTAATGAGCTATTGTGTAAGAAAAGAGATGAAGTTATAATATTATGAAATTATGAAAACCTATTTCACAGGGGAAGGTGTGTTGCTAAAAGACTATGGGGCTAAGAAGAAAAATACCATATTTTTGTGTGCATGTATATATCTATAGTGATAAAGGTGGGAATGAGGATGTTTTTGCTAAGAGATGGTGTGGGATCATAGCAAGTGCTCTGGTGAAGGATGAAACCCCCATGAACCATGTGTTTAGTGATGTGAAGCTCTATTGGATAGGTCATTGTTTGTGGAGGACTACATAGACTATTAGAGATGAGAGTGAAAGCATTGTTGACTATAGGATGAAGGAGAATATTATCATGTAGCTAAAAAAAGAGAGGGAACTAGGTGTTAGAGTTGTGAATATGTTGTAGAAGGAAAGATGTTCTTCTTGAATGGAGCAATGCTTCTACTTCAAGTGTGAAACAAAAGTAGGGAAAAAATCATTTTGCACAGGGCAAGGCTTCATGCATGGAGTAAGGATTCGACTTTAAAAACTACAAAATTGAAGTAAGGAATGAATAAAAGAAAGCGTCGAGGTCGATTTGGGCGAGAGGGAACACTCCAAAGAACTAAATCTAAAATACTTTTATTCATGAATATGTGTAGTCAAGGTTGGGCACAAGTCCAAGGAACCAAATCTACAAATATCTTCTTGTCATAGAAAGAATTCCACTTTAAAGTTTGGAATTTAAATAGGGAACTAGCTTAAAGCATGTGTTGATATTAGATCTAGGTGGGATGTCATACTCTAAAGAACTATATATTAACTACTATGGATGAACATGAATAGTTTAGGCATGGTGTTGATCCAAAGAACCAGATATACCATTGTTGCTAAGAGTTGTTGGGGTGGAAGACAGAACCTAATGTTGTATAACTATGCATTAGAAATGGTTATGTGTGTCAAAAACAAAATTCTAGTTGGTTTGTTGGTGTGGTAGCTCATGTAATTATAATGCCATGTCGTAAAGTACACATGTGTAACTATGATTTGTGCATTTTCTATGCAAAAAAACTTGATTGAAAGAAAAATCCCTACAACAAATACACATGGATTTGAGCTGACCAGTAATTGAGTTATATTATTGCGCTAGTTCTAGTAAAAGAAACCCTATGGTGGAAGGCAGGGCCATGTTTCCCTTTCCATGAAAAGAATCTAATGAAACAAAAAATGTTCCATTGTTAAGCATTGATGTTAGGCTATCAAGGAAATTCATTTGTACTGGATTAGAAAAGATAATTGCATGAGAGAAATTCGGATTCATGTCACTGTCTAAAATATCCCACTAGACCTAGTTGAAATAATCTCTTCTCCCCATTGTGTTCTTGAGTAAGATGCTCACATGGGTCTATCACATACAATATATTTTTTGTGCACAAGAAAACTCTTGCGAAAGGCATATGAAAAACTTGTCTTGTTTACAAATGACTTTGTATATAGATTTGAGTACAATCAAACATCAGCTAACCAAGCGTGTGCCACTTGCCAGCAATTTTATATACCATTGTAGGCGGATATGATAGACAGGATTCTTTACAAAGTATTCTTGTAGCAATATCTTCAAAGAAAACATGTGAGCTATAGAATGAAGGATTTTAGCTTTCCAATTTAGAGATCTAAACTGTTTGCAAGACCAATATTACAAAGCTCTATAACCTGAACATGGTTAGAGTTATTAATCATGTGAGAAAACTATGACAAAGATAATAATAATTTGTCTAAACTTCTACATAGTGAGAATCCAAAATATTTGACACAAAATAGCATCTTGTTTTCAGAAAGACAAGCCGGTAAGAAAACCATGACAAAAATAATAATAACTTGACAAGTAGCATCTCATTTTTAGAAAGACAAGATGAAATTAACTGGAAATCATATTGCACTGGTAAAAGAAATAATATGTATATATTCAATCTAGGGCATTGAATATTCCTAGAGAATTATGGTCTCACATATAGATCTGAATGAATGGGACCATGATGAAGAGCTAATAGAAGTTGTGGCCAGTTATTGATCCTAGTGCTACATTCAATGTTAAAAATTAGGCATTGCTTCATTGTAGATGGCGTTTTTTTTAATAAATTAGTAAAATACACCATACATTACACTATTTACATTGGAAACTTTGCACCATCCCCACATGAGATTAATTTGGTTTATTTGTTTGTTTTGGAAAGAAGTGCCATCTCCACTACATGAAAATCAATACAACCATCTCACCTACTACAAAAATTGATAACTAACACTTCAATTTACACAGAAATGAAGATAACCACTTCATACTCCATGAGATCATTCCATTCACTTCCCATGTGTCAGTTTTCATATCAACTGCATGTCATTTTGGGTGACCCCTTTTATTGGCATTATGAATTTTGAGAATGATTTTCAAATGGACATAAATATATTGCTCCAAGTCTTTTTGGAGTGATTTGTTTTCTTGTACCTATTTTTTTGCGATTCACGTATCCACATGGCTCATTGCTACAAATTTATCTATTTAGTAATCTATGGTCCATTGCCACAAATTTATCTATTTTTAATTTGATATCGTATATTATCATTTTTAAATGATTATTATTTAAAAAAAAAAAACAATTTCTATTTTCAAAATCATTAGTTATTTTCACATTGTAAAATCATTAATTATTTTCACATTTTTTTTAGCGGAAAAATCACCTTCCTGCTATTCCGAAGGAATCGAGGAAATCTTGAAATACAATCATGTCACTTACAAGAATTGAACTTGGGTGGGGAGGTGTCATGTCCAAAATTTGGAATTGGGTCACAATGGCCTAATCACATTAGCCATATTCATTAGAGTTTGTAAAATTGATGTTAAGGGTCAAATAATTGCCAAGGAGGAAAATTACTAGTTTCCTAGGTTTGGGGTGGAAGCTTTGGGATTTGGAATAAGGGGGATAATAAATGACGTTTAGACATTAGAAGGGTTCAAGTATTTAATAAATAGAGTGAATAAAGAAATTCAAGAGAAATCCTAAGTGACAAATGGTTTTGGAGACATATGGAGGATGTGGGACCCACACTAGCTTGATTTTTCATAATACATGGTATCTCTCTTTTGCAAATTCGAATTAATGGGAATGTGAACACTCTTGGGTGAGTTGGTAAGTCATAACACATGTCATTGAGCATATTAGGTCGAATTTGGAAGGATTGGTAACCTCCATGGAAGATAAAGAGTCAAAGTGGAAGTTTGTGGACACTTGGGCTAGATTCCCTAGCCCCTATGACACCAATGATGGAGAATCTATGACAACTATGACAAATTGCAGACCT
Organism: Larix kaempferi; assembly: GCA_027924585.1. Classification (NCBI taxonomy): domain Eukaryota; kingdom Viridiplantae; phylum Streptophyta; class Pinopsida; order Pinales; family Pinaceae; genus Larix; species Larix kaempferi. The sequence goes on along the minus strand of BSBM01000017.1, from coordinate 23,632,733 downwards.
GACCTCTGACATATGACCACTATGACATGTCATCCCCAAAAATAGGCTCAAAGAAGGCGAATTTGGGATTTGGAGAAGCCAAAGAGACTCAAAATCGAATTTGGGAGAAGATGGAAGGTTGGAACTAGAAGACAAGTGGCAAATGTGGAATATTTCCTAAATGAAAATCTATTGAATCTATTGAGAGGATTTCGACCCTTAGAAGGATAATGTTGGTTATAAAATGTATAAATGAAGTATGATAATGGCTTTTGATCATTTGTAGAATTTGCAATTGCATTTGTGAAGAGGGAGAGCTAGTGGATGACTAGTTTCTTGCCTTAGCCAATTTCGAGGGTGAAAGATTCCCATCCAAGTTGGAAATTGGAAAGGCCATTCATACCTTTCATTTGAAGCTTTAATGGAGTCTTTATTTGTAGGTGTAATCTACAGAGCAGCTCATGGTTTCTTCTATTGCAGCTCGCTCCTTCAACCATTTCCAGTTTTGATGGCATATTCTTGATCCTTGAGGGAGGGCATTTTTGGTGAGCCATTGTACTCTTTGGGGGAGCTTCTAATGCCCCATTTATTTTGTAATATGAATTAAATACTCTGTTCTTCATCTTCAAAAATTTTCAGGTCGAAATTCCAAGTAGAAGTGTATAAATCTCATTTTTAATGGAAGAACAATGCCATTTCCCCACTACCTTGTTGTGAGCCAATGTATTGATGATGATTTCGAATGAATGGATGATTCTATGATATATTTGTGATAAATATACTGCCATGGATGTCTTATACAAGTTTCATATACTGTACTTGAGCATTTGAAGCATTTTTACTCAGTTTAATTGCATTGGGAGAAGAAATAGTGCCATTTCCCCAAGGGTCGAATTGGGGATTTTTGCAGTTGAATGGGAGAGGGTGAGAACAGTTGTAATAAACCATTAATGGTGCATATGAGACCTTAATAACACACTTAACACATTACATACCTCTTTTCATAAATTTGAGTGGGTTTGGAGGCATTTGGGAAGCCATTTTCAGTACTTACCTTAGGGGGATTTGAACCCCAAATTACTAGTAAAATTGCATACTTGGTCCAGAATCTTAAGAGAATTTGCAGAGGTATTTTGGTCGCCGTATGTTATCCCTGAACATCATATTCAATTCCTAACATCATTCATAAACCTTCCTTGAATATTTGAAGGCACTTGGAGTCAATTTGAGACCTAGAGACCAATACTAGTCAAAGGGAAATCACTAGTAAAGTTACCTACATGGACCAGAATTGAAAGAGTATTTGCAGAAGTGTTTTAAAGGTACAAAGGAATCCCTGAAACACATATTCATGTTCTAATATCATTCATATACCTTCTCAGAATATTTGGGATCATTTGGGGCAAATTTGGGACCTAGAGATCAAAACTAGTCAAAGGACGAAATTGGGGAAAAAGTGGAAAAATTGGCATTTTAATAAAATTTTGAAAAATGGTCATTACAGTGGTATCAGAGCATGGTCCTTGCACCTGTGTATTAGGTACATACATTCAAGAATAATTGGAATCCATGTCTTACTATTATGATGAATCCTATGAGTACAATTCTTATGAGGAATATGCAGATGCTTATGAGCAATATGAAGCAGAATGTGAATGGTATGAGGAAGAGGTGCCATCATGCAACACTTCTTACAATTTCAAGAGAAATGAAGATTATTCTTATGACTTTAAATCTGATGAATATGAGTGTGTCACACCAACCAAGGATAATTCTATGAGTGAGTTCCAAAGATGGAGAGCAAAATATAAAACCTTGCCCCAACAATATCAAAAATATCAAGAATATCTTGCTTTTAGCAAAAATACACAAAATGCCATGTCTTTTGAGTACTATGCTAAACATGTTTTTGAAAATAGGCCCAAAAATGAAGATGTGGAGTTAGTGAAGAAAGGTTTATGTCCTTCTTGTAAAAACCCTTGGAGCGAGTATCATATATGTGTGCATGAAATGATGTCCTCCTTGAGGAGAGCTTTTGAGATTTATTCAAGAAGAGATTCCAAATATATTGATCCTAAGGAAAACAAGGGGCAAAATGCATCAGCTTGCTTTAATGAGCAAAAGGAAGAGACATCACAAGAGCATGAAAAAGATTCTATTGAAAATATGGAAGATCATTTCGAGACACCTTCTAGCTTAGACATGAACCAAAGAGCATCTACTGATGGATGCTTAAACTATGAAGGAGTACCTAGTGATGGGTGCTCACACCTCTATGTTGGTGACATAGAGATCACTTTTGAAAGTGTTTCTACAAGTACAAGTTTCATTAAGCATGATAATGAAGACCTTGTAGCGGTTGAAGAAGAACCAAGATCAACTTCCCCATCACCACTTGAGCTTCATGAAGTTGGTCCAAGCAAAATTGAAGAAGATGATGAGGTTCATTTGCAAGAGCCTCATTTTCTTGAAGGGTCCTTAAAGATGAATGAAAATAAGATCCAAGAGTCCCTCAGCATTCTCCATGACACTCAAGCATTGGTGTCAAATTCTTGTTGGAGAGCTACTTCATTGGAGGAAACATCCTTCCTTGAAGACATGGAGAAGATTCAAATAGCAATGTGCCACATCAAAGGTAATTTCATGTCTTTGCTTTTTGATAGAAACCATTTGTTTGAGCTTAATGAATTGTTACATGATGCATACTTGAAGAATAATGAGGATATTCATAAGCTCACAATTCAAAATGAGCAACTTCTTGAAAAGTTGCAAGATACTTGTTTTTCCTCCTATGTTTCAGATTGTCAAATGGTAGATTGTTTGGAGGATTCTCATGACATGGTGGATCATGAGAAATGTGAAAATTTGAATTTTCTTGATGTGTTTGAAGATGAACTTGAAGAGATCCAAACACTTGATGTGGTGGAAGAGGAATTTGAATTGCCTCTTGATGAAGGTTATGCAATTTTTAAAGAAGAGCATGATTCCTCTACATTGGAACCAAACTATGACAAAGAGTTCACACTTTTGAAGGATCTGCATGATACTATCCACATGGATCCTTCCCATGATGAAACTCCTGAAATTTTTGATCATTTGGGTGAGTTAGTACATTCTCCTACATCCTACAATTCCATGTTTTGCAGTATTAGTCTCAATGAAGTATGGGTGAAAGGGTTCTCTTTGATGGTGCCACATGAGGAGTATGGAACTCCTAGATTTAACTTTTATGATGACATGGTTGGAGCACATTCTTATTCACATTTGCAGCAGCATAATTTGTCACTTTATGATGATTCACATCTACATGGATGCACCTATGATATGGATTTGAGTCACTTGAATACTCATGGTTTTTCTTGCTCAACACTGGGTTCATTTGATGTTAGAGGAACTTCATCCAACACTTGGATGAATATATTTATGATGGGAAAACATTTTTGTTGGAAGCCACATACTTTGTTACATCTTTATGATTCTCACATTCATGGATGTATGGGTGAGACTTCTTTGAGTCATTTGAAGTCTCCTTGTTTTTTCTGCTCATTATTTGGTTCAGATTCTAGTGGAGATTCTTCATTCATTTCTTGGATGAAAGAATACATGGCTGAATCTTTTGATGCATATCACATCCTTTTGGAGCAGCATTATAGGACATGGGATCCTCACCTATGTCATTGGAGCATATTTGATGGGTCACTTGAAGCTTGTATGCACTTGGAAAATGGTGGTCTACTTGCTTGGAGGTATAAGCACTTTCATGACTCTTTGATGAAGCATATCCTTGATGTACATTTTCATTATGTTGTTATGTACTTTGATGATATATATTTGGTACTCATGATGTTTGGAAGAATGCATACAAGAAAATGGGATCCAGGAATCCTCTTATCTAATGGTGTAGGTTGGAGAGCACTCTTAATTGTTGGGGTGCAATACAAGCAATGGGACCCTGGAATAATTTTTGTCTCATTGGTTTCATTTTTTTGGGGGAAGCAAGCAGCATGGGAGATGGATTCCCCACTTAATAAAGTGATTTTAATAAGATTAGTGCAGCAGCAAGCATGGTGGTTCCTCTCTAAAATATTCATGGAAACTCAAAGACTCAAGGTTTGGCCATTCAATGGCAACTTCAAAAAATTATACAGAAAGCAGGTTCTTCAACACCCATGTTTGAAATTGCTTGAGGACAAGCAATATTGGGAAGGGAGGATTTGTCATGTCCCAAATTTGGAATTGGGTCACAATGGCCTAATCACATTAGCCATATTCATTAGAGTTTGTAAAATTGATGTTAAGGGTCAAATAATTGCCAATGAGGAAAATTACTAGTTTCCTAGGTTTGGGGTGGAAGCTTTGGGATTTGGAATAAGGGGGATAATAAATGACATTTAGACATTAGAAGGGTTCAATTATTTAATAAATAGAGTGAATAAAGAAATTCAAGAGAAATCCTAAGTGACAAATGGTTTTGGAGACATATGGAGGATGTGGGACCCACACTAGCTTGATTTTTCATAATACATGGTATCTCTCTTTTGCAAATTCGAATTAATGGGAATGTGAACACTCTTGGGTGAGTTGGTAAGTCATAACACATGTCATTGAGCATATTAGGTCGAATTTGGAAGGATTGGTAACCTCCATGGAAGATAAAGAGTCAAAGTGGAAGTTTGTGGACACTTGGGCTAGATTCCCTAGCCCCTATGACACCAATGATGGAGAATCTATGACAACTATGACAAATTACAAACCTGACCTCTGACATATGACCATTATGACATGTCAGCCCCAAAAATAGGCTCAAAGAAGGCGAATTTGGGATTTGGAGAAGCCAAAGAGACTCAAAATCGAATTTGGGAGAAGATGGAAGGTTGGAACTAGAAGACAAGTGGCAAATGTGGAATATTTCCTAAATGAAAATCTATTGAATCTATTGAGAGGATTTCGACCCTTAGAAGGCTAATGTTGGTTATAAAATTTAGAAATGAAGTATGAGAATGGCTTTTGATCATTTGTAGAATTTGCAATTGCATTTGTGAAGAGGGAGAGCTAGTGGATGACTAGTTTCTTGCCTTAGCCAATTTCGAGGGTGAAAGATTCCCATCCAAGTTGGCAATTGGAAAGGCCATTCAGACCTTTCATTTGAAGCTTTAATGGAGTCTTTATTTGTAGGTGTAAGCTACAGAGCAGCTCATGGTTTCTTCTATTGTAGCTCGCTCCTTCAACCATTTCCAGTTTTGATGGCATATTCTTGATCCTTGAGGGAGGGCATTTTTGGTGAGCCATTGTACTCTTTGGGGGAGCTTATAATGCCCCATTTATTTTGTAATATGAAGTAAATACTCTGTTCTTCATCTCCAAAAATTTTCAGGTCGAAATTCCAAGTAGAAGTGTATAAATCTCATTTTTAATGGAAGAACAATGCCATTTCCCCACTACCTTGTTGTGAGCCAATGTATTGATGATGATTTCGAATGAATGGATGATTATATGATATATTTGTGATAAATATACTGCCATGGATGTCTTATACAAGTTTCATATACTGTACTTGAGCATTTGAATCATTTTTACTTAGTTTAATTGCATTGGGAGAAGAAATAGTGCCATTTCCCCAAGGTTCGAATTGGGGATTTTTGCAATTGAATGGGAGAGGGTGAGAACAGTTGTAATAAACCATTAATGGTGCATATGAGACCTTAATAACATAATTAACACATTACATACCTCTGTTCATAAATTTGAGTGGGTTTGGAGGCATTTGGGAAGCCATTTTCAGTACTTACCTTAGGGGGATTTGAACCCCAAATTACTAGTAAAATTGCATACTTGGTCCAGAATCTTAAGAGAATTTGTAGAGGTCTTTTGGTGGCCATATGTTATCCCTGAACATCATATTCAATTCCTAATATCATTCATAAACCTTCCTTGAATATTTGAAGGCACTTGGAGTCAATTTGAGACCTAGAGACCAATACTAGTCAAAGGGAAATCACTAGTAAAGTTACCTACATGGACCAGATATGAAAGAGTATTTGCAGAAGTGTTTTAAAGGTACAAAGGAATCCCTGAAACACATATTAATGTTCTAATATCATTCATATACCTTCTCAGAAGATTTGGGATCATTTGGGGCAAATTTGGGACCTAGAGATCAAAACTAGTCAAAGGACGAAATTGGGGAAAAAGTGGAAAAATTGACATTTTAATAAAATTTTGAAAAAGGGTCATTACAGGAGGGTAACAATCTTTCCTCCCAACCACCCAAGCTACAACCAATGGACAAATTAATTATTTTTACATTGTAATATGGTTATTTCAAATAATATTTGACTTACAATAACTTATTATTTCTATTAAAAATCCAATATAAAGGAACTTTACTTTCCCATGAATGCATGGAAGAGAATTGATCAATGACTAAGCACTTGGACAAATGATGTATCTATCCCATCTACGAATGTATCCAACTGCAACAACCTTAGAAAGAATATCTCTAACTCCAACAACCTTAGAAACTATCGACTACGTTTTTCAAGAGTTATCATGAAATGTGTTTGCCAAACATGTGGCCTCTATTGCACACAATATAGAGTTATTAAATACCTACATAGTATGCTTTCAAACAATAATAACGGTTTTGTACCAAGTATCAAGTTTTGAGTTTGTGTAGAGAAATTTCGATGGATTTGAATCTAGGTTTCTATGTTAATACAAGTTTAATCAAAGTTACAACCTGGTCTGCATGTGGTAGATTTTCCTCCATCATGATGGAAATATGTAATTACGAGTTGATCGTGTATGTAGTTTGCACCGGCTCTGTCAGTCTTTTTGTCAATCCGCGAAAGTCACAGAGATGTCAGACAGACAGTCAATCTGGCAGAAGGCTTCGTGCACTCTTCCTAGTATTTATTCAGCCGCATTTGTATTCCACAAATCAAATTATTAGGTAGAAATTAATTACAGTCTTTAATGGAGTTCAATAGCTTCCAGGCGAAACGTTCTCAATTTTGTGTATAAATGAAAAACTCTCTCAGAGGATTAGGTAGAGAGATGTAGGAGTGAAAGGAGAAGAAGAAATTGGTCATGAAATGTATTACGAGCTCAAGCTCTGTAAAATGGTGAAATATTGAAGTGAAACCCATCTCTCTGTAAGTGTGGCACTGTTGTTTGTTCTACTGCGGTAATATATAAGTATATAGTTATTTGTGTTCATTCTCAAAAATGTTGGTTAATTCATGTCACACATCTTCTTCATATTAACTTGTGTAAATGTTGTTTACATTTACGATTGTAAAAGAAATCAAGATTTCCATATATATTTCACGGTGGTAAAATTTCTAGTTTAATGCGGAGTAACTTCAACAGAAGTTTCACCTGAGCGTTTCGGTTCATATGTTTTAGCAAGAATTATCTTTATATAAAGTTTGCTTAGGAGTGAGTTTGTCGAAGGTCAAAGTATTCTGTAAAGTTGTGAAGTTACGCGGAGTAAAAATATCTTCAAATAAAGAAGTCCGCAAAGTTAGGTATTTCGCACAAGTTAAGAGTTTCGCATAAGTGCGAAGTCAATTTAGTGCGAATTCAATTTAGTGTGGAGTCAAATTTACTACGAAGTAAATTAGTGCGAATCCAAGTTCTGCGAAGTTAATCTCTGCGAAATTAAAAGTTAGGGTTTCCACCAAGTTTGATAATAAAAAGAAATATCTACTGAGTAGTTAATTTTAATTGACTGTGCGGTGTGCTTTTTCCTTGATCTGGTATCAAAGCCTGGTTTACGGTGAAAAGAAATTCTATTCACAAAAGGGAAAAGTGATTAATGATGGCTTCCACTTTGGGTAATTTGCAAACTCCAATATTTTCTAGTAAAAATTATGAATATTGGTCTCTAACTATGAAAGCTTTGTTCAGAGGTTAAGATGTATGGGAAATAGTCCAGAATGGTTATGCAGAACCAGCAGATCTAGCAGCATACAACAATCTCACACAAGCTGAGAAGGATATCTTGAGGGAACAGAGGAAGAAATATGGAAAGGTGTTGTTCCACATACATCAAGCGACACATAAATCCATACTCCCAAGAGTAGCAGCAGCAACGTCAGCTAAGGAAGTGTGGGACACACTCGAAACTTCCTATCAAGGTTTGAACAAGGTAAAGACTTCCAAACTACAAATTCTTAGAAGAGATTTTGAATCTCTGTCAATGAAAGAAACAGAGTCAGTAGACTCATTCTATACTCAATTTATTGGTCTGGTTAATCAAATAAAGTCTCATGGAGAAAATCTAGGTGACCAAAGAGTTGTTGAAAAAGTTTTTAGAGTTCTTCCAAAGAAATTTGAATCTTTAGTTGTGACCCTGGAGGAAAACAAAGATCGGTCCACATTTACTATTAATGATTTGCAAACCTCATTACTCAATCATGAACATAGAATCAGCGGTTCAGATACATCCCTGGAAGGTGCATTCGTAGCACAGTCATCCATAAGTCGTGGAAGAGGCAGAGGAAGATCAAACTCTAGAGGCAAAGGACGAAGCTCTTTCAGAGGAGGTCGCAGCAACAGCCCTGCACATGTCGCTGGTAGAGGTCAGAATCAGATCCCCAGTCATCCAAGTGGACAAAGGTATGATAAATCAAAAATGCAATGTCATTACTGTAAGAGGTATGGACACTTCGCATATGAATGCAGGAAGAAGCAGTATGACCAAGGAAAGCAATGCCAAACACAGTCAAGAAACATCAGCACTTCGAACAGCTCACTGTTCTTAGCATGTGCATCGCCACTTGAATGCAATGTTGTCCAAGAAAGTCCAAATGACATATGGTATTTAGACTCGGGATGTAGCAATCACATGACTGGTAATTTAAATCTGTTTTCTAGTCTAGATAAATCAGTTCAAACTGATGTAACACTTAGAAACAATATCCAAGTCACTGTTTTGGGTAAGGGTACTGTTGATATTCTAACTAAACAGGGGGAGCAGAAATATATGCCTGATGTTTATTATGTTCAAGGATTGAAGCATAATTTGATGAGCATAGGACAGTTGATGGAAAAAGGTTACAGAGTTCACATGATAGGAAAGCATTGTGTGATCAAAGACATATACCCAAGCAATCAATTAATTATTGAAGTACAGATGACAAGCAATCGCTTGTTTCCTTTGAGGATAAGGCCAATCATAAGAGGAAAAACAACTCAAGTTGTTCATACAAGTCAGAATAGAAATTTTGGAGCTGCGTTCAAAGCAGAAAGAAAAGGAGCAGACCTTCACTGCGACAAGGAAGAAAAAGACAACGAAATGCAAGCAGCGTTTCAAATGGAAATAAAAGATGAATCCTGGTTATGGCACTTCATATTTGGACATCTGAATTTTGGTGGGCTGAAGCTACTACATATGAAGGACATGGTGAAAGGATTGCCATTGATTTAAAAGCCAGAAAGAATTTGTGAACGCTGCATTTTTGGAAAACATCACAGAGAGACTTTTCCAGTTGGAAAGTCATACAGAGCTCGCACACCACCTGAAATTATGCACTTTGATATTTGTGGACCGATGCAAACACCGTCCATGGGAGGATGCACTTATCTTCTCACATTTATAGATGATTTCACAAGAAAAACATGGACATATTTTCTAAAACACAAATCTGATGCGTTTGGATGTTTTCAACAGTTCAAGGCACTTGTGGAGAAGCAGAGTGGTTACAGCATCAATATCTTAAGAACAGATAGAGGTGGTGAGTATGCTTCAAATGATTTCTTAAAATTTTGTAAAAATCATGGCATACACAGGAAATTCACTGCGAGGTATACACCGCAGCAGAATGGTATCGCAAAAAGGAAAAACAGAACTATTATGGAAATGGCAAGCAGTATGATGGCAGCCATGCATCTGTCGAATGAATACTGGGCTGAAGTAGTGGCAACTATTGTATACATCATAAATCGATGTATGACGAAGAGTGTGAAGGAAAAGGTTCCGCGGGAAGCATGGACAGGTATGAAACATAGTGTTTCACATTTAAAATTTTTTGGTTGTGTAGCATACGCACATGTTCCAGATCAGCTGAGAAGGAAATTAGACAATAAAGGATAGAAATGCAGTTTTATTGGGTATTCTGAAGACACCAAAGCATACAAGTTGTATGATCCTGTCACAAGAAAAGTTATTATCAGCCGCGATTTTCAGTTTGTTGAAAATGAAGCATGGGATGGAACTGTAGAGAAGAATGTGAAAATCGTGTCACATGTTGAACATGATGACATCTCAGAGGATGTGGTTGAAAATACGCATGTGAATCAAAATGTCGCAACTCTATCTACCCCCAGGACAGCGCTACATGTTTTAGCACAAGGAACTCCAACACAATTTGCATCTCAAGCTACTCCAACAAGCACACCAAGTGCACAGCAAACTCCATCAAGCAGTTCACACAGTTCGACACCAGCAACTCCGACAAAGACAAGAACTTTGCGTGAGATATATGAGACTGGTACACCAAATTCATTTTCTGTTTTTGCATTATTTTCTCAAATTAACGATCCACTAACTTTTGAAGAAGCTGTAGAAGATAAAGTCTAGGCACAAGCCATGGATGAATAAATTGAATGCATTGAGAAAAATCAAACATGGGAATTAGTCGATGTTCCTATCGACAAGGATGTGATAAGCGTCAAATGGATTTATAAGACCAAGCAAGAAGCTAATGAAAATGTGCAGAAGCACAAGGCAATATTAGTAGCAAGAGGATTCATGCAGCAACCTGGCATAGACTTCAATGAAACTTTTTCACCTGTAGCATGAATGGACACTGTCATAATTTTTCTGGCCATCATAGCACATAAGAAATGGCTTGTTTATCAAATGGATGTCAAGTCTGCATTTTTAAATGGTTATTTGGAGGAAGAAGTCTATGTGGAGAAGCCACAAGGATATGAAGTTCCAGGACAAGGACACAGAGTATACAGATTGAAAAAGGCACTCTATGGTTTGAAGCAAGCTCCTAGAGCTTGGTACAGTCGCATTGACTCTTACCTAATTCAGAATGGATTTCACAAAAGTGGATGTGAGCCAACGTTGTACACAAAAATAAACAAGAAAGGTAATAAGCTGATTGTCTTCCTGTATGTAGATGATTTAATATTTACTAGTGATTTTTGCATAGAATAATTTAGAACAGTCATGGAAAGTGAATTTGAAATGACTAATTTAGGGCTTATGAAGTATTTTCTGGGCATTGAAGTCCAATGGACTGAAAAAGGGATATTTATATCTCAGTCGAAGTATGCAAGTGATGTCTTGAATAGATTTAAGATGCTAAACTGCAAGACAGCTCCAACACCAGTGATAACAAGTTTGAAATTAAGCAAGAATGATGATGGATCCAATGTAGATCCTACGCTGTTTAAAAGGCTTGTTGGCAGCCTTATGTATCTTACAGCGACAAGGCCAGACATCATGTAAGGAGTCAGTTTAATCTCAAGATTCATGGAGTCACCAAAAGAATCTCATTGGAAAGCAGGTAAAAGAATTCTGAGGTATGTAAGTGGAACAAAAGACTTCGGTATTTTGTATTCAACCTCAAAAAATTTCAAACTCATTGGCTACACTGACAGTGCCAATGGAGGCAGCATAGATGATAGAAAAAGCACATCTAGGAACACTTTTCATTTAGGAACGGGTGTAGTATCATGGGCTTCAAAGAAACAACCCATAGTAACTCTTTCTTCAGTAGAAGAAGAGTATGTTGCAGCTATAAGCGTTGCATTTCAAGTTGTTTGGATGCGGAGGATGTTAAGTGTCGTAGAACCAGCAAGAACCCACAGTCATTTACTGCGACAACAATTCATCTATCGCACTGTTAAAGAATCATGTGTATCACAAGAGAACTAAGCACATCGACACAAGGTATCACTTCATCAGAGAATTGGTAAATAACAAGGAAATATGTTTAGAATTTTGCAGGTCTGAAGATCAAGTAGCAGACATATTTACAAAAACATTGGCAAGGGACACATTCCAATATCTGCGAATTTGTTTGGGAGTGACAAGTTCTGCATAGTGAACTTCGTCATGCACAGAGCATGTTTCAGCTCTGAAATATTTTGTAAGACTTTATTTTTGTTTAAAATCCCCATCTACTCATAATTAAGGGGGAGTGTTGGAAATATGTAATTACAAGCTGATCGCGTTTGTAGTTTGCGCTGGCTCTGTCAGTCCGTAGAAGTCACAAAGATGTCAAACAGACAGTCAGTCTGTCAAAAGGCTTCGTGCACGCTTCCTAGTATTTATTCAGCCGCATTTGTATTCCGCAAGTCAAATTCTTAGGTAGAAATTAATTACAGTCTTTAATGGAGTTCAATAGCTTCTAGGTGAAGCATTCTCAAGTTTGTGTATAAATGAAAAAATCTCTCATAGGATTAGGTAGAGAGATGTAGGAGTGAAAGGAGAAGAAGAAATTGGTCATGAAATGTATTACGAGCTCAAGCTCTATAAAATGGTGAAAGATTGAAGTGAAACCCATCTCTCTGTATGTGCAGCAATGTTGTTTGTTGTACTGCGGTAATATATAAGTCTATAGTTATTTGTGTTCATTCTCAAGAATGTTGGTTAATGCATGTCGCACATCTTCTTCATATTCACCTGTGTAAATGTTGTTTACATTTATGGTTGTAAAAGAAATCAAGATTTCCGTATATATTTTACGGTGGTAAAAGTTCTAGTTTAACGCAGAGTAACTTCGACATAAGTTTCACTTGAATGTTTTGGTTCTTATGTTTTAGCAAGAATTATCTTTATATAAAGTTTGCTTAAGAGTTTGTCGAAGGTCAAAGTATTCTGTAAAGTTGTGAAGTTACGCGGAGTAAAAATATCTTCAAATAAAGAAGTCTGCAAAGTTAGGTATTTCGCACAAGTTAAGAGTTCCGCATAAGTGAAAGCTTCGCATAAGTGCGAAGTCAAATTTACTGCGAAGTAAATTTAGTGCGAAGGCAAGTTGTGCGAATCCAAGTTCTGCAAAGTTAATCTCTGGGAAATTAAAAGTTGGGGTTTCCGCCAAGTTCGATAATAAAAAGAAATATCTACTGCGCAGTTAATTTTAATTGACTGTGCGGTGTGCTTTTCCCTTGACATCATGTCGTATTTCACTCCTATTTTAGCACCATCTGCACAATGATTGAATTATAATCAATTTTACAGAACGACCTTGATAATCTTAAGCTTTCAATAACAATTCTATTGTCTGAAGTAATTATCGAAATAAAAAGAAAAAAGACATTAAGTAAGTAATGCTACTTTACCTGTGAGGATTGAATCGCAGAAGATGATGATACAGCCAATGAGGATAATCTTCATTTCCATTTTTCTCATCAAGGGAAAGAGACCTGCGAAATGTAGGCGAAGATGTTGAATTTATAGGACGTTCCATATTTTGCAGGGGCATTGAAAAATGAACTAGGGTTAGGCCAAGTAGGATGGCAGGCCGCATGCGACGGGCTGCATCGTGCAAGGTTGGAGAGGATGAACGGATTGATATGATACGTCCTCTTCTTCTTCATGGAAAAAATTCATGGTCAATGTAGAGACTTTGAAGAGTATTCATTTGTCTCTCCTGCTTAAAAATTGGATAGCACCATTTACGAATAGGATTCGGTGGATCTTTACTTTTCATTTCAAATTTAAGGAAAGAATTTTCATTGTCTATCACGTGAAGACCTTTGACGTTGTGTGTTGTGATACTAACCATTTTAATGTTGGGGTTAGAATGCATCTAGACATGTCCTTCCTTTGAGCATATTTTGTTAAGATGTATTCCTCGTAATTGAAGTTTGTTTTTGTTTTTCCAATAAAAATTATACATTTTTGTGTATAAATTTTAATTATTTGCTTTAAATTATGGTAGTAGAACTATAGTATAATTGTAATTGCGTAGGGTTCGATTCATTTATGGATGTGGGGACTAATATGCTCAAACACTTTGTTCCCTCATAGGTGGCGGCGGCGGTGGCGGATATGTTCAAACACTTTGTTCCTTGAGAAGTTTGAGAGTGATGGTGATGATGATGATATGCTCAAACACTTTGTTCTTGGAGAAGTTTGAGAGTGATGATGATGATGACAATATGCTCAAACACTTTGTTCCCTGATAAGTTGATAAGTTTGACAGTGATGATGATGATGATGATGATGAATGTCCACTGAAATATATTTGGTCTATCAAACCTTAAGAAAAGGGAAAGGAATTATTTGGATTTCTGTCAAATTTGATTCCTATTATTAAAATGCTTAGAAAAAAGCGTACCTAGGTCGCCATAGTTTTGACAAGTTAGAAGATCATGGACGTTAGAATTGTAACAAAGATTAGGAAACCACAATCAAATGTGGGTGTATGTAGGGCACTCTAAAAGAAAGTGGCATTCATCATCAACACTCATAGACTCACAGAGTTGGCACATGTATATATAAAGGTAATGTAGTCATTGTTGAAGAACCTGTAAAAAGATTATGTGAATGAGTTGGGGTAATTGGAGAAAGCTCTCATATTCTTTAAGGATATATTGTGTAACCTATCTCTCTTATCTATATTGGAGTTGTGCTCCACATTTACTTTGTTATACATGGTGAGTACTCTTGTCTCTTATGCTATATCAGAATATTGTTTCATATTAGAACTATTCTCTACCTCAATCATTTATTTGAATCCAAATACAAGGTAGAAGCACACTCATCACTATAATTAAAAGGAGCGGACCCTACCTCAATTGTAGTTCAAACTTAAAGACTAACTAAGGCTATCCAAGATGAATACCAAGCTCATTTTCAATTGCGTAGTAGCACATTGTGGATAGTTCCAAAGCCCAAATCAATAGCATGGCATGCCAATCAAACCAAAATAAGTCCACTTAAAATTCAAACTATGACCAAATTTAGGGATTGGACCCTACCTACAAATGTATTACTAACTTAGCAACTACAAAAAAGTTATCCAAGATTTAAAAAAAGGAGTCAATAGTGAATTAAACAACTACTAGAACCCCTTTTATTTTTATTTTTTTTCATTCGAAAAAAACAACTTTTATTAGATAAAAAGTTGTATCAGAGATACAAAATGGCGAGAGGCCAATACATCCGTAAACTTACAAAACATAATCATAACCATCCAGCATAATACGAAATACAACTATTCCAGACACTAAGCATCAAGTTTCTCCACCTTATCCACTAACAACAAACTCTCAACAACATAACTTTAAACATAATCAAGGTGGTAAGACTCTGCAAGAACTCCATCAGAAAACTTCTGAATAAGAATAGAACCTCCCATATCCCCCAAAGCTAGCTTAGAAAGATTATCCGCCTCCACATTAAATTCTCGATAAATATGAGAGAGCGTAAGATCCAAAAAAACCAGCAATAAGAGTATGCACACGACCCATCCACCCATTCAGCACCAAAGAAGAAAGCCCACATTCACCTTTGGCCTAGGATATGATAACTTGCAAGTCTCCAAAAATATTCAATCTAGTGATCCCCAAGGAATGGGAAAAGAACAACAGCCCCCATAATGCTAACAGTTTCGCCCTAGTGTTGCTACCCCTGCCAGCGCCCAACTGTATCAGATAATACAAGTGTGGATTGACTTTTAAGACACCTCCAGCTCCACAAATACCATTCTAGGCCGCACCATCAAAATACCCTAAAGGGAAACTGAAATCACTCTCCAAATGTTGAACAATCCTTCTCGGAATCGGCCCAACAGGAGGCTAGGACAAATTGAAATATCCAGCAATACGAGCACATAGAATGGATAATGGAGTAAGAACGTCCCTGAATATAACTCCGTTGTGAGCTTTCCAAAGCTACCACATAGCCACACATAATAGAGCCGGTTCATAACTATGATCCCATATCCAATTCTGAAAGAAACGAGCAAAAGGAAGGCCCGTCCACTGGAAGAAGAACCCCAAAGCAGATTGCAATTCAACCCAGAGCATAAAAAAAAAATACACTTCCCAAATAAATGGTCCACATCCTCTTCCTGGTTCCTGCAAAAAATGCACATCGCCTGTCCCTGAAAACCTATTTTGCACAAATTCTTCCATGTGAGCAACTTGTTGTTCAGAGCCAGCCAAACGAAGCACCTTATCTTTGGGGCACACTTCAATTTCCAGATCTTCTCATAGCAATGTTGTCCATCGTCACCAAAGGCCTCCTCCATCAAGAATGAATAAGCCAGATTCGCAGTCACAGTTCCAGCACCTGGGTTAATCCCCCAACACAAAACATCATCCTCCTGCGAAAAGGAGATCCCAACCTGTATAAGGAGTTTGACGAACCTATCCCAACAGCCAGCATGATGAGGTTCCAACGCTAATTCCTCAGCTGTCTTCCATCTAATGAAACCATCCACCTAATTCTGACAAGCCTGCTTAAGGACAAATAATTTTTGAGAGTGGAGCACACAAACCAAATCACTATCAAGTCAAAAATTATCACCAATACCTGCAATGGGATTGAGACCCACATACACTTGTGTACCCCTTCCCACGTTCCAATATAACCCAGCGTTGATAATATGGAACGATTTCTTAAAACTACGCCATATTATGGATCCATGACTCGCCCAATTTCCAATACGGAGCTAGAGGGGCAATGGGAGCATGCCCATGTATTTAGCTTTGATCACCCGTCCCAAAAGACTAGGATCCAGAAAACTTCTCCAACAAGATTTGGCAATGAGGGATAAATTAAAGCACTTAAGATCTTTAATGCCCCAACCATTAAACACCTTCGGTCTAGCGATCAAATCCCAGGACGCTAAGTGCCATTTACAAACACCACCGACACCATTTCACAGAAAAGAGGAAAAGAGCCTTCGAAGTACCTTAATGATGGACATTGGAACAATAAATAAGGAAAACCAAAATACAGGAATACATTGAAGCACAAAGCACACAAGAGTATGCCTACCTCCCATCGATAGGTATTTAAAGCCCCATCCAGAAATTCTTCTCCTAACTTTCTTGATAAGCCACCCCCAATCAGCAAACCTGAGGCCAATCGGCTTAATAAAGTAGCCAAGATATCTGAAACCACAACTCAAATCCTTCCATTGATAAGGAAGCATATCACAAATATGAGACAACAAAGCAGGTTGAAGATTATGATATCATTGATGTGAACATGCTAAGGGAAACAAAAGCTAGGGGATTTTGGGGGAACGAGGTGGCTCTGGTTTAGGGTTTGGGGGGATGGGGCAGATTTGACACCTGTTCATGGCCGTCTGGTCTAGGCCATGCATAGCCTGGTTTCTTTATTGTATGGTTTGTTAATTATTGTATGTAGTTTTCTGCCTCTGAAGGTGTGGTTTTGGTTTCTAGGGTCTACAGTGGAACTGTTATTGGTTTTCCCCTTTTTTCTTGCTTAGTGGACGGCTTTTGGGACTGGAGTCAAGTTTGTCTTCTATGACAAACCCAGTACCAACCAATATAATCCAGTGGGAATTTATTGTTTAATTCTAGGACCTGCCACACTTTGCATATTGTATTCTCTGGTTTGCATGACTTTGGTCGTTCTGATGTCATGTACCTGGGGATCCTCTGACCGTGTTTGACGCTGCTTTATGGGCTCCTTGGTGCCCAAAAAGGAAAGCATGAATCAAGGAAAGCCACAAGGTGCTGAAGATTATGATATCCAAGATTGCAATTGCTCTTCTCCATCGTTTGAAAGGGACTCAAATGCAGAGATTGGGATGGGAAGTGTACTTCTTATCACTAGTCAATGTGATGGCAGTTAATTCTTGTTGTGTGATGGCATTTTATAATGGTTATTTCTTGTTGTTTATTCTTAATGATTAATGTGAGTCATGTGAGTCTTATTAGTTAAATGGATTATTTTTAAAATATAAACCATATTTTTTTTATAAGTTAGGTGACGTTTAAGAGTATCTTAACACTACATTATGTAGTCACTTGACCCTCACCCCTTACCAAATGTAAACCATATAGTATGTAAAGTTTAAATAAATATTTTTTTCCATATTTTTCAAAAATGTTTAATTTTTATATTTTATAAATTATAAAACAATCATGCAATAATGAATAGATATATTTTTTATATTTTTCATCAAAAATATAATTGTAATAAACTAACTAAATAATTTTAATTTTAATTTTTTATATTTATTATGAATATTGATTATATTTTATCAATAAAATGTTAATACTCATCCCATTTCAACATTTTCTTGCTTTTACTTTCAGCCCCTTTCAACATTTTCTTGCTTTTACTTTCTTATTTTTAATTGGTGGATATATTTTCCATTCCATTTCCATGTGCTTTCACTTTTGTGTCTCCCTAAACTACAAAGCCACATGTAATAATAATAAGTGGATGTTCTTTTCCATACTTTTCTCAAGCACTCACAATTTTTTAGCTTCTCATAGTATTCAACATTTCCATGCTTTCACGTTCTTACCTCTCATGGGTGGACATATTTTCCATTCCTTTTCCATGTGTTTTCACTTTTCTGTCTTGTGTCTTACATCAAAGCAACATATAATAGTAAGTGGATCTCGTTTTCAATACTTTTATCAAGCACTCTCCATTTTTAATCTCATAAAGTATTCAATATTTTCATTTTTTTTACATGAAAAAACTCTATACTTTATAGTATATAAAATTGTCAAAGATTACAATCTTTATGTTAACTAATGGAAACACAAGGATATCCCATTCAAAAACATGCAAAAACCTTACATTCATGACCAAACCCACAATGATTCCCAGAGATATCCATTGTTCTTATTCCCAATCCCAAGCCTAGGAGGTGCCAAAGAAACTAAGATGCATAATTGAGGAAAAATTAAAGCCGAAAAAATCCGATGAAGTGGAGATATAAAGAAAAAAAAGAGTCACCTGCCAACAAACATGAAGCAACTAACATTTAAAAATAAGAAGGGATCGTGAATCCCGCATCATGAGATCTTCATGAAGCTCAAAAAAAATGTTGCCCTCACAAGCTAAGAGACCACGTCTGGACATCTAATCCGCCTTCATATTGTTTACATGAGGGGTGTGATGGAAATGAATCCCCAACATATCCAAGAGTAACCTACGGATATTCAACATTTCCATACTTTCACTTTTTTACCTCTAATGGGTGGATATAGTTTCCATTCCTTTTCCATGTGCTTTCACTTTTCTATTTGGTACTTTTCCTACCCCTAAACTACAAACCAACATGTAATAATAAGTGAATATCTTTTTCCATACTTTTGTCAAACACTCTCAATTTTTAACTCTACATAGTATCAAAAGAAATTATGTGTAAGTGAATATCTTTTTCCATACTTTTGTCAAACACTCTCAAACTTTAACTCTACATAGTATCAAAAGAAATTATGTGTAAATAAATGCATTTTTCCATACTTTTAAAAACACTTTCACTTTTAAAACCCTCACAAATTACCAAAAACAACTATATATAATGAATGTCTTTTTCCATATTTCTCTTAAACACTTTCACTTTTTAACTCCCACAAATTACCAAAAACAACAACTATGTAAACAATAAAATGTCCCAAATTTAAATATAAATAAAATGTTTTAAAATATAAACAAACTATAAACAACACTAACAACGTTTCATCATCAACAAATTGTATGAAATACTCTTGATATGTAGATGGATTAAAAAAAATTATTAATAGAAATTAAAATTTAAAATTATATTTTCAATCAATTGAATTTTTTTAATATTTAAATTACATTAAAATTAATTTTTAATTGTTTTTATGTAAAATTTAATATTAAAATGATATAAGTGAGAAATAATTTTATTAAATAATAAATAATTGATAACAATCACATCCTTATAAGTATGATATTTAGGGATAGTCTTAAAACTATAAAATATATATTAAAAATTATTCACATAGCATGTTATATTACTTTAAAAGAACAGTCTCTATGAAACTATTTAATTATTGTTTGTTGTTTTTTAAGATTATGTTTATAGTTAAGATGTGATTTATATGTTTATAATTGTTAAATATATATGACATTATTTTTGTTACTTATTTATTATTAAAAATATTATTAATAAAAATTAATTCGCATCGTTATTTTTAAAATGTTAAACACTTTCTTTTCAGTTAAAATGGTGTTAAAATTATAAATATTCTAAATATAATATATATACAACTAAACTAAATTATGATAAATGTGTGTCTATATTTACCATTTTAAAATATATATTATGTCAAAAAATATATATTTTGTAGAACCATTAAATTAAATGTGTATTATTATAAATTTCAAAGTGTATAATATTTAAAAATATACATTTTCTAAAAGTATAAATAATTAAAAATATTAATGTACAATTATATGTTACATGTTGAAAAAAAGTAAATCAAATATATTATATTAATTAAAAATACATATATCTATAAAAATAAAAAAGACAACATATACATATATTTATTGTATGTGTAACCACAAAATTTTATGTATATTAGTGCTAAGTTAAAAGAAAAAAAATGTGTATTAAATAAACTTATATTCTTATTAATTAAAAATATATGTGCTAATAAAAAGACAAACATGTGTTTATATAAAAACTTGTATATTAATATTAGGTTAAAAGGAAAAAATGGTTACTATTAGTTCATAAAAGGTGTTTTAAATATATATATATGTCATTATTGAGTTTTTAAAATATAAATTAATTTTAATATAAATATGATAGATTGCATAAAATGATATCATTAATAGAATCGTGTACTTATCATTAATGATAGTGTGCAAAAATGATAGTATTCATTAGCCTTAATGAAATCTTTAGTACAAAAACCACATGTCAAGCTAGAAAAAAAATGAAATTTTAAATTTTAAATTATTATTTTGTTTAAACATTCACAATTGTACAAAATTGATAGTATTCATTAGCATTAATAAAACCTTTAATACAAAAACCACATGTAAAGCTAGACTTTTTATTTTTATTTTTGAAATTTAAATTATTATTTTATTTAAACAATTTCACATCCAACCACATATAATTTGTCACTTCAAAATCTTTAACCAATCATAAAATATAAATAACAAATTTTAAATATTCAACAAAATAATTTATATTTTCAAAATATTAAATTTAATACATAAATCTTACAGAATTTGTTTTAAGATTAATATAAAATCAAAGTTTATGTATGACTAAATAATTGTTATATTCCTTGTTTTGGTAGAGACTATTAATAATGATAAAATTATGTGTTTTCGGAATTCATAAAACTTTTAAATTATTGTTTTTAAACTTAATATAATAATGATAAAATTATATGTATAAAATGCAATTATAATGGTAATATATGATATATATCCTTATAATGGTGTGCCCTCTTTTCTAACCTGGGTGTCCCACCTCTTTTATATTTAAAACATTTATATTGGAAGATTATCAAAATAAAGCAATTTTGTCTTTTAATAAATTACCATGGTTTAAAAAATTAGATTCAAACATAATTTCAATTAAGTGAAATAAAAATTTAATGGTAAAGTATGTTTGAGGGAAATAAATAAGTATATTTATTTTTAGAGATCATAATAAGAGTTGTGTGATGTCAAGGATACGGTGGTCTATTCGTGGGGTTAGATGGATTTCATTCCATCCACCTGGGTTCAATTTCGTTGAGACATCTTCTGGCTTGGATTACCGGCTGATGGTTTGCTCAATTCCGCTGCTGCAAAAAAAAAGAGTTGCGTGGTCTTGACTTTTTAGATTTAAAAAATATAGGGAAATAAGAAAAACAAATTATTCAACAATATTAGATGCATGATAAGTTAAGATCTACAATTTATTTTTATTACTTAAAGGTTGAGAAATTTCATTAATGCTTGAACATAACAGAAATAATCGGAATGCATATCAATGGGTTTTGCACAACAAAAGTTTCTGTAAAATACATAAGAGAACATATATAATACCCTGATCCCAATGCAACTAGAGATGGCTTCAAGAGTATGACAGAAACCATGAGAAAACTACTTACAAGTTAAAATAGAAGAAACCCATATCATTGTTGTTTTCTTAATGGCAATGCATATTTGATCTGCATGCTCGTAATATGTTGACCCATATGCTCTAAATCTAAAGATAATGTTTAGAATATGAAAACAAATCTTGGAAAGAAAAGAGGATCAGATACTGAATCCATATTTTATTAGATAATTTTATACTCAATGGCTTCTTTGTACAAACCAATCTAAGAGCATCCACAATTGTAACCTTTTGTTTTTTGTTTATTGATTCCTTTTATGTTTATTGATTTCTTATTCATATGCTTCACAAATATTATCCAAATATGTATGGTTTCCATAATCAGGTATGTCCTATATATATTACTCATATTTAGTCAATGAATATGAGTAACTTACAGGGAAACTCTCAATGCAATAACATATAGTAATCATCATGCCATATCTATATTGTTGATGGAAACGCTACCAAATGATGAATTTGAACAATCTGATTTCACTGGTGGTGGTGGTGTGAGGACACTTATGTTAAATCTAATTAACTCAATTTTAGATGTATGAAATAGGCATCAGTGTGAGGCTTGGCCTGGCGGTTCAAATTGTAGAAAATATATTCAAAGATCATTTTGAAACTACTGCCATGCACAGTTATTATCGAGGGCACATTCGAACCTTCTAGCAACTGTTGGTATGACATGCAATTTTGTATCTCCTAGATATACTATGTCTTTGGTTAGGAATTTGAAGAAATGCTTTAAGTAGTGAGTACTATTTGGCGAGCAACATTAATAAGCATTCGTAATTATGTTTATGAGTATTTTTTTCATGCTTGTTGCTACTGTATTGGAATGTTTCCAGAGTTTAGCCACATATCTAGTCTTTAAAAAACAATTAAAAACAATTATATTATGAGTATTTTTTTCATGCTTGTTGCTACTGTATTGGAATGTTTCCAGAGTTTAGCCACATATCTAGTCTTTAAAAAACAATTAAAAACAATTATAAGGCATAGGAATAATCATTACAGAGTCTCTTGTATGGACTAATATTATATAAAGGATCTGGAAAAAAATGACAAATATTTAAATGATCACAAATCAGTTATTCCTTGAATTCAAAATGTGTTGACAAAACTTCTCCATCAATCTCATGACAGGAAAATGAGGTGCAAGGTTCTTAAACGACTAAAGTGTATATCCTTCCACCATTTTAAGGACCATGTCTATGTTTGGCTGTGGAATGTTCAATCCTGAAATGCAATGAGCCTTTTTTATTGGAATTCAGTGTGTAAAATCATGTGTGAGAGAACTAGTTGTGCTTGTGTACTACGCATCCTTGTTTTGTGTCTTTAATTTAATACACGCAAGGTTTCCTTTAATATTAATTTCGTACCATAACTAAATATGAAAAACGTGTAAATTACATATATCCTTCCATTAGTAATTGATTTATCAGTTACCAAAGGTAACCTTTATTATCCACATTCAAATTCCAAGCCCTAATAGATTCTTGAACAACACATCAAATTCATAATACCAACATTACCATGAACAATAACAGTAGAAACACTAAGGGTCCTCTGAAAGAAGATCCAAACAAGCGGATGGTTTGCTTATATTAAGAATGGCATATTTGTTTATCCAAATGGGGGCATATAGAGGAGGTGCAAACACGTTTGTTGTAGTTGGCCTTGATTCCAAACCTCTACAAATTTATGGGAAGCCACGATATGAATGCGAATGGATCCCAAGAATTCATCTTTTGGAAGATTGAAGGCAAAGGCCGACAAAATGCTCCCAAATTGGGGCTATGGTAGATTTTACACATTTTTTCATTGTCAACTGCATGTTTTCTCATAACGTTGGTACCGATGGGAATGGTCGGGAGCTCATTCTTCATGTACACCATTACAATGAGTCTGGGAAAGCGGAGAAGATTGTTGCTCTCGAGAAAGAAGAAGGTGCATACGATGGCTCTATTTTCAGCCAAGATCCACCCTATGAATATCTCTACTGTGGTTCCTCATTGTTTGGTAACCTGGGTCCTCAAAGAGTGAGAGAGTGGATCGCTTATCATGCAAAGTTATTTGGGAAAAATCACATTTCATCTTTTACAATGCGAGTGGTGTTCATCTTCAATGTAGAAAGGTGTTGGAGCCATGGATTCGAGTTCATCGTGTGAGAATGCAGGATACACAGGGGTTCACTAGGTAGGCAATATTATAGCACACGAGTTTATAGTGGGCGATTTAATGCTCTAAAAAATGGAAGCAATAAATTGCCTACTATATAAGGGTCAAGGGGTATTTTTAATATAATAAAAACATATAAATACTAGAGGGGTTTATAATTATGTATCTAGGGATTGAATAGGTTATTGGTGGGTTTGAATTGGTATTCTATGTCTAAAGTTGGAATGAATTTGACTATGTGTGAAATCATATTAGTGCTTGAATAAGTATGGTCTATGTGTGAAGGTGGTGCAAATCCAATTGTGTTTGAAGTTAGAGTGGTGTGTATGATTTGTCAGTGAGTGTGGTGTGAAGTCAATTGAAATGACTATGTAGAAGTTGACCTATGTTCAGGGGGGTGTTCCCCATCTTGAAATATTTTCTTTCACTAAGAATTCATTTTTCACCCTGACATTGTTTCTAGGGGTTATAAGAGTTGTGCCACGTCACCATATTAAAGGTAAAAATAAAAAGGGTATTAAAAATTTAATAGAAAAAATAGATACGTAAGATATCTAGTGAAAATAGTGGTTTTTTAAATTGGAAAGGTGTGCTGGGAGGGAGATTCAACAAAATGATTTTTGAAGGCATTTCTTAATATCTAGTGAAATTAGGGGCATTCTTTAATATCCTATGATCACATGTACTATGTCATAGGTTCATAGAATGAACCCTCAAGGCAAGATATAACTAAGCAAGAGAGGTTTGATGGATATTATCATAGTCAATTCCTCCTTGTAAATGATTGTTTGCATAGATACAAATTCATGGTGAACTAGGCATTTTTCTTCAATCTAGATGAAAATATCACGTTCCTTTGGGGAATACTCTCCAATTTGTGTTGAGTGAGTTCCCAAATTATAGACGGTTCACCATTGAGCAATATACCATGTCCGACAATCTTTGCTTGGAGAAAAATATGTGCAACAACTCAACCAATAATACTTATTCTAGGTAATTGTTATGGTTCCACTTAATTCAAAGAAAAATTTTGATTCAAAGCTATAACTAAAAAGCTCAAAGGTCAATAGTTCTAAAATTTTAAAACACAGTATTGTTGATGTCAAGGGATATTGACACCTAATGGTTCTTATTGAACAAGTGAGTAGGTCATGTAGTAATTCGTCCAAACGTTTATGAACTGTAAACTAATATGAAGCTTAATAAAGGTTTTTTTTCTATGTAGATAGTAGAAGGAAGACAAGCATTACAGATGGAAGCAATTATAACGGAAGAATAAGATTGAAGTATGAATCATATTGAGTGTGAGTAACCAAATAATAAGTCTAGAATACTATAATTGCATGCATCATGTTTGTATGTGTATTGAAATTAGCATATATCATGCACCAATAGGGATCATAACTCTTGAGGTACAAATTTTTTTTAGAGTGCAAAAATTTACGGAAAATTTTGCACCTCAAGGGATTTGATCCCTATCGTTACACGATATATTCTGAGTTAAGATGGATCTATGCTAAATTCTATAATATACATATCAAGTAATTAATTGGACATAGCCAAACTTACACAAATCCAAATCCAGAGGAATAAGTATCCAAATTTTTGAATTTTATAGGGCTAACATTGTCAATTTTTTTACTTAATATTTTATTGTTTTATTAAAGTTTCACATGTCAACATGTTGAGCACATAATTACATTTCTCCCTCATAATAGGTTATAAAAAGCACCTCTAAGGTTAACAAATTTAAGTCACTTATACATGGCATTGCTTAAAAAGAAGACAATTTGTTTTTATTGTAAATATTACTTTTGTGATTCAATCAATTGTAATTATAAATATGTTATCTTCATAATTATGTTGAATTATAATTTGAAAGAAAAAAAATATTATAAAAGTATTTAAAAATTCTAAAAAAAATATTCAAAAGTTAAGAAGAAGTTGGAAGGCCAAGAGCCACTAATACTCTCTAATACATAGAGTCCTTGTACTCAAAATATCAAGTCAAGTTGTAATATAACTTTACTTATATATATGATGTTTGTGTTTGCTTTATCTTTCATTTTGTGATAACAAATAAATATGAACTCGTAAATTTTCTAATTAGAATTCTAATTTATCTCGTTTAGTTGCTTATTATATAATAGTTTTTCAACTTACAAGTTGATGTGATCTTATTCTTTCATGTCTATAGCTCTTTAAATTTCTAGGTTAGGCATTTGCTTATTATATAATAGTTTTTCAACTTACAAGTTGTTATTCTTTCATGTCTATGGTTCTTTAAATCCCCAAGTTAGGACCTTTAGATAAGACTAGTCTAAATTTCTTGAGGCAATGTAAAGCAAAGAATGGACATCTACGTGTATTATAATATGTGTTGTGTATAGTTGTGATACTAGATTTTCATACATTATTGAACGTTAGATTTGGTGCTTGGAGTGTAGACTTAACACATAAATTTATTTATTTTAAATAATAAAATAATGAAACATATTTATGTTATGTAATCCTATAACAAATGTATTTGATATATAAAATAAATACGAATAATTAGCTGAAGCTTCAACTTAATGCATAAGAGTCATAATTTCTTTTAACAATGTATAATATGACCTGCGTAGTAAAACTATCTACACAATAAAAACCTGTGCCGTAAGAACTATGACATAGGAACTACCCAATATCCAATTCCTTATCCATAAAAACCACCGTATTTAGCTTAATACCCTATGGATTTTCAAGCATAAATACCATTCATGCAAGGAATATTAACAAAGCCAAATCTAAGCTTCGACATAAACCTTAACTCTATTTTGCATAACTAATTCAGCGAGCGGTTTTCATAAACCGTTAAACCATCCCATACTAAGCTCATTATACGAGCTTTAGCATATGAGATTTGTATATATTATGATATTATTACAAATTTATCTTCCACATAAATATAACTCACAAGGTTGGTATATGAAATTTGTTTATATTTATTAATTAAACAAGAATTAACTTCGAAATAAATAAAACATATAACTATGCACCCATATCAATACCAATAATTTATTATTTTTACTAAATATGAATGGCTATCCAAAATAAGTTTTGGCTTCGACTAGTGAACTATGAATTGCAACGGATTGAACTTTAGACTATGAACTTCTTTAGAAAATTATCCAATATATTTTCATAAAGGAAACAAAGTAATATTAGTTTCATACTTAGACATTCCTAGAGATTGTTTTTCATTTTATTAAGACAAAGAAATTATAATTTCAACATATTCCTTTTTAGGTTACTAATGGCGGAATAAGAATTGTTGTAAAAGTGGGAAGTGGATTTCCATAAATAAAATAGAAAAAACATCTAGCATGGAATAAAGGAAACTAAGGTTATATACATAGTCAATCCTCATTTAATGTATTATACATTTAAAAACAAGAAAATAAACCTTATTTCCAACATGTTCATTTAAATTTACTAAGCTGCAACATAATTACAAAGTTGGGGTTTCCATAATTTACTTAGGAAATTATTTGCCAATCTTTCTTAATATAAAAAATAACTGTCATATTGGATTGCATATTTAATATTAATTCAACTCATTGAATTTTGTATATAATCATTTAATTCCAATACTTATAAATTAAAAACCAATTCCACTAATAATTGGTTAATGGTTTTTATAAAATAATCAAAGTTATACTTAGACTTCAACGGAAAACATTCAAAGTCTTTAGAATTGGAAATTTTCAGCCCATGGTTTTTCAAACAACGATACCACTTAAGACAAATCTTTTCCAAATAAACCAAATTAGCGTGTGGTTTTAATAAACCAATTTGCATGTGGTTTTAACAACCAAACCAACTTGTGGTTTACCAATTTCCTATTAATGCGAAGCACTATAAGCAAGTTTATCACATAGTTTTGTTTCTAACTTACCTATTAAAACAATTAGGACATGAGCATTTATAAAAACTTATTTGGTACTAGTTTCAAACATATCATTTGAACATTCAGGAATTATTTTCCTCCCACCATATGAAAAGTAAAAATATATTCTTTTATGAAATAATTGTATAATTAAACATTTCACTTAACTCTTTTGAACTGCGGAGTAAAACATGTCATTTAACTCAAGAGTTGCATAGTAAGAACATGACTACACAGTTAATTAGCAATTTAAGGCATGCCTTTGCAATAAAATTAAACTTTTTGCAAAAAATGATGCAACTTAAGAAAAATTATTTATTTATTCATTCATAATATTTTTCCGGCATTATACTCTTTAGACATAATCTCAATAAACATTTCAATTATAAACTCAGAAATTTAAATAGAAAACCATGGCAAATTTTTATTACAAATTATTATTGAAAATTAATAACACCATTTTCATTAAATAAACTTATCTGTTGAACACTTGAATTGGCAACTGGTTGTGTGGCTTCCACGCTCCATCCAAGTGTAGGTAGTTCTACTCATTAATCTCTCAGCACAACACCACCCTCGAGCTCAGACTTGTGCATTCACCATACAGACTTCTCACCAATTCCAGGTTTCTCTCGAGATTTCCTCACTTGGAAAACAAGATTTACTGGTTTGTTACCAAATCCATGCCAACTCTGCAATCCCTTCCCTTAGCTTCATTCTAACTAGCACCGCAGTGAAACCCGTCATTGCATCTGTGCTTAGAATTCCACTAAAATAATTTCTTACACCATTGCCATTTCGTAGGTGCAACCAAAGGCAAAACAAGAAGAATTTATCAACAAATCGGCTCACAGATTCAGGGATTAATTTCAGTTTTCATTCTAGGATAATAATTTTCTCCCCTGTTCTCTTCGACATACCCAGGCATGGGAAATTCTCTCTTAATTCCAACTTCTTCCACTCTTCACGCAAAATGGTCCACTATTACTTTTCCCATCCATGCATAATTCATACATGCAATTTTGGAACCATGTGGGGTCTCTCTCTCCCCACACTTAATCATAATTAAATAATAATTATGATTTTATAAATATATTATAAGTCATTTTAAATGGGTTTAAGACTCAGGACAACTTTAGGGGCTTAAGTATTTAACAAGGTCATAACATGGTCTCCCACCTAAGACATCTAAGCCCCTTACTGTGAATACACAAGTCCCTGGTCTTTTCAGCATACTGCCTCAACACAACCAATTGTGGATTTTTAGTATTAATATTTACAAAATACAATATGTTCAGCCTTGCAGGCATTCCTAAACTGTAGTTACATATTGACATCATCACACTAAGGGTTTCAATCCAGGGGTGTTACATGGAGTCTCTTGTAGTGAGAGGGTTCATTAAGCCTTATAGTGTTGTGGGTAAAGTATAGCGTTATAAGGTATAGTGTTGTGGGTAAAGTATAGTGTTGTGGGTAAAGTATAGCGTTATAAGGTATAGTGTTGTGGGTAAAGTATAGCGTTATAAGGTATAGTGTTGTGGGTAAAGTATAGTGTTATAAGCTTGTAGGTTGCTTTCTTCACTCTATTGGTCTTATACACTAATTTGGTGGTGGCATCACACTGGATGCCTATAATGAATCACTCTTACTTAATTAGTTTCTTGGTTCGCTCTTCATCATAGAGTACCCCAATAGGTTTGAACCTAAACCTATTAAATCACCATTTTGTTTTTTAGGATATTTTTTAAATTATATTTTGTGTTAACACAACATCACTATTTTTTTTAAATACTATTTTTCTTAAACATTTTTGTTTTAAGGTGATATTGTATCACCATGTTCTTTTTCAAATTTTAATTAAAAAAATTAAGTTTTTTTAATATTTTTTCAAAATTATTTTTTCAAATTAAATCAAATAAATATAATGGTGATAGGACCACTTTTATAAAACTTTTAAAAATTGAAAAGATTTAATTAATTTGCTTAAAAATTTATTTATGTACTTAAAAAACAATGGATTTTTTTTTAATATCATCATTAGTTTAACCAATCAAAACTTGAATAATTATTTTTCACTAATCAAAACTTGAATAATTATTTTTCACTTATCAAAACTTGAATAATTATTTTTCAATTTATATTATAAAAAATGAGAAATAAAATTTTTAAAAAAAAAAAAAACATAAACCATTCGAAAAATAGCAATGCTTCACTTATAAATTAAACAATAAAAACTTTCTACCTGTCGCTTTCTGGATTGCGTTGATTTCCTGGACACCAGTACTGTCCTTTCTTTAAGGCTGCAGGTGAATCCTTTTTTTGACTTTTGGGCTTTTCCTTTATTCTTTGTCAATGTGGTGGAAGGCCCATGTGATGGAAGTTGTTCGTACTCCTTTGAGTCAGGTTATGACTAACCCTTCTCTTTCTACCCATTTTAGACCACACGAGGATCTGTGCTCGGATGGCTTAGTGTCGAGGAAGATTTTTTTTTCGGAACCCTTTCCTTTTGTTAAAAATACTAGCTCTTTTGGTTTATTTGGTGAGCGTGCTCGGCGAAGACGAAAATAGAAGACAGTCAAGGCTCCAGATGGTTTGCATAGATATGTGCTAAGGGGTGATTTTAACCTTGAAAGGGTGGAGATGCTTGCAACCAGAGCCCTAGTCGGCGGAGTGGAATATGTGCGTTTGAACAAAATTGAGCTTACTGATTGGGTTAACTGTAACTGGTCTCCGTTAATGGACTCTGCTCCTCGCATCAATCTTCTTCTAAATGGATGGATTATCTTCATTTGTCCTAAAAATGTATTCTTAGAAGTTATTCTGAAGGAAGTCTAGCTCTATAAGGAAGGGTCACTCATCCTAAAACGTTGGCACACTGCCTTTGATCCTGTTAAAGAAAAACAGTCTCGGCGACATTTATGGATGTTGGCTCCTGGCTTACCCCTGGAACTCTAGACTGAGAATATTTTTAAGGGTTTGGCCAACTCAGTTGGAAAATTTATCAAAGTTGACAATAATTCATTACATGGTATGGAAAAAAAGGTTTCCAGAGTCTTGGTGGAGTTTGATATGGGTAAGGGTCAACCGGCGAAAATTGAAATGGTTTTTACCCAGAGGCTTGATTATTTTAAAATCCACTTTAGATGTTTTTCTTGTCGTCAAACTAGTCATGTCCGGGCACATTGTCCACTTAATATTCAGTTTCCTGATTTCTCTTCTTCCGAAGACTCTACTAATATCATTGTGGATTCTGTGAAGAGCATCGATCGAAAGGAAACAGCTTCACCTGAATTCGTGAAGAGCATCGATGCAAAGGCAGCAACTCCACCTTCCCATATGGTTCATGTTGTTACGTAAGTCAAATTATGGGTCCCCAACTTTATATGAAGATGTTTCAAAGGGAGAGTTATCCTTTTATCTTTTTGTTGAAGAAAATTTAAATCATAGGTTATATGCTTCTGATAATTTACTTGGGGCCCTAGGTTGGGTTAATAAATTTAAAAATGACTCAGTTTGTTCTGGGATTGTGGACAAGTTGGATTTTATTCTAGTGGTGGATGCCTCTGCTCCGTCTAAAGCTTTCGATTCTAACCCTATTAGGGTTTCCATTCCCTCAAGCCAGTTTCTTCCTTAAACCCTTCTGCCTTGACTGAAGACCTGGTTGCTCTTTCTGGTGTGATTCCCCTTCAGCCTTATCCAGTGGTCTCTTCTCTTGAAAACTCTTCCATTCTGAAGGCGGAATCTCCTAAAGTTATGTCTGATAATTCTCTATTGTTAGAAAGCGGTTACAAATTCTCTGATATTAATGCTTATAATTCCCCTCTAACTGTCTATTCTAAAAACCCTCCCCCTAACCCTAATACTTTGGGAATTCAATCCATCCGCTTTCAAAATGTGACTATTAGAAAGAAAAGAAAAAACTCCTCCAATTTTGCTCAATCGATTTCTGGAAATGTAGATTTCATCCCCTTGTCTGCAAGGCTTCTCCACTCTCCTTCAGATCTTTCCCCAGTTAAAAAACCGCTTCTCCTAGGGCACTTAGAGAAAAGACGCCCTTTGAAACTGTTTCTTAATGTCTATTATTTCTTTGAATGTTAGAGGGTTGGGTAAGGCTGTTCGGATTAGGGCCTTATCTAAACTTTTTAAAGATACTAATCTTGGCTTAATTCTTCTACAAAAAACAATGTGTCTTGATTCTATTGCTATCGATTCTATTGCCAATCTCCTTCTGGGCTGGGAAATTTCTGCTATCAGTGCATTGAGTATGTCTGGTGGGCTCCTATCTTGTTGGGATCCTAAAGTGTTTCAGTTTGTTTCCTATAAAACAGATTGGGGTTTACTTCTTGAAGTCTATATTCATAATATGGATTTCAAGATTTATGTCCTTAATATCTATGGTCCCTACAAGAATAGAGAGACCTTCTGGAACCTTCTCTCTCTATCTGGTCTACTTGATCTTGATAATCTCATCATTGCCGGAGATTTAAATTTTACTACTTTTGCAGCAGAAATATGGGGAAGCTCGTCCAGAATGGATTCTTCATCTAGTTACTTCATCAATCTTTTTGAGAGATTCGACCTTGTTGATCTAGCACCTACTGTTTTAGAGCCTACTTGGACAAATGGAAGTTGCGGTGCTGAAGGGATACAGAAAAGACTGGACATGTTTATTTTGAAGACTTCTCTTTTACAAAATCTGCAGAGATTCAGAACATGGGTAGATAAAACAAAAAATTCTTACCATTGGCCCATTCTTCTACAATTTAATGGAGTGCTGCCTAACTTAAAATATCCCTTCAAGTTTTATAGTTCTTGGCTCCTGGATGAATATTTTTGTTGTTTTGTTAAGAACACTTGGAACTCCTTCCAAAATGTTGACTTTCTTAATCCTATGGATCTTCTGGTTCACAAGCTATCCTCTCTAAAGGGAAAAGTAAAAATATGGATTCATGAAAAGAAGCTGAATGAAAAAGAATATTTCCTCCTCTATCAAAATCAAATTCATCATATTTATGCTAAAAACTTTGATTACTCTATTTCTGCAGAAGATAAGATACTCATTCAGTCTTTGGAAGATAAGAAAGACTAGTTGTTTAAGCAGGAAGAGATGGATTGGCGCCTCAAAAGCAGGGCGCTTTGGATAAAGTTGGGTGATAATAACACGAGATTTTTACACTCCTTTGCCTCTCAAATAAGGAACTCCAATGCCAGCTGGGATCTCCATGATGAAAATGGCACTCCTATTAAAGGTCAATCAGAATTGCAAAGGCATGCCGTGAGACATTTCAAAAACATTTTTATGGAGAAAGCTCGGACCTCTCTGGAAGCACAACTTCAGGTTATAAAGGTGTTCCCTAAATTTTTTGAGGAGGATGAAGGTATTGAAATAGGGAAGGAGGTTACTATCGAAGAAATTGAATCTACACTTCATCTTTTCGCTAAAGAAAAAATTAATGGCCCGGACGGCTAGACAGTTTAGCTTTTTATCCATTTCTTCTATATCATGGGTAAGGAACTTTTAGACATGGTCGAGTTTTCCAGGACAGAAGGAATTGTCTCAAGTGCTCTTAACTCAAATTTTCTTACCCTGATTCCTAAGTGCAATAAGCCAAATAACTTTTATGATTTCAGGCTTATATCCTTATGCAACCTTTCCTATAAGCTAATCACTAAGATTATCTCCTTCAGAATTAAGCCTTTCCTTTCAAAACTTTTGTCAGCCGAGCAATTTGGATTTCTCCATGACAGACAGATTCTTGATGCCATAGGTATTACTCAAGAGACAATCCATTCCATCAAACAGAAAAATATGAAGAGCATTCTTTTGGAAATGGATCTGGAAAAAGCTTTTGACCGTGTAAATTGGGTTTTTTTTAGATTGATCTTAATTCAAATAAGGCTTCCACTTCTTGTCATCAACTGGATTCTTGCATGTGTTTCCTCAACTATATTTGTGGTGTTGATTAATGGTGCACCTTCTTATTTTTTCAAAAGCAGCAATGGAATTCGTCAAGGTTGTCCTCTTTCGTTGCTTATATTTCTTCTCATCATTGAAGGTCTTAGAAGACTTATCCTAGACGCTAAACAGAAAGGAAAAATTAAGGGTGTAAAAATCTCTACAGCTGTCTTTATTACTCATCTGCTATTTGTCGATGATGTTTTAATCTTTGGTTTTGAGTCTTTTGAAGAATGGGATACATATCTGAAAATTATACAACTTTTCTATTTAGCCTCTAGCATGAAGGTTAGTGTGAAAAAGTCCACACTCTATTTTTACAATTTGAGTGAAGGCTCTCTGGATTCTATCAAAAATATCTTCCCTTATAAGATTCATAATTTGGCAGATGGTTTCAAATATCTAGGATATTTTTTGAAACTGAATGGATATAAAGCTCAGGACTGGTTATGGCTTCTTCAAAAATTTGAGAACATAATTAAAAATTGGACTTTTAGGCTTCTTTCTATTGGCGGCAGACTTACTCTCATCCGAACGGTCTTAACCAGCATTCTTGTTTATTGGTTCTCGCTCCTTCAGGTTCTGAGCTCCATTATCAACTCTCTGAGGAAGCTCATATTCAATTACCTTTGGTCGGGTGGCTCGGATAGAGGCAAATTGGTCTTGGCTAGATGGGACAGACTTTCTATTCCAAAAGACTTCGGTGGTTGGGGTATAAAGAACTTGTGCTGGTTTAGTATGGCTCTAAGGATGAAAAGCTTCTGGAGAGGACTGTTTTGTAACAATCTTTGGTCATATGTTCTGAGAGTCAAATATATCAAAAAGGATAGTCTGGAGTGGATTAGAAATGAAAAGAAAAATGGTAGGAATTCCTCACCTGTTTGGAATGGATTCCTAAAAATCTATAGTTGGATTGGTAAAGACCTTGCTTGGAGAGTAGATAACGGTAGAAATGTTATTATTGGAATCAATCCAATCATTGGCATGGGGGGAGATTTCAAACTCCCTACAGGTATCATTAACTATCTTTCTGAAATTGGATATTCTACTTTACCAGACAGAAGGAAGCATAGATGGATTAATCAGGAGAAGAATTATTGGTTCACTGCTAAAGAGCTTGGAATGGGAGGTTGTTGGGCTACATTTGGGATAATTTCATCTTCCTCCTCAATTCTCCTGGTTGCAGACTAAATCACAATTTGGACCTCAAATTCTGAAAACTTATTACACATCGACAACATATATTGTATTATACATCATCGACAACTTATTTGAGATTAATCAGGAGAGGAATTATTGGTTCACTGCTAAAGAGCTTGGAATGGGAGGTTGTTGGGCTACATTTGGGATAATTTCATCTTTCGCCTTAATGCTCCTGGTTGCAGACTAAATAATAGTTTGGATACTTTAATTTGGACCTCCAATAAGCATATTTGGCTATTGTCAAATAAAACTTATGCATTGTTCAGAACTGGTGGTTTCATGTTCTCTAGAACTGGAGCATTCCGCTGAATTTTAAATGCTTTATGTGGTTTTCTCTTCAAAACTGTCTCAAGACTTGGGATAATTTTTTAAAAAAAGTTGGCAGGGTCTAAACATTTGTCTCCTCTGCAAAAAAGATGAAGAATTGGTTAATCATCTTTTGATTAACTATAGCTATACAACTTTTGTTTGGAATAGGGTCTGTTCTTCTCTCAATATCTCCCAAGTGTGGCATGGTGTCCATTTTGGAAAATCCTGCAAAGATTGGAAAAGTACATGCAAAGATTTGGATTTCTCCTTCCAGCTATTGTCTCTTGGAGAATTTGGAAAGAAAGAAACAAATACATCTTTGAAAATGAGCTTGATCACCTGGATATTATTGTTATGCAGATGCTTCTCGGGGTGAAGGAATTCAATTCTGAAAATACTAAATTATGCAACATCAAGTGTCCAAAACAAATCCATTTCCATAATGGAGCCCTGGGCTTTTTTGATGGGGCAACGCAGGATGGTAGGTGTGTTGTAGGTGTTGCTCTCTTTATCAACAGTAATTATAGATTATGTTTCAAACTCTTTTGTGGTTTAGGTACCAATATGAAGGCTGAGTTGTTAGCCTTATGGGTCCTTTGCAGAATGGCTTCAATTTTTGGCATTGTGTCAATGACAATTTATGGTGACTCCGGAGTTACTATTAAATGGGCAAGTGGTGTTTACAACCTTCAAGTGATCAATCTTTATCCTTGGTGTCACATAATCAATGAAGAACTCGAAAATTTCCTGCATTTGAAGCTTAATCATATTTATAGAGAACAAAACAGGTTGGTAGACTTTTGAAGGAAGCTTTGAAAGACATTAAAGGAACCCTACTCTAGGAAGAATTTTGAGATGATAGGCTTTCAGATTTGGAAAGCTTTCCACTTTTTACTAATTAGATTTTCCTTTTTGTTCATTAGTTTGAATCAGATTGTTATATAACCGTGTCATACTTTTTTATTCTAATATAATACCCATAACACACTCATATGTGATGGAAAAAGTTAGATTTTGTTCATACAATTATGATTTACAAAGAAAATTGGAAAATCGTAATGAATTAGATTGTTATAGAACCGTGTAATACTTTTTTATTCTAATATAATACCCATAACACACTCATATGTGATGGAAAAAGTTAGATTTTGTACACATAAGTATGATTTACAAAGAAAATTGGAAACTCGCATTTTAAAAAGTGAAACTCCGCTCGTGCCTATCGAAGGTTGACCGACCAATTCAACTTCATTTATCTGCTCGTGCCTATGGAAGGTTGACCGACCAATTCAACTTCATTTATTGCGCATTGAATGTATATAATCTTTAATGGAAAGTTGAAGCAATGTAATTGATATGGATTGATAAGTATTCAAAGAAATTTGGTACGAAGAATTTGATCCTGAAACGATCAAGCCGCCATTGATGACCCGGCAATGTTGAGTGGGCTGCTGTGGCAATTCGTTAAAAGAAATATTTTATAGGACTATTAGTTTTAGTGGCAAAACCAAATTGTAATACGCGGCGGCTCTGATTCAGCAATCTATATCTCATAATCTTTGTGATGATGGTCCTTGACTAACCCGACTCGCTACCCATTTGCTTCCCTGTACGAAGTCTGTCATCTCTATATATTGTATAGAAAGGCCCTTTCCTCTCACAATATCCCATAATCTCAATCTCAAGGAATCTGTTTCAGGCCAGATCTATCATTCATTCTTATAGTCCGCTACTTTCGTCTTATTTCAAAAAAAATCTACAGCCAGCCGAGAAATGGCATCCAGCAATAGAGGTATCACGGATATAATTTCTTTTCATTTTTATAACGATTATTGTAATCTGCGTGCGTATTAATCATGACTGGTTTTTTAATTGAAGGAGTCTGATCATCTGATTGAATTGTATGAACGTTATTGCAGTTGGAGTGTTTGATAATCTGATTGAATTGTATGAATGTTATTGTATGAATTGAAGGAATGTGATAATCTGATTGAATTGAATGAAATATGTTATTGCAGTTGGAGTGTGCTATGGAATGGTTGCAAACAATTTGCCACGTCCAGATCAGGTGGCAAATCTGATAAGATCACGCAACATCGGCAAAGTCAGGCTTTTCCAAGCACATCACGAAGCCCTTCGGGCCCTTCAAAACAGCGGGGGAATCGAAGTGATAGTGGGAGTTGGGAACGATGAGCTTCAGAA
This sequence comes from Larix kaempferi, assembly GCA_027924585.1. Taxonomy (NCBI): domain Eukaryota; kingdom Viridiplantae; phylum Streptophyta; class Pinopsida; order Pinales; family Pinaceae; genus Larix; species Larix kaempferi. The sequence continues at coordinate 23,594,923 of BSBM01000017.1, read as the reverse complement.
AATCTCATCCGATCAGGCTGCAGCAAATGGGTGGGTTAACGACAACATTCGCCAATTCTATCCGGCCACCAACATCAAATACATCGCAGTGGGCAACGAAGTTTTGTCAATAGAAAATCGGCAGCATCTTCCATATCTTGTTCCTGCGATGAGAAACATTCAAACCGCAGTCCGGAATGCCAATCTGCAGAACTCGATAAAAGTTTCCACCACTCACGCCACGTCTGTTCTGGGGAATTCATATCCTCCCTCTCAGGGAGAATTCACTAATGAATTGAAGAGCAGCATGAGCGATGTACTTAACTTTCTGGCGGAGAATGGGTCTCCTTTCCTGGCCAATGTGTATCCCTACTTCAGTTACAATTACAACAAGGCCCAAATCTCCTTAGACTACGCTTTGTTTAGATCGTCGGATCCCGTGGTGAACGATGGAGGTCGGCTCTACAAAAGCTTGTTCGATGCACTGGTGGATTCTCTGATTTCGGCCATGGAGAGATCGGGACATCCCAACATACCTATCGTCATAACTGAGAGCGGGTGGCCTTCTGCCGGCAATGAGGCGGCTACTGTGGAGAATGCAAAGACTTACAACAACAATCTCATCAAACATGTGCTTTCAAATGCAGGAACGCCGAAGAGGCCTGGACAGCACATTGAGTCATACATTTTCGCTCTTTTCAACGAGAATTTGAAGGGCGGGGATGAGACAGAACGCCATTTCGGACTCTTCAATCCTGATCAAAGCCCTGTTTACCCTGTCAACTTCTCCCCTTAAACTGATTTGTGTTTGCCATTCGAATTACTATATACCTATTTTCTCACAATAAAACGAAGATTTCAAACCTTCGATTTCTTTCGACTTCTACCAATGTAACGCCATGTATAAATTGGAACTTCTGTTGAAGTTTCAATTTCCCAATAAGTTCACAAAATAAGATTATTAACACATTTTATTTTCATGTTAGCCAAGAGATAATAGTCTGGTGGTTTCTGATCTCCTCGTAATACATAATTTAGAATAAATTTGCCAGAATTTCATTGTCGTGTAGATATTTCTTCATCATATGATAAACTTAACCAAACATTTTTGGTTAGCTTGTAGATAGACATGAATGTCAAATAATTCATTAATTTAAAGAATTTTCAAGAAGAAAATCCACAATGCGGTTCCCAGGGTTTGATTTCCATATTCCTTAACTATTTCTATGGCGCGTATACTAACGGCCCTTTAATTGTAAGTAAAAGTCAAAACCATGAAATTCAATCAGATCGTATTGACATTTCAATGCAATGGAAATAATCACACAGTGCACAAGTAATGTAGTCACTCACGCATGTTTAATATCTTTTAATACATTGTCAAGAGCCTACAGTGCTCTCAATATGTGAGCAAAGAGGTTTCATCTTAGACTAGTTCTATTAAGGATTCATGGGATACTTGTGCAGCACTATAAGTTATTTATTCAATATATACGTAACATACATTACATGAACCTATTGTTCTTCAATCTCAGTCATATATAAATTGCATAAAAAGAAAATTGTATCATATGCTCATCATAAATCTATTGTTAAATGCAAAATTTTATGAATTTTATAAATGCATTACATAATCATATCACATGACAAAAGAAGAAACTTATTAGTCAAAACATTGAATACATATCTTTTATCATTGATTTCCTTTTGAGGTTTGAACAACTGGACTAGCTTCTCCTGGTTCATCCCCCCTTGATCATTGCCTCCTTGCAAAGATCTCTGAAGTTGTTCATCTCCCCCTTGATCATTGCCTCCTTGCAAAGATCTCTGAAGTTCTTGGAGGTATACTCTCCTCCATTATTTGACCTGAAAAACTTTATTGCCATTGTGTGTCACGTGCTGCACCAACAAATCCTCTTCGAATGCCAATTCTCATCACCCGGAACAATCGAGGTGCTTCCTTTATCACTAGATTTCCTGGACTTGAGATTAACATCGATCATGCTTCACCCTGCCATACATGATCCTAAGGATTCGTTGACTATACCTAGTGCTCTCAAATGATGTCCTCAAACACATTCAGTAGGACAATGGAAGACAAAATGATCAAGCATGGCTTTTTAGTGACTTTCACCGGTTGTTTGGTATATCATATCTCAATGTCATCTATGCTTTTATATGCTTGGATTTGCAAGTGCACAATTCTTCCTTTAGCACTTACTTGTTTTGTCCATAGATTTCCTCTCCAAGCATCATTGTTTCTTTGCTTCCCTATAGATCCTAACACACAAAGTTTCACTAGGAAAAACCATTAAAAACAACTGTATTTCTCCTCTTAGGGGTCGCGATAACGTTTTCCAGCTTCCAGGGATATTAGCATTTGGTCCACGATCCTTGTCCATACCGGCTGCATGATTAGGCATATAAGGTTCGTAGAGTTTATAAGCAATGCCACCCTAGGCAACTACAATTCGACCCTCTATGGTCAAGGCGGCTTGATTCCTCAACCCCCAGGGTCTTCTCAACTCACCAACTCTATGGGAATATGGCTTTGATGGCACCTGCAAAAACCCTCGGGGTTCCTTCCTTCGTGGCTATATTCTTTCGGGAGGCTTTGATTTCATCGCATACGATGATCCCTCGGCAGATTGTCATATTGGTTGACAATGATCTTCAAGTTGTGATTTTTGTGCACATATCATGTCGCCCATATCTGGGCCTTCCTCTTCTGCCACCGCGCCCATCTTCACTTTTGCAAATCATGGGCACAAAAGAACGAGGAACAAAAATTATCGCTTTTACACCACATTTCATATTGCATGCATGGTTTCCGAATCCCGATAGTCGAAGCCTTCAACGAATTTTGGTTCAAGTCGAGACACGCTTCCTCTCATCCGACAGTTTCAAGCAACACGTAAGACGTCCATAATCACCACAAACCAATCAGAGGTTCCACTAGATTCTCATCAAATGTTGTTAAGTTGAAGTAATTTATTTCGCGTTTGAAAGGAATTTTTGAAGATTCATCTTTAATATCCATGGTTTTAGGGTTTTTGTTTTTACTTTTTAAAGATGGATCTCATTTCTCATTTCTATAATCGCAAAGCATTGATAATGCTTCTTTGTACCAATTGCCCATCTTTATCTCCATCCTCATCATCATCATCATCACCGTCGCCATCTTCATCATCATCAATCATCGTCATCATCATCATCATCATCCTCATCATCATCCTCTTATTTATAATCATCATCATCATCATCATCACCATCATCTTCATCTTCATCATCATCATCGCCATCTCCATCATCATATTCATCATCGTCACCATCCTCATCATCATCTTCATCACCATCATCGTCATCTCTATCATCATATTCATCATCGTCATCTTCATCTTCATCCTCATCATCATCTTCATCACCATCATCATCCTCATCATCATCATCATCACCATCATCTTCATCCTCCTCATCACCGTCGCCATCTTCACGATCATCATCATCACCGTCGCCATCTTCATCATCATCATCGTTGTCGTCGTCATGAAGATGATGATGATGATGATGATGATGATGAAGACGACAACGATGATGATGATAATGACGGTGATGGTGATGAGGATGATGATGAGGAGGATGATGATGATGATGATGATGACGTTGAAGATGATGATGATGAAGATGATGGTGATGATGATGATGATGATCACAATGATGATGATGATCACAATGATGATGATGATGAGGATGATGATGATAGTGATGAGGATGATGATGATGGTGATGATGATGATGAAGACGTTGAAGATGATGGTGATGAAGATGATGAAGATGAAGATGATGGTGATGAAGATGATGATGAAGAAGACGACGATGACGACAATGATGATGATGATGATGATGATGATGAAGATGACGATGATGATGATGATTATGATGATGAATATGATGATAGAGATGATGATGATGATGATGATGATGATGATGATGAAGATGACGATTATGGTGATGAAGATGATCATGATCATGATCACGATGATAAAGAAGAGGACGATGATGATGATGATCATAAAGAAGAGGACGATGATGATGATGATCATAAAGAAGAGGATGATGATGATGTTGTTGATGATGATGATGTTTATGACGATCATCATCATCATCATCATCATCACCATCATCATCATCTTCGTCATCAACATCATCGTCTTCATCATCATCATCATCATCTTCATCATCATCACCATCACCATCTTCATCTTCATCATCTTCATCATCATCGTCTTCAACGTCTTCATCATCATCATCATCCTCATCCTCATCATCATCATCATCACCATCATCATCATCATGATCCTCTTCATCATCATCATCATCATCGTGATCATCATCATCATCATCACCATCATCTTCATGACGACGACAACGATGATGATGATGTTGATGATGAAGATGGCGACGGTGATGATGATGATGATGATGATGGTGGTGGTGTTTAGGATGATGAGGATGATGATGATGATGAAGACGTTGAAGATGATGGTGATGAAGATGATGAAGATGAATATGATGGTGATGAAGATGATGATGTTGACGATGATGATGATGATGATGATGATGATGATGATCGTCATAAACATCATCATGATCACCATGATCATCATCATCATCATCCTCTTATTTATCATCATCATCGTCGTCGTCCTCGTCCTCGTCATCATCATCTTCATCACCATCATCTTCATCTTCATCATCATCATCATCGTCATCTCCGTCATCATATTCATCATCATCATCATCATCATCATCATCATCTTCATCACCATCATCTTCATCATCATCATCATCTTCGTCATTATCATCATCATCATCATCATCATCATCATCATCATCTTCATCACCATCATCTTCATCATCTTCACCATCATCATCTTCAACGTCTTCATCATCATCATCATCGTCCTCATCATCATCCTCATCATCCTCATCACCACCATCCTCATCCTCATCATCATCATCATCATCATCATCATCACCACCATCGCCATCTTCATCATCATCATCATCGTTGTTGTCGCCATGAAGATGATGATGATGATGTGATGGTAATGAAGACAATGACGATGATGATGGTGCTGATGATGATGATGATGAAGACATTCAAGATGATGATGAAGATGAAGATGATAGTGATGATGATGATGACGATCACGATAATGATGATGATGGTGATGGTGATGATGAGGACGATGATCGTCATAAGCATCATCATCATCATCATCATCATCCTCTTCATCATCGTCATCATCGTCTTCATCAGCATCATCATCATCATCATCATCATCATTGGCATTGTCTTCATCATCATCATCATCATCTTCATCACCATCATCTTCATCTTCATCATCATCATTATATTATCTATTAGTAACTTGGTTGACGAATTGATGAAACCATTACTTGTGTGTTGAAAGTATGAGTTTGTTGACTTGTTTAATATGATTTAGATTTATATAAATTGATTGGATTATTAAATAACATATATAATTATATACGTATAATATAAAATATGTCATAGTATAATATAGTATATGAAAATATCTTATTTGAGTTATGAATGAAAAGATAATATAAATAAATGGATAGATAGGATTTGCACAAATTTTTAGAAAATGGTTGTCATAGTTGCATTAAGATGGAAGCATGACAAGTGAGACTTTACATCCATGTTTATTAATATTTTAATTATTTAAATCAAATTTCTATTTTTTTGGAGAAAATGAATTTATTGATTGATTATTATTATTTATGGGAATTTATTGATGGATGAGGAGGAGGATGAGGATTTTTGATATAAATATGAGACTTGAGAGTGGAAGGAGGGAGGTTCTTTTCTCTTGAAGATTATTTTAGTGAGAGTATTCTAGGATGGAGAATTTTGGGTATTTTGGGGTATGAGAAGTTTTGAAGAGTTGAAAGAGTTTGAGAACTCTTAGAAGATTTGATACATAGCCTACTGGTGCATCACTGTTCTATTCTCTGGGGGTCTCGGGCACGGAGGACCAGGAACCATTTGGATGGGACCATTTAGATGGCTTCCTGGGGCTAGGGAGCCGGCTAGGCCCCTAGTTGGCTGGGAGGTAAACCGTGGTTCCACTTTGGGAAACGAAGATAGAAGCAACTCGAGATGAAGAAGGAAGCTTGCTTCAGTTTGGACTTCGTCACATTCTTATATCGAGGTGCTTTTCTTGTGGTTTCAAATTGTTTATAGAATGTTGTAAATTGGTTAGATGCTAATGCAAAATGCTTATGTGTTGTTTATATGCTGCTATGGTTACATGATGTATATTGAGCTTGCATTGACACTCTTATACATTTCAAAAATAAATAAATAAAATAGATACTTAATTAGTTTAAAATTCTTAATGCCCTTGAGAGGCATTACACATGGTATCAGAGCACTAGTTCAAAAACCGGAACCTTAAGGGTCTACCTAAAATTATGAAAGAATAAGCATATATACTTAGGTTCCATCCATTAGTTTCTCTGTTAGAACTGAATTTAATAAAGACTCGGCAGAAACCTCCACCTACAGTATATTGTTACTTTTGTTTTATCGGAGTGAATAGACAAATCTAGGTTGGGTAATGCATTGATTAGAGGACCACCTAAACAAAACAAAACAAAAAAATCCATAGGTTATGCGTGATGACAAAGGAGGTGCTCTCAACCTCTCTTGACTCTCGTTGCACTCAATGTTAAACCACATTTTCTTGACTTAATTAAACCTTAGAGGCTCAATAAAGTAATGTGGATAATTTATAGCTTCTTGGTTAGAGGCAATTTTTCCAGTTTGCAAGGTAACGCATTGTTTCCAGAAATTTGTTCCCTGGACTTGTTAAATTATGCTTGACTTTCCTCCTACATGCTAACATTGTAAAGCACTACCGTCCCAGGAATAGTTAAATTACTGATGCTTTCTTCCATGGTAAAAAATTTGGGCCTATGTTTGGAAGTATTGTCTTCCTCAAATCTATCTTTACAATACTGTGTACATAATCATCTAATATTAAAGTGTCGAAATGATTGCATATCAGTTGTACAGAATTCTCATTTACAAAAAATTTCCGAGTGAACTTAGATCCCTAAGAGGATTTAATATTTCCCGTCCATGTTGCTCTAAATTTTGCTTGAAATCAAAATTTTTATTTAACTCAAATCCATCTGAGCTTACCAATATTAGGTGGCTTTAGATGCCCTCGATACTTAAATCATATTTTGCAGCCACATAACAGATAAACTACTTCCATCATTCTTCAATTAGAATTCCAACAATCTGCAATAATTTCATGAGGAATAGTTGAGTAGGTCGAGATCTAGAGTCAATGCATTGTTTAACCCATTGATCCACCAGCATAAAAGAGAGTGGCATTAAAACCACAAAAGCAATTAACTTGGTTCCAACAAAAGATCAAGATCGAGGAGCGGAGACCAAAAGGATAAAACGATTGGGCTGGAAAAATGAAAATTAACCCAACCAAGAGTGAGCTTTTGTTCTAAATTTTATTTGGATTTGGAGACAAATATTTATAGATACTACAAGTTTCTGGCTCGGAAAGCTCACTTAAATGAAGGATGATTCACAATAGTGAAGCTAGACTTTCATTCATTAATCCTAAAGAAGTGGTGGGTTAAAATGATAATGATTGTCTATTGGCTTTGCTCGTTTGTCTCTGACCGTCATCTATGGCAATGAAACCTGACAATGATTGGTAAGTAAAAGTATGGGAAAGTACTCGCGGCAAGTATTCCAGGCTTATTTTATTTGGATTTGGAGACATTGCCGAAAATAAATCATAGCAGGAGCGATGCAACGTATCATTTCTCATAATTCCGCTCGAATTTCATACGGAGCTCAACCAGCTCTGAAGCTCAACCCATTAAAATATTAATACATCGGTAGTGCCACAATATTAGCCAGGAAAGAATCTTTAAGATGAAAGTATAAAGTCTTTTAAGATTAAAGTAATACTCGTACTTACAGGGTAGTGTGATTAAATTTACCTCACCATCTATATTATGTTTTCTAGCAGCCGTATCTACTGTATCCATTGTCGTTGCCGAGAACAAGCTCGTTAATGCTAACATACCCATTCCTATTTAGTTGTTTCAGGTATGCAGTCATTCCATGCCTTCTTTATATCTTCGAACTAAGCCAAGCCACTTTAGATATCATTCTTTATATATTTTATTTCCAGGCCATTTTGGATTACAAGAACTAAGCTTGGAGATAACGTAACACCTTAGTTTTTTTTATTCACAAGGAACATAACACCTTAGCTACCGACCTAATGTTTCCCTACAGTAACGGGTATTCTATTAATCAAGTTGTTTCCTCCTACCATATTAATTAAACAGGTCTCCTAATATAATGATTGATCTCTGCGTTTTACCCAATGTTTTGTCATTCAGTTGTTATGAACATACTATCGATCTCTATGCATTGATTCCCCTTCAGATGCCAAATTAATGGCGGATGGGAGCATGCATTGAGAAATTTATGTTCCAAAGATACCAATGTTTCCATACTTGGCAGCTCTTTGAACCTGGTTACAGCAGAGCGTTCAGCCTATATCAATTCAAAATCAAATAAAACTTCGTCAAGTTATGCCCACCCTCTAATGAGGATTTTAGAATGCAGGTCCTGGACCTTCAAACTAAATTCCACAGGAACACTGCCCCTCTTAAACTCTAAATTGACAGTCTAGAAACGAGTTACAATATCACCATTCACTCAGACTAGAAAATCCTCGTCCTCTGAATTTCATCTTATCAGCAGAACCTCTAGGTACCACCTGATCTATAATAAGAACTCCCATCCCAGTAGAGGAAGCCTATCTCACAAACCTTTACGTATAGCGTTCAAGGCCTAATAGACATGACTCAATGAATCCCTTGTGAACAAGAGTACGCCTTAGTGAAGGGTACACGTCGGTAAATAGGAGTTGTAGCATTGTTTCACTTGTCCTTACAGTTCTGTATAATTCACAACGCCCTTACCACTCTAGGTATCTAGTCATCAAAACTTCAGAGTAGGCCAACAACATGCAATCCAACTGTCTGTCCATGAATATCAATCACAGGTGCTCCACTTGACCCTCCTCGTGCTGCTGCAATTTCCTACACATAAAAGTTATTTTTGCGTGGGTCATCGAGCCGCTCCATTAAGTTGTCATTCAATTGTGTTTTCCAAGGCTACACATCAACTTGCTTCTGGCCATCCATCTTCAACCGGACGATGTCCTTCGTTGACGTCAACTTCACCATTTTCATGATATTGAGGCATGGTGGAATAGCTAATACTCTATATCATTTAATGCATGCCAAATTTCAAATTTTAAATGCTGTAGTCAACCGCCTTCCATTTTTCCCCTGAAACTAGTGGGTTCGATTCAGTTCAAATTGATAGATGGAGATGACAAAAGATAGAGTAGAAGCCTAGGACATAAATAACAGATGCATGGGATTGGCAGGTTCTGCCTCTGATGCGGAGCTGAGCAATATGAAGGTATCCTATTGAGTGCTCGCCTAGGCCCTAAAAAAAAATAAAAATAAATAAATAAATAAAATCCATATCTAGAACCACCACTTATCTCTGTATTTATTAAGTGCGTTATTATTTTGATTGTTTTCCTGCTTTAGTTATTGAAAATTTGAGAACTGTGTACAACATAATTAAGCATAAATTGTTCTTGCTCTGTGTAATAAATTGCATAAAGAAAGACGATGAACTCTTACCGCTTTTCACGTACTTTACACACTTTCCATAGTATATATCTGCAACCAGTAAATAATATACCAGCTAATTTAGAGATATGGATAATACGGAACCTGTTACCTTTGTCGTAGAATGATACATCGGCTCTTGTTATGATTCTATTGTAGCTCCCTGCCGGGAATAGTGCTAGTATCCCAGCAAGGACGGTCATTAACTATAGTAACTACTAAATTAGAACTAGCTTGACTTAATAGTAGGTAAATCCAAGCTGTTACCATAAATGGCATGGATTACAGTCGATGTTTTCTATAGCTTAATTGGACTCAATACTTAATATGAGTGTACTTGAAGGCTCACAACCGCCTGGGTTGGTGGTTTTGTCTAAAGCTTTTCTCTTGGAGCAATGGCGCAGCTAGTGAAGTAAAATCGAGGCCGTACTGAGGCTGGTCAATTTGCGGCTAAGAACTATTTCCAACCACCCTAGTTGCGTGAAATAGTTGTAACTCCGATGGATCTAATGGCTATACACAATATCTTAAGAGTAGATAGAATATGCTATTAGCTGTCTATTCATGGATTGCCATAAAGTGTGAAAGACCCTTCTTCGGGTAGTCTTCCTATCTTGCGTGAAGCCAACTGCTACCATTAATGCATGAAATGGATTGGGCAATTCTCAACCCTGCAATCCATAGTTATCTTGGAAATTCAGAAGTGACAGTGAGATACTTGAGGGTCATAACTATTAGATATGGATGTCATAACTAATTGGTAGGCCATGGAATTCGTGTTAACAATTCCACGCAAAATTCATTAATAGGATTGACTAAAATTGATGTTGTGGTATGTGACAGGATTTACTTTTTCAATGCCAATTAATTACCTTGTGCTACGACATTTTTCCCTTAACTAGAAAAAAAGGGATATATATATGTATAAGATATGCAGATAGTGTGCAGGGACGTCGGGACATCGTTTACCCTTAATCAATAAAAATCACCTTTAATATAATTATATGCGGATAGAAAATACGGACATGGAGTGTCACCTCATGGGACGGGCCTCCTCCAAAATCAAATGAACAAAAAAAAAACAAAGCCCTAAAGAATTCATTCCATCGAGGGTATACTTATGAATTCATTCCATAAAGGGTACTAATAGAATTCGTAAGTATGCTGGTTATAATCTTGTTAATAGTAAATGAGTAATTCTTATAGCCACATGTCTCCAAAACTAAAATCACTAATTTTATATACATTTCTCTCTATATAAAGTATATATTTAAATAAACAATGAAAAGAGGATGGCATAGAATGAGAATACAGATGCATAAATACATAATAATGGAGGTAAGTAAGTAAGGAGAAGAGACTCGAGATAAGTTATGAAGTTATCATAATGTGTGTATATATATATATAAGTGATAAATAATACATAACTTGGGCTTTAAGTAAGAATACAAGAAATAGGGTATATAGGTAAATATAGAGCAAAAAAAAAAAAAAAAATTGAAAATATAAAAACAATGAATATTGCAATAAAAATATAAAGATATAAAGATATAGTATAAGAAATCTTTAAGTAAATTGCAATATGTGTGACTTAGTTGGAAAATTTGCAAGCTTATCCTACACTGAATTATGATACAATGTGGGCCGCTTAAGCGCTCAAGTATGAAGTAAAAAGTTAAAAACCATTAGTAAACACCCAAGTATAGTCCTATATGTATTAAGGTTTTGGGTGAGGTAATGAAACACGTTTGTAGCTAGGAAGGAATTTGATGGAATAGGAAAGGGTGTGTGATGTATAACATAGGGGCCATTCCCCACTTATTCACTTATTAAGTATTAGGGTGAGGTGGTTTAGTTGACCTAAAATTGAGTATGACTATATACTAGTTTATAAATTTATACTATATACTAGTTGATAAATTTATGAACTATAACGATCGTGTTGAGAAAGGATTGAAATTTTGTAATAATGATAATAATTATTCCTCCCACATTATGAGTAGATGATCTAGTGGTTAAGATAAAGGTTAACCAAAAGAAATCGGTATGCTTAATATGATGTTTTCGAGGGGATATTTTCCATATAACTAATCCAAGATAAGTCTTGGGAGTTAACTTAAGTTAGTTTCAACTCTAATAAAGAGCATGGGGTATGTTCACCCCGGTGTTGAACTTCTTTCATTAAAAAAAAAAAAAAAATCTTGGTAAGAATAAAAGCCTAAGATGTCCAAAGAAATGTACAATGACTAGAGATCATGTTGTTATTATGATGTAAGGATAAAGTATAGATAAATTGTTACAAAGCATGACTAGGAAAGAGGGAGATATTAAGAATGGGTAATTCTAAGTGTAATAATTACAAGTAATATTATAGATAATCTATTGATGGACCCGAGTGAAGGTAAGTTGTAAGCATATGCAAGTTTTGTAATACTATTGTGGCTAGGGGCATTATTTAAATAATTGGTTAGCATCATCTAGAGTATCAACACTTGTTAAACAAACAAAAAACAAAAGAGACAACAACTTATGATTTAGTTAATAAATTAACAAGCAGGGATGCATATTTAGTAGAGCAACTATTCACCTTGGAAGTCTTCCTTATTAATAAATAAACCAAGGGTAAATGTTAAACATTAATGGAACATAATTTTCTAAACCTACCAATGAGTAAGGGGAATCTTCATCTTACATATGGACTTCCTTCATTGTAAGTGATTGAATAGAGGCCATAAGTGGTGAGTATTGTGTGCGGGTCAATTATATAATTGCAAAAGAATTTATTTATGGAAAAGTATAAGTATCCTTACAAAACCATCGAATAAATAAGTAGGATGAGTATGTGTAGCACATGTCTAGCCATATGCATCCTGGTAAATATAAATATCTGATTAATTGCATTAAGTAAAGTATCACCCTTCCCATCGTGAAAATATACTAAGGTAGGGTTATGATGTAGAAGCTTTGTCATATAACATATAGCTATATGATGTACCTATGTAGATATGTGGGTCGAGATTCACGATGTTCATGAGTTAATCACACTATTAGACAAATTAGTTAAAACTATAAGGGTTGGAAGTGATCTATGTGTAAAATGGAAACAACAAGTATTTTCTACATAGCATGAGACTCGTGTGTCGCAATTCTCCTTTGACAAGTGTTAATTGGTGAGGTGTACTCATTGATAGACATGGCGCTATCCAGATTATTATATAGCACATCATTCAAGATACTGTTGAGATTTGAGTCTAATTGAATATAATAATGAGAAAGTAATTACTGATTATTAGGAAAAGATTCATTGAAGCTAAAAATCCATAAATGAGTCATAACAATACACCTTGAACCTAAGGGAATGTGATATGTGGGACAAGGTCTTCTTATGAATTATGATATAGAAAACAACAACGGATTATGATTTTATGTTAACTAACTAGGACTAAATGAATTGATAAACCTTGATGAAGTTAGATCAATTGTGTGTATATCATGTAAAGCATAACTTGAGAACACATCCTATGTGGTGGAAGAGGTAAAACTATATAATAACAAGATGTTGATCATGTGAATGTCTCATGGGACTAGCATGGCTAAGGTATTTTAGTCGGAAGGAATAGAGATATGGTATCGAAATTTTTTTAAAATTGTGAATGACCATAACTTCGAGACAAAGTTTCTTGAAGGGTGGGTGTATGTAATGCCCCATATTTGCACACTTAGTAATTAAAACTCTAATGTGAATTAGCTTAACATTTTCATTTGTTTTATTATATGTTAGACTCATCTAAGTTGAGTAAGACTATTGTTATATGAATATATGGACTCCCTATGTGTGGACAGTAAATGGAATATAATGTTTTGATTTATTAATGACAATGAATATGTTATTTCATTCGAACATTCAAAATTGAATATAGAATATCCATATGAGGAATGCTAATTTAGTTGTTTGCAAAAGTACTTACATGATTATTTGTAAATGTTGTATTAGTGAAATGGATTAACACTTGAAAGAGTTGGGTATGGATTTATATATGTTTCATGTTAATGATGAACTATTCCACATGTTAATTGGCTATGAGATAGTCGGATTCCTAGATTGCCAAGGGGCACGAGATGTATTAAACATCATGAGTATAATGATGTTATATCAAATTTCATGCTATTTAATTGCGAATTCCAATATTTCTATGACTTGTGGGTGAGTGTGAGTTTTGACAGGAATTGTGACTTTCCCAAAGTGGTTTTTCAATGACGGGACCCCTTAGAACAGTGATGGCACAGTATGGTTGATGTAGGGTGTTGACCCTAGTACTATTAGGGGGGTGGAGGAATTTCCCACCGTTTATCCCCCGAAACTTGGAGTCGAGGAGGTTTGTGTAGTGCACTCCCCTAGATGTGTGATGACGACTAGCGGATGCCTGCTGGGGAAGCTTGGTCGATGTAGTCGATCGACACTTCCACTTACAGGTTCTATATGTGGTTAGGTTGTGCAGTCGACGCCACAATATATTGCAGCAGAGGACAGGATGGTGAGGTCAGGAGATGGAAGTAGTGGTGATTTGGGGGCTGGATTACTGATGTGATGGATGGTACCAATGATCGATTGGATGGTGTTCTTGATTGTTATTAACCATCATGATTATATGTTTGAATTCACCATTATGTTTATCTAATTTTTTCTTATTGTTTCTGTATGAATGATTATGAATGATGAATGATGCAGTGTTTAATTGTTCTTCTATATGTTGTTTGTGAGGATGTAATAATGGTTTATTAGGAGCATTAAATGTGATTATTAGTACGCACGCTTAAGAAATGTGCACTGGCCATGCATACGTCAATTCGTGATTACATTACTATGATTGGTCGATCGATGAATAAAGTAATATGATTATATTATCTATTAGTAACTTGGCTGACGAATTGATGAAAGCATTACTTGTGTGTTGAAAGTATGAGTTTGTTGACTTGTTTAATATGATTTAGATTTATATAAATTGATTGGATTATTAAATAACATATATAATTATATACGTATAATATAAAATATGTCATAGTATAATATAGTATATGAAAATATCTTATTTGAGTTATGAATGAAAAGATAATATAAATAAATGGATAGATAGGATTTGCACAAATTTTTAGAAAATGGTTGTCATAGTTGCATTAAGATGGAAGCATGACAAGTGAGACTTTGCATCCATGTTTATTAATATTTTAATTATTTAAATCAAATTTCTATTTTTTTGGAGAAAATGAATTTATTGATTGATGATTATTATTTATGGGAATTTATTGATGGATGAGGAGGATGATGAGGATTTTTTATATAAATATGAGACTCGAGAGTGGAAGGAGGGAGGTTCTTTTCTCTTGAAGATTATTTTGGTGAGAGTATTCTAGGATGGAGAATTTTGGGTATTTTGGGGTATGAGAAGTTTTGAAGAGTTGGAAGAGTTTGAGAACTCTTGGAAGATTTGATACATAGCCTACTGGTGCATCACTGTTCTGTTCTCTGGGGGTCTCGGGCACGGAGGGCCAGGAACCATTTGGATGGGACCATTTAGATGGCTTCCTGGGGCTAGGGAGCCGGCTAGGCCCCTAGTTGGCTGGGAGGTAAACCGTGGTTCCACTTTCGGAAAGGAAGATAGAAGAAACTCGAGATGAAGAAGGAAGCTTGCTTCAGTTTGGAATTCGTCACATTCTTATATCAAGGTACTTTTCTTATGGTTTCAAATTGATTATAGAATGTTGTAAATTGGTTAGATGCTATTGCAAAATGCTTATGTGTTGTTTATATGCTGCTATGGCTACATGATGTATATTGAGCTTGCATTGACACTCTTATACATTTCAAAAATAAATAAATAAAATAGATACTTAATTAGTTTAAAATTCTTAATGCCCTTGAGAGGCATTACAACACCGATGATGATGATGATGATGATGATGATGATGATGAAGCAGATGATGATGATGAAGATGGAGATGAGGATGATGTTGATGATGATGATGATGATGATGATGATGATGATGAAGATGGTGATGAGGATGATGAAGATGATGATGAATATGACGATGATGATGATGAAGATGATGGTGATGAAGATGATGAAGATGATGATGATGATGAAGATGATGCTCATCATCATCATCATCATCATCCTCATCATCATCATCATCGTCCTCATCTTCATCATCGTCATCATCATCATCCTCATCATCATCTTCATCATCATCATCATCATCGTCTTCATCTTCATCATCATCATCATCATCATTATTGTCACCATCATCACCCTCCCTCTAACCACACCTCCCATCTCTCTTTCTCACTCCCTACAACTAACACCCTCTTCTCTCTCTCTCTCTCCCTCCTCTACTCCCCTAACCATTACTAACCCCCTCTCTCAATCTCTCCCTCTCTCTCCCCCTTGCTAACCCCCATCCTAGCCCTTTACCCATAACTAACCCCCCCTCTCTCACTCTTTATTCCCTGCTTCCACACGTCTCTCTCTCTCTCTCTCTCTCTCTCTCTCTCTTTCTAAACCCCCTCTCCCTCTCCCTAACCTCTCCCCCATCCCTAACAATCCTACTCTTTCTATCTCTATCCTACTCCCCCTAGCCCTAACCCCCTCCTCTCCCTAGCCCTTACTAACCCGGGCTCTCTCAGTCTCTCTCTCTTCCCTACACCTCCACCTCCCTACGCTTCTCAGTAAATCCTTGAGCATTGGTTTGGGTGCAGTATAAAAGGCCAATTTGTGGGCAACCTCCGCTAGAAGGTATTTCCCTTGTATTAAGAGAGAGAGAGAGAGAGAAATATTAATGAGAGAGAGAGAGGGACATAGGGGAGAGCAGACCAGAGGGGGGTTACAGAGACAGAGAGAGAGAGAGATAACGATTATAGAGAGAGAGTGAGAGGATGAGGTTTAGGGGGAGAGAGAAGCATGGTTAAGGAGATAGTGAGAGAGGGGGGAGGGGCAAGAGGGGGCTTAGGAAGAGATGGGAGGAATGAGAGGGAGAGTGTTGGTTGTGAAGCCTGATCTTCCAGTCTCATAGATGATGTTGTTTCAGTCGTGTTTGTACCCGAGGTTTGGTTATGATCCCGGCAGAAAATTTTGTTATGGGATACCAACACCATACTAAACACAATAAAAACTACATTTTGTATTACTAAACAAATGTGTGCACGTGCTTTTAGTGTGTGCGCGTGTATTTAAAACAACACGTACGCGCCATTTAAATTTCTAAATTTTGGCGATCAATTCCTTTCCCACCAACGTGGTGGACGACTTGGCCGCTTTGGTTTTACGTTTGGCTTACCAAACAAGTGTCTTGGACTATGTTATAACAAAATACATCTTATTCTATAACTTCTTCTGTTTCGAGCATGATTCTGCGTATGCTACACTTTTCCACTGCTAATGAAATTGCACACACTTGTAGAACTATGTGTGCAGATTATGAATATGTAATTTTTTATTAAATCTATTATTTGTTTCTATTTTTTATTAATTTTAATTGCACTAATGTCAATCTTACACAAAAAGTAGGTTATTTCTTTCGTCTATAACTTTTGATTGGCTCACCTATTTTGAAAACAGAAAACAACTCGTACAAGTACACACAATGACCTACATCCTAAAAAAAACAAAGTTCATTGATTATGTTAAGACCATGATGTCGGGGACTAACGCTCGACCTAGTCATTTTAGGGCTTGGATGACTTCCTTAATTAAAAAAAATAGCATAAATAAATATGGAAAAACAATGTTGCATTAGAACAGCCTGTTATCTACGACTGTATATAATTTTTTTCACAAAATTCCACCATTTGTATACCAAACCAAGGGACTAACGCAAACATATTCATTATGTTTTCTTAAAAAAATAACATACCAACCTTAGGAGAACCCCATTTTTTGGGAGTTATACTTAATTTCCATCAATAATATTTATATATTCTAGAAGGCAATCCGATTGTCTACGTTTCATCTTCTTCCGCCATATTCCAAAAAGTTGTGTAGGTAGCTCTAATATTGCTCTTTGACGTTCATATTTCTTTTTTTCCAGGTGTCCATTGCGACTAACGCGTCATGAGTGGCCAACATTAGCTTGCACCAACCCTTCAATTATTTATAAGTGTTATACGATACTCTTTTGTTGAGGCCTTAATATTCCCATTATATTCAGCCTCTCCACATGCTTCAATGTATAATGAAAAAGTAATGTAGATGTAGTGGCCTCTTGAAAGATAGAAATATGAACCCCCTCTCTCTCTATATATATATATATAATTGAATAATAGTTAATAATAAAATAATCTTAATAGAATAATCTGAATATATAACCTCTATACTAACTATTTACTAAGCGTCCTTAATTAACATAAAGTACTAATGTTTATTTAATGTTTATTATTATTTATTAATGATAATAATTTATAATAAATAAAAAAAGAATTATAGAAACGATTATAATTTATATATTTAAAGGAACCAGTTGCCAAAGCACTGGGATGTTTACAAAATCTTCCTCAAGGGCCCAATGTCTGTCTTCTAGAATCATTTCAAAAACAAATATGCTAGAGATGCATAGCTTCTTGACTTCAAGAAGTCTGGCAATTGCCCAAATGTTAACTATACGCCTAATACAAACAAATTGTTGCAATAAAAGACAAATAAATATGAAAAGGATCTTATCATTTCCCCTAGTCTCGAGCCTTCAGTTGCAGTTTGACTAGATTCGGCTTCTTTACAATACCCGTCATCATGATAACACGCGTCGATTCTGCCAGCTGCAGCATGTCAAGACAGAGTGTCCCATTCATCTCCCACGTCGCTGCTGATGAGAGCTCCTGCTTGAAGTAAGACTGCCTTGCTGGCTTCACAGTCTGCCACCCCCCGAGCTGATACTTGAGCATTCACCATACAGACTTCTCAACAATTCCAGGTTTCTCTCAAGATTTCCTCACTTGGAAAACATGAAATAATTCCTTGTTACCAAATCCATGGGACACTGTGCAATCCTTTCCCTTAGCTTCATTCTAACTAGCGCCGCAATGAAACCCATCAGTGCATCTATGTTTAGAATTCCACTAAAAGAATTTCTTACACCATTTCCATTTCACAGGTGCAACTACAGGAAAAACAAGAGGAATTTTTCAACAACTCGGCTCACAGGTTCAAGGATTAATTTCAGTTTTCATTCTCGGATAATCATTTTCTCCCATGTTCTCTTCGACATAACCAGGCATTGGAAATTATCTATGAATTCTAGCTTCTTCCGCTCTTCATAGAGAATGGTCCACCATTACTTTTCCCATACATGCACAATTCATGCATGCAATTTTGGAACCACGTGGGTCTCTCTCTCTCTCCTCTCTTAATCATAATTAAATAATAATTATGATTTTATAAATATATTATAAATTCATTTTAAATGGGTTTCAGACTTAGGACAACTTTAGGGGCTTAATTATTTAACAAGTTCATAACATGGTCTCCCACCTAAGACATCTAACTGCCTTGTTGTATGTGGTGAATACACAAGTCCCTGATCTTTTCAGCTTAATACCTCACACAACCAGTTGTGAATTTTTAGTATTAATATTTACAAAATACAATATGTATAGCCTTGCAATCATTCCTAAACTATAGTTACATATTGACATCATCAGACTAGGGGTTTCAATCCAGGGCTGTTACATGGAGTCTCTTGTAGTGAGAGGGTTTACTAAGCCTTATAGTGTTGTGGGTAAAGTATAAATATCAGAGGAAGAGGAACAAGCAGAGCGCAAAGGCTCGCACAGAGACATGAGAGGTATACACACCAAACTCATTGTATTACTGAAATGAAACTTACATAAATAGGTAAACACCAAACAAACTAGATCCTAGAAGAAAGGATTAGATCCTATAGCTTAGGAATTGTCAGACAACTTAATCTAAGTTTAGAAAACAACATTGATTGCTCTGCATTATCTCTAACAACCTCCCTTAATGGAGAAATGGATTCTTTACAACACCAAGTTTGTTTCTAAAATCCTCAAAATGAATTCTTCCAAAGCTTATTGGCGCACTTTATATACAAGAAAAACGCGTCTTTGACGCCCTCTGCAATACAAGATTCCGCGTCACCGACGCTCTGCTGTCTTCTGCAGGCTACGCGGATGTCTTCATGCAGGCTAAGAACCCTAATAGCAACTAAAGTGATTTTTCGTGGCACTGGGACCAAGCTTTCTGGCAATGTGGGCAGGTTCCTTTCTTCAATTTCCTGGGAAGTGATTTCACAAGCAACGATTTCCTAGGACTCGAAATGATGATTTTTTTTAGTTAAATTGCAGAGGCAGCGGATGGTCGCTGCGATAGTCCATGTGGACGCAATTTCCTGGGAAGCGATTTCTTCACAGATCCAGCAGCAGTGGTTGCCTCCACTGATCTGATTTCACTTCTTCATATTGTAATTTCCGCACACGCAATTCTTCACTTGGATCGCTCCTTCATGCCTTCTCACTAAGTGGATGGCTCTACAATTAGACTCTGAAGGAGCTGACATCATGCACTTCCACTCTCTTTGGCAGCGCTGCAAGCAAGAGCCGATCCTTTACACCACCTGGAGGCTTACAATTTTGCAATTGCTCTATGTTGGCAGTGTTTCACACACACAGGTAGAAATCCTCACAAGCAACCTCTTCCTACTCACGGCACCAAGATCTGATACCAAATTAGATGATCAGAGGAAGAGGAACAAGCGGAGCGCAAAATCTCGCACAGAGACAGTAGAGATATACACACCAAACTCATTGTATTACTGAAATGAAACTTACATAAATAGGTAAACACCGAACAAACTAGATCCTAGAAGAAAGGATCAGATCCTATAGCTTCGGAACTGTCAAACAACTTAATCTAAGTTTAGAAAACAAAATTGAATGCATTTATGCGTTATCTCTAACAGTATAGTGTTGTAAGGTATAGTGTTGTGGGTAAAATATAGTGTTGTGGGTAAGTATAGTGTTATAAGCTTGTAGGTTGCTTTTTTCACTCTATTGGTCTTATACACTAATTTGGTGATGGCATTTACACTAGATGCCTATTGTTGGAGAATGAATCTCTCTTACGTAATTAGTTTGTTGGTTCACTCTTCATCATAGAGTAACCCAATAGATTTGAACATAAACCTATTAAATCACCCATTTGTTTTTTAGGATATTTTTAAATTATATTTTTCATATTAACACAACATTACCATGTTAGGACATTTTTGTTTTAAGGTAATAATGTATCACCATGTTCTTTTTCCAATTTTAATTAAAAACATTAACATTTTTTTAATATTTTTTCAAAGTTTTGTTTTCAATTTAAATCTAATAAATATAATGGTGATAGGACCACTTTTATAAAACTTTAAAAATTTGAAAAGATTTAATTAATTTGCTTAAAAAAATATTTATGTACTTAAAAATAACATTGGAAATTTTTTTTAATATCATCATTAGTATAACTAATAAAAACTTGAATATTATTTTTCACTAATCAAAACTTGAATAATCATTTTTGAGAAATAAAATTTAAAAAAAAAAAACATGAACCATTTGAAAAATAACAATGTTTCACATATAAATTAAAACAATAAAGATTATATCTATTGTAATTATAATAATAAAAATAAAAATGATGATTTAATTAATATATAAAATTCATCCAGGTTAACATAGTTGCGTAGACATAACACACTGATATGTGATGGAAAAAGTTAGATTTTGTCCATATAAATATAAATATGATTTACAGATTGCAAAAGTTAGATTTTGTCCATTTAAGTTTAGTCCTTAGCGGACCCGGCCCTTGATTCCATGAAGAATAACAGGGCCACGTTTAAATCTGAAGAATGGCAGGACCAGTTTAAATCTGGCCGGCCCTTGATTCCTTGAAGAATAGCAAGGCCGCGTTTAAATCTGGCTATATTAGAAAATCGCATTTTAAAAAGTGAAACTCTACTCAAGAGCTCGTGAGTCCGTGACTATCGAAGGTTGACCGACCAATTCAACTTCATTTACTGCGCTTTGAATGCATATAATCTTTAATGGAAAGTTGAAGCAATGTAATAGAGATGGATTGATAAGTATTCAAAGAAATTTGGTACGAAGAATTTGATCCTGAAACGATCAAGCCGCCATTGATGACTCGGCAATGTTTGTTTTTTTTTCAGGATATATGACGCCGCAATGTTGAGTGGCGTAATGCGTTAAAAGCAATATTTTATAGGACACTTGAGTTTTAGTGGCAAAACCAAATTGTAATACGCGGCGGCTGGTGACAAAGTTGTTTATCGTCCAAATACGATTCAGCAATTTATGTCATAATATTTGTGATGATGGTCTGATTCAGCAATCTATATCTCATAATTTTTGTGATGATGGTCCTTGACTAACCCGACTCGCTACCCATTTGCTTCCCTTATCCAGATACTGTACGAAGCCTGTCATCTCTATATATATAGTATAGAAAGGCCCTTTCCTCTCACAATATCCCATAATCTCAATCTCAAGGAATCTGTTTCAGGCCAGATCTATCATTTATTCTTATAGTCCGCTACGCTCGTCTTATTTCAAAAAAAATCTACAGCCAGCCGAGAAATGGCATCCAATAGAGGTATCACGGATATAATTTCTTTTCATTTTTATAACGATTATTGTAATCTGCGTGCGTATTAATCATGACTGGTTTTCTGAATTGAAGGAGTCTGATCATCTGATTGAATTTTATGAATGTTATTGCAGTTGGAGTGTTTGATAATCTGATTGAAATGTATGAACGTTATTGCAGTTGGAGTGTGATAATCTGATTGATTGAACGTTATTGTATGAATTGAAGCAGTGTGATAATCTGATTGAATTGTATGAAATATGTTATTGCAGTTGGAGTGTGCTATGGAATGGTTGCAAACAATTTGCCACATCCAGATCAGGTGGCAAATCTGATAAGATCACGCAACATCGGCAAAGTCAGGCTTTTCCAAGCACATCACGAAGCCCTTCGGGCCCTGCAAAACAGCGGAGGAATCGAAGTGATAGTGGGAGTTGGGAACGATGAGCTTCAGAAAATCTCATCCGATCAGGCTGCAGCAAATGGGTGGGTTAACGACAACATTCGCCAATTCTATCCGGCCACCAACATCAAATACATCGCAGTGGGCAACGAAGTTTTGTCAATAGAAAATCGGCAGCATCTTCCGTATCTTGTTCCTGCGATGAGAAACATTCAAACCGCAGTCCGGAATGCGAATCTGCAGAACTCGATAAAAGTTTCCACCACTCACGCCACGTCTGTTCTGGGGAATTCATATCCTCCCTCTCAGGGAGAATTCACTAATGAATTGAAGAGCAGCATGAGCGATGTACTTAACTTTCTGGCAGAAAATGGGTCTCCTTTCCTGGCCAATGTGTATCCCTACTTCAGTTACAATTACAACAAGGCCCAAATCTCCTTAGACTACGCTTTGTTTAGATCCTCGGATCCCGTGGTGAACGATGGAGGTCGGCTCTACAAAAGCTTGTTCGATGCACTGGTGGATTCTCTGATTTCGGCCATGGAGAGATCGGGACATCCCAACATACCTATCGTCATAACTGAGAGCGGGTGGCCTTCTGCCGGCAATGAGGCGGCTACTGTAGAGAATGCAAAGACTTACAACAACAATCTCATCAAACATGTGCTTTCAAATGCAGGAACGCCGAAGAGGCCTGGACAGCACATTGAGTCATACATTTTCGCTCTTTTCAACGAGAATTTGAAGGGCGGGGATGAGACAGAACGCCATTTCGGACTCTTCAATCCTGATCAAAGCCCTGTTTACCCTGTCAACTTCTCCCCTTAAACTGATTTGTGTTTGCTATTCGAATTACTATATACCTATTTTCTCACAATAAAACGAAGATTTCAAACCTTCGATTTCTTTCGACTTCTACCAATGTAACGCCATGTATAAATTGGAACTTCTGTTGAAGTTTCAATTTCCCAATAAGTTCACAAAATAAGATTATTAACACATTTTATTTTCATGTTAGCCAAGAGATAATAGTCTGGTGGTTTCTGATCTCCTCGTAATACATAATTTAGAATAAATTTGCCAGAATTTCATTGTCGTGTAGATATTTCTTCATCATAGGATAAACTTAACCAAACATTTTTGGTTAGCTTGTAGATAGACATGAATGTCAAATAATTCATTAATTTAAAGAATTTTCAAGAAGAAAATCCACAATGCGGTTCCCAGGGTTTGATTTCCATATTCCTTAACTATTTCTATGGCGCGTATACTAACGGCCCTTTAATTGTAAGTAAAAGTCAAAACCATGAAATTCAATCAGATCGTATTGACATTTCAATGCAATGGAAATAATCACACAGTGCACAAATAATGTAGTCATTCACGCATGTTTAATATCTTTTAATATCTTAGCCAGTGCTTCAACACAACATCCATCCATATCTCAACATATTTTATTTAGATGCTTTCCATTTCTACCAAAACACATTGTCAAGAGCCTAGACACAACATCCATCCATATCTCAACATACTTTATTTATATCTCAACATACTTTATTTGGATGCTTTCCATTTCTACCAAAACACATTGTCAAGAGCCTAGAGTGCTCTCAACATGTGAGGAGGGAAGTTTCATCTTAGACTAGTTCTATTAAGGACTCGTGGGATACTTGTGCAGCACTATAAGTTATTTATTCAATATATACGTAACATGCACTACATGAACCTATTGTTCTTCAATCTCAGTCATATATAATTTGCATAAAAAGAAAATTGTATCATATGCTCATCATAAATCTATTGTTCAATGCAAAATTTTAAGAATTTTATAAATGCATTACATAATCATATCACATGACAAAAGAAGAAACTTATTAGTCAAAACATTGAATACATATCTTTTATCATTGATTTCCTTTTGAGGATTGAACAACTGGACTAGCTTCTCCTGTTTCATCTCCCCCTTGATCATTGCCTCCTTGCAAAGATCTCTGAAGTTGTTCATCTCCCCCTTGATCATTGCCTCCTTGCAAAGATCTCTGAAGTTCTTGGAAGTATACTCTCCTCCATTATTTGACCTGAAAAACTTTATT